>JAQNBH010000007.1:38344393-38719771 GCA_028752905.1 Cladorhizidae sp. MBARI D1340-BT2 | reverse complement strand
ACACTAGGTGGACATTAGCTACTCTCATGCACACACTAGGTGGACATTAGCTACTCTCATGCACACACTAGGTGGACATTAGCTACTCTCATGCACACACTAGGTGGACATTAGCTACTCTCATGCACACACTAGGTGGACATTAGCTACTCTCATGCACACACTAGGTGGACATTAGCTACTCTCATGCACACACTAGGTGGACATTAGCTACTCTCATAGCACACACTAGGTGGACATTAGCTACTCTCATGCACACACTAGGTGGACATTAGCTACTCTCATGCACACACTAGGTGGACATTAGCTACTCTCATGCACACACTAGGTGGACATTAGCTACTCTCATGCACACACTAGGTGGACATTAGCTACTCTCATGCACACACTAGGTGGACATTAGCTACTCTCATGCACACACTAGGTGGACATTAGCTACTCTCATGCACACACTAGGTGGACATTAGCTACTCTCATGCACACACTAGGTGGACATTAGCTACTCTCATGCACACACTAGGTGGACATTAGCTACTCTCATGCACACACTAGGTGGACATTAGCTACTCTCATGCACACACTAGGTGGACATTAGCTACTCTCATGCACACACTAGGTGGACATTAGCTACTCTCATGCACACACTAGGTGGACATTAGCTACTCTCATGCACACACTAGGTGGACATTAGCTACTCTCATGCACACACTAGGTGGACATTAGCTACTCTCATGCACACACTAGGTGGACATTAGCTACTCTCATGCACACACTAGGTGGACATTAGCTACTCTCATGCACACACTAGGTGGACATTAGCTACTCTCATGCACACACTAGGTGGACATTAGCTACTCTCATGCACACACTAGGTGGACATTAGCTACTCTCATGCACACACTAGGTGGACATTAGCTACTCTCATGCACACACTAGGTGGACATTAGCTACTCTCATGCACACACTAGGTGGACATTAGCTACTCTCATGCACACACTAGGTGGACATTAGCTACTCTCATGCACACACTAGGTGGACATTAGCTACTCTCATGCACACACTAGGTGGACATTAGCTACTCTCATGCACACACTAGGTGGACATTAGCTACTCTCATGCACACACTAGGTGGACATTAGCTACTCTCATGCACACACTAGGTGGACATTAGCTACTCTCATGCACACACTAGGTGGACATTAGCTACTCTCATGCACACACTAGGTGGACATTAGCTACTCTCATGCACACACTAGGTGGACATTAGCTACTCTCATGCACACACTAGGTGGACATTAGCTACTCTCATGCACACACTAGGTGGACATTAGCTACTCTCATGCACACACTAGGTGGACATTAGCTACTCTCATGCACACACTAGGTGGACATTAGCTACTCTCATGCACACACTAGGTGGACATTAGCTACTCTCATGCACACACTAGGTGGACATTAGCTACTCTCATGCACACACTAGGTGGACATTAGCTACTCTCATGCACACACTAGGTGGACATTAGCTACTCTCATGCACACACTAGGTGGACATTAGCTACTCTCATGCACACACTAGGTGGACATTAGCTACTCTCATGCACACACTAGGTGGACATTAGCTACTCTCATGCACACACTAGGTGGACATTAGCTACTCTCATGCACACACTAGGTGGACATTAGCTACTCTCATGCACACACTAGGTGGACATTAGCTACTCTCATGCACACACTAGGTGGACATTAGCTACTCTCATGCACACACTAGGTGGACATTAGCTACTCTCATGCACACACTAGGTGGACATTAGCTACTCTCATGCACACACTAGGTGGACATTAGCTACTCTCATGCACACACTAGGTGGACATTAGCTACTCATCACACACTAGGTGGACATTAGCTACTCTCATGCACACACTAGGTGGACATTAGCTACTCTCATGCACACACTAGGTGGACATTAGCTACTCTCATGCACACACTAGGTGGACATTAGCTACTCTCATGCACACACTAGGTGGACATTAGCTACTCTCATGCACACACTAGGTGGACATTAGCTACTCTCATGCACACACTAGGTGGACATTAGCTACTCTCATGCACACACTAGGTGGACATTAGCTACTCTCATGCACACACTAGGTGGACATTAGCTACTCTCATGCACACACTAGGTGGACATTAGCTACTCTCATGCACACACTAGGTGGACATTAGCTACTCTCATGCACACACTAGGTGGACATTAGCTACTCTCATAGCACACACTAGGTGGACATTAGCTACTCTCATGCACACACTAGGTGGACATTAGCTACTCTCATACACACACTAGGTGGACATTAGCTACTCTCATGCACACACTAGGTGGACATTAGCTACTCTCATGCACACACTAGGTGGACATTAGCTACTCTCATGCACACACTAGGTGGACATTAGCTACTCTCATGCACACACTAGGTGGACATTAGCTACTCTCATGCACACACTAGGTGGACATTAGCTACTCTCATGCACACACTAGGTGGACATTAGCTACTCTCATGCACACACTAGGTGGACATTAGCTACTCTCATGCACACACTAGGTGGACATTAGCTACTCTCATACACACACTAGGTGGACATTAGCTACTCTCATGCACACACTAGGTGGACATTAGCTACTCTCATGCACACACTAGGTGGACATTAGCTACTCTCATGCACACACTAGGTGGACATTAGCTACTCTCATGCACACACTAAGGTGGACATTAGCTACTCTCATGCACACACTAGGTGGACATTAGCTACTCTCATGCACACACTAGGTGGACATTAGCTACTCTCATGCACACACTAGGTGGACATTAGCTACTCTCATGCACACACTAGGTGGACATTAGCTACTCTCATGCACACACTAGGTGGACATTAGCTACTCTCATGCACACACTAGGTGGACATTAGCTACTCTCATGCACACACTAGGTGGACATTAGCTACTCTCATGCACACACTAGGTGGACATTAGCTACTCTCATGCACACACTAGGTGGACATTAGCTACTCTCATGCACACACTAGGTGGACATTAGCTACTCTCATGCACACACTAGGTGGACATTAGCTACTCTCATGCACACACTAGGTGGACATTAGCTACTCTCATGCACACACTAGGTGGACATTAGCTACTCTCATGCACACACTAGGTGGACATTAGCTACTCTCATGCACACACTAGGTGGACATTAGCTACTCTCATGCACACACTAGGTGGACATTAGCTACTCTCATGCACACACTAGGTGGACATTAGCTACTCTCATGCACACACTAGGTGGACATTAGCTACTCTCATACACACACTAGGTGGACATTAGCTACTCTCATGCACACACTAGGTGGACATTAGCTACTCTCATGCACACACTAGGTGGACATTAGCTACTCTCATGCACACACTAGGTGGACATTAGCTACTCTCATGCACACACTAGGTGGACATTAGCTACTCTCATGCACACACTAGGTGGACATTAGCTACTCTCATGCACACACTAGGTGGACATTAGCTACTCTCATGCACACACTAGGTGGACATTAGCTACTCTCATGCACACACTAGGTGGACATTAGCTACTCTCATGCACACACTAGGTGGACATTAGCTACTCTCATGCACACACTAGGTGGACATTAGCTACTCTCATGCACACACTAGGTGGACATTAGCTACTCTCATGCACACACTAGGTGGACATTAGCTACTCTCATGCACACACTAGGTGGACATTAGCTACTCTCATGCACACACTAGGTGGACATTAGCTACTCTCATGCACACACTAGGTGGACATTAGCTACTCTCATGCACACACTAGGTGGACATTAGCTACTCTCATGCACACACTAGGTGGACATTAGCTACTCTCATGCACACACTAGGTGGACATTAGCTACTCTCATGCACACACTAGGTGGACATTAGCTACTCTCATGCACACACTAGGTGGACATTAGCTACTCTCATGCACACACTAGGTGGACATTAGCTACTCTCATGCACACACTAGGTGGACATTAGCTACTCTCATGCACACACTAGGTGGACATTAGCTACTCTCATGCACACACTAGGTGGACATTAGCTACTCTCATGCACACACTAGGTGGACATTAGCTACTCTCATGCACACACTAGGTGGACATTAGCTACTCTCATGCACACACTAGGTGGACATTAGCTACTCTCATGCACACACTAGGTGGACATTAGCTACTCTCATGCACACACTAGGTGGACATTAGCTACTCTCATGCACACACTAGGTGGACATTAGCTACTCTCATGCACACACTAGGTGGACATTAGCTACTCTCATGCACACACTAGGTGGACATTAGCTACTCTCATGCACACACTAGGTGGACATTAGCTACTCTCATGCACACACTAGGTGGACATTAGCTACTCTCATGCACACACTAGGTGGACATTAGCTACTCTCATGCACACACTAGGTGGACATTAGCTACTCTCATGCACACACTAGGTGGACATTAGCTACTCTCATGCACACACTAGGTGGACATTAGCTACTCTCATGCACACACTAGGTGGACATTAGCTACTCTCATGCACACACTAGGTGGACATTAGCTACTCTCATGCACACACTAGGTGGACATTAGCTACTCTCATGCACACACTAGGTGGACATTAGCTACTCTCATGCACACACTAGGTGGACATTAGCTACTCTCATGCACACACTAGGTGGACATTAGCTACTCTCATGCACACACTAGGTGGACATTAGCTACTCTCATGCACACACTAGGTGGACATTAGCTACTCTCATGCACACACTAGGTGGACATTAGCTACTCTCATGCACACACTAGGTGGACATTAGCTACTCTCATGCACACACTAGGTGGACATTAGCTACTCTCATGCACACACTAGGTGGACATTAGCTACTCTCATGCACACACTAGGTGGACATTAGCTACTCTCATGCACACACTAGGTGGACATTAGCTACTCTCATGCACACACTAGGTGGACATTAGCTACTCTCATGCACACACTAGGTGGACATTAGCTACTCTCATGCACACACTAGGTGGACATTAGCTACTCTCATGCACACACTAGGTGGACATTAGCTACTCTCATGCACACACTAGGTGGACATTAGCTACTCTCATGCACACACTAGGTGGACATTAGCTACTCTCATGCACACACTAGGTGGACATTAGCTACTCTCATGCACACACTAGGTGGACATTAGCTACTCTCATGCACACACTAGGTGGACATTAGCTACTCTCATGCACACACTAGGTGGACATTAGCTACTCTCATGCACACACTAGGTGGACATTAGCTACTCTCATGCACACACTAGGTGGACATTAGCTACTCTCATGCACACACTAGGTGGACATTAGCTACTCTCATGCACACACTAGGTGGACATTAGCTACTCTCATGCACACACTAGGTGGACATTAGCTACTCTCATGCACACACTAGGTGGACATTAGCTACTCTCATGCACACACTAGGTGGACATTAGCTACTCTCATGCACACACTAGGTGGACATTAGCTACTCTCATGCACACACTAGGTGGACATTAGCTACTCTCATGCACACACTAGGTGGACATTAGCTACTCTCATGCACACACTAGGTGGACATTAGCTACTCTCATGCACACACTAGGTGGACATTAGCTACTCTCATGCACACACTAGGTGGACATTAGCTACTCTCATGCACACACTAGGTGGACATTAGCTACTCTCATGCACACACTAGGTGGACATTAGCTACTCTCATGCACACACTAGGTGGACATTAGCTACTCTCATGCACACACTAGGTGGACATTAGCTACTCTCATGCACACACTAGGTGGACATTAGCTACTCTCATGCACACACTAGGTGGACATTAGCTACTCTCATGCACACACTAGGTGGACATTAGCTACTCTCATGCACACACTAGGTGGACATTAGCTACTCTCATGCACACACTAGGTGGACATTAGCTACTCTCATACACACACTAGGTGGACATTAGCTACTCTCATGCACACACTAGGTGGACATTAGCTACTCTCATGCACACACTAGGTGGACATTAGCTACTCTCATGCACACACTAGGTGGACATTAGCTACTCTCATGCACACACTAGGTGGACATTAGCTACTCTCATGCACACACTAGGTGGACATTAGCTACTCTCATGCACACACTAGGTGGACATTAGCTACTCTCATACACACACTAGGTGGACATTAGCTACTCTCATACACACACTAGGTGGACATTAGCTACTCTCATACACACACTAGGTGGACATTAGCTACTCTCATGCACACACTAGGTGGACATTAGCTACTCTCATGCACACACTAGGTGGACATTAGCTACTCTCATACACACACTAGGTGGACATTAGCTACTCTCATACACACACTAGGTGGACATTAGCTACTCTCATACACACACTAGGTGGACATTAGCTACTCTCATGCACACACTAGGTGGACATTAGCTACTCTCATGCACACACTAGGTGGACATTAGCTACTCTCATGCACACACTAGGTGGACATTAGCTACTCTCATGCACACACTAGGTGGACATTAGCTACTCTCATGCACACACTAGGTGGACATTAGCTACTCTCATAGCACACACTAGGTGGACATTAGCTACTCTCATGACACACACTAGGTGGACATTAGCTACTCTCATACACACACTAGGTGGACATTAGCTACTCTCATGCACACACTAGGTGGACATTAGCTACTCTCATGCACACACTAGGTGGACATTAGCTACTCTCATGCACACACTAGGTGGACATTAGCTACTCTCATGCACACACTAGGTGGACATTAGCTACTCTCATGCACACACTAGGTGGACATTAGCTACTCTCATGCACACACTAGGTGGACATTAGCTACTCTCATGCACACACTAGGTGGACATTAGCTACTCTCATGCACACACTAGGTGGACATTAGCTACTCTCATGCACACACTAGGTGGACATTAGCTACTCTCATGCACACACTAGGTGGACATTAGCTACTCTCATGCACACACTAGGTGGACATTAGCTACTCTCATGCACACACTAGGTGGACATTAGCTACTCTCATGCACACACTAGGTGGACATTAGCTACTCTCATGCACACACTAGGTGGACATTAGCTACTCTCATGCACACACTAGGTGGACATTAGCTACTCTCATGCACACACTAGGTGGACATTAGCTACTCTCATGCACACACTAGGTGGACATTAGCTACTCTCATGCACACACTAGGTGGACATTAGCTACTCTCATGCACACACTAGGTGGACATTAGCTACTCTCATGCACACACTAGGTGGACATTAGCTACTCTCATGCACACACTAGGTGGACATTAGCTACTCTCATGCACACACTAGGTGGACATTAGCTACTCTCATGCACACACTAGGTGGACATTAGCTACTCTCATGCACACACTAGGTGGACATTAGCTACTCTCATGCACACACTAGGTGGACATTAGCTACTCTCATGCACACACTAGGTGGACATTAGCTACTCTCATGCACACACTAGGTGGACATTAGCTACTCTCATGCACACACTAGGTGGACATTAGCTACTCTCATGCACACACTAGGTGGACATTAGCTACTCTCATGCACACACTAGGTGGACATTAGCTACTCTCATGCACACACTAGGTGGACATTAGCTACTCTCATGCACACACTAGGTGGACATTAGCTACTCTCATGCACACACTAGGTGGACATTAGCTACTCTCATGCACACACTAGGTGGACATTAGCTACTCTCATGCACACACTAGGTGGACATTAGCTACTCTCATGCACACACTAGGTGGACATTAGCTACTCTCATGCACACACTAGGTGGACATTAGCTACTCTCATGCACACACTAGGTGGACATTAGCTACTCTCATGCACACACTAGGTGGACATTAGCTACTCTCATGCACACACTAGGTGGACATTAGCTACTCTCATGCACACACTAGGTGGACATTAGCTACTCTCATGCACACACTAGGTGGACATTAGCTACTCTCATGCACACACTAGGTGGACATTAGCTACTCTCATGCACACACTAGGTGGACATTAGCTACTCTCATGCACACACTAGGTGGACATTAGCTACTCTCATGCACACACTAGGTGGACATTAGCTACTCTCATGCACACACTAGGTGGACATTAGCTACTCTCATGCACACACTAGGTGGACATTAGCTACTCTCATGCACACACTAGGTGGACATTAGCTACTCTCATGCACACACTAGGTGGACATTAGCTACTCTCATGCACACACTAGGTGGACATTAGCTACTCTCATGCACACACTAGGTGGACATTAGCTACTCTCATGCACACACTAGGTGGACATTAGCTACTCTCATGCACACACTAGGTGGACATTAGCTACTCTCATGCACACACTAGGTGGACATTAGCTACTCTCATGTACACACTAGGTGGACATTAGCTACTCTCATGCACACACTAGGTGGACATTAGCTACTCTCATGCACACACTAGGTGGACATTAGCTACTCTAATACACACACTAGGTGGACATTAGCTACTCTCATGCACACACTAGGTGGACATTAGCTACTCTCATGCACACACTAGGTGGACATTAGCTACTCATGCACACACTAGGTGGACATTAGCTACTCTCATGCACACACTAGGTGGACATTAGCTACTCTCATACACACACTAGGTGGACATTAGCTACTCTCATGCACACACTAGGTGGACATTAGCTACTCTCATGCACACACTAGGTGGACATTAGCTACTCTCATGCACACACTAGGTGGACATTAGCTACTCTCATGCACACACTAGGTGGACATTAGCTACTCTCATGCACACACTAGGTGGACATTAGCTACTCTCATGCACACACTAGGTGGACATTAGCTACTCTCATGCACACACTAGGTGGACATTAGCTACTCTCATGCACACACTAGGTGGACATTAGCTACTCTCATACACACACTAGGTGGACATTAGCTACTCTCATACACACACTAGGTGGACATTAGCTACTCTCATGCACACACTAGGTGGACATTAGCTACTCTCATGCACACACTAGGTGGACATTAGCTACTCTCATGCACACACTAGGTGGACATTAGCTACTCTCATGCACACACTAGGTGGACATTAGCTACTCTCATGCACACACTAGGTGGACATTAGCTACTCTCATGCACACACTAGGTGGACATTAGCTACTCTCATGCACACACTAGGTGGACATTAGCTACTCTCATGCACACACTAGGTGGACATTAGCTACTCTCATGCACACACTAGGTGGACATTAGCTACTCTCATACACACACTAGGTGGACATTAGCTACTCTCATGCACACACTAGGTGGACATTAGCTACTCTCATGCACACACTAGGTGGACATTAGCTACTCTCATGCACACACTAGGTGGACATTAGCTACTCTCATGCACACACTAGGTGGACATTAGCTACTCTCATGCACACACTAGGTGGACATTAGCTACTCTCATGCACACACTAGGTGGACATTAGCTACTCTCATGCACACACTAGGTGGACATTAGCTACTCTCATGCACACACTAGGTGGACATTAGCTACTCTCATACACACACTAGGTGGACATTAGCTACTCTCATGCACACACTAGGTGGACATTAGCTACTCTCATGCACACACTAGGTGGACATTAGCTACTCTCATGCACACACTAGGTGGACATTAGCTACTCTCATACACACACTAGGTGGACATTAGCTACTCTCATGCACACACTAGGTGGACATTAGCTACTCTCATACACACACTAGGTGGACATTAGCTACTCTCATGCACACACTAGGTGGACATTAGCTACTCTCATGCACACACTAGGTGGACATTAGCTACTCTCATGCACACACTAGGTGGACATTAGCTACTCTCATGCACACACTAGGTGGACATTAGCTACTCTCATGCACACACTAGGTGGACATTAGCTACTCTCATGCACACACTAGGTGGGATTAGCTACTCTCATGCACACACTAGGTGGACATTAGCTACTCTCATGCACACACTAGGTGGACATTAGCTACTCTCATGCACACACTAGGTGGACATTAGCTACTCTCATACACACACTAGGTGGACATTAGCTACTCATGCACACACTAGGTGGACATTAGCTACTCTCATGCACACACTAGGTGGACATTAGCTACTCACATACACACACTAGGTGGACATTAGCTACTCTCATGCACACACTAGGTGGACATTAGCTACTCTCATGCACACACTAGGTGGACATTAGCTACTCTCATGCACACACTAGGTGGACATTAGCTACTCACATACACACACTAGGTGGACATTAGCTACTCTCATGCACACACTAGGTGGACATTAGCTACTCACATACACACACTAGGTGGACATTAGCTACTCTCATGCACACACTAGGTGGACATTAGCTACTCTCATGCACACACTAGGTGGACATTAGCTACTCTCATGCACACACTAGGTGGACATTAGCTACTCACATACACACACTAGGTGGACATTAGCTACTCTCATGCACACACTAGGTGGACATTAGCTACTCTCATGCACACACTAGGTGGACATTAGCTACTCTCATGCACACACTAGGTGGACATTAGCTACTCTCATGCACACACTAGGTGGACATTAGCTACTCTCATGCACACACTAGGTGGACATTAGCTACTCTCATGCACACACTAGGTGGACATTAGCTACTCTCATGCACACACTAGGTGGACATTAGCTACTCTCATGCACACACTAGGTGGACATTAGCTACTCTCATGCACACACTAGGTGGACATTAGCTACTCTCATGCACACACTAGGTGGACATTAGCTACTCTCATGCACACACTAGGTGGACATTAGCTACTCTCATGCACACACTAGGTGGACATTAGCTACTCTCATGCACACACTAGGTGGACATTAGCTACTCTCATGCACACACTAGGTGGACATTAGCTACTCTCATGCACACACTAGGTGGACATTAGCTACTCTCATGCACACACTAGGTGGACATTAGCTACTCTCATGCACACACTAGGTGGACATTAGCTACTCTCATGCACACACTAGGTGGACATTAGCTACTCTCATGCACACACTAGGTGGACATTAGCTACTCTCATGCACACACTAGGTGGACATTAGCTACTCTCATGCACACACTAGGTGGACATTAGCTACTCTCATGCACACACTAGGTGGACATTAGCTACTCTCATGCACACACTAGGTGGACATTAGCTACTCTCATGCACACACTAGGTGGACATTAGCTACTCTCATGCACACACTAGGTGGACATTAGCTACTCTCATGCACACACTAGGTGGACATTAGCTACTCTCATGCACACACTAGGTAGGACAGAGAAGAGGGCCAGCTTCTACAAGTGTTGCAAATACTCCTAAGGTATTTGAAGTTCAGAGAAGTGAACACATCCTAAGTACATGTCCAATATTGACGTCACCCTTTTTCACTGCTAGTTGCTGTGTAGCAACCTCTTAGCTAATGGCTCTCTTTCCATGTAGCTCCATAAACATGACAGCCTCTTTCAAGAATGGCCTAGCAATCTCATCCACAGCTTTTCAGCAGGCTTTCCTTCAGAAGTCGATTGCGTAATCTCACGGTCTGTCACGTTAGTAAAAAATAACTTGTCGACTTCGGGTTCTACGAAAATATGCGATAATATGCGAAATATTATCGCATTGGAATAATTTCAAGTATTCCAGATTTATGTACGTGTATTAGTCCTCCTAAATCGCCTTAATGACTCGTTACCTTGACAACACTTGCTGTGTGTGTGTGTGTGTGTGTGGTGTAGATGTACACAGTTATGTGTGTACAAATGTCATGTACAATGACATGGATGAGATGGATCCCTGGCTGGAGAGAGCCATGGTATTAATTACAGCCTCAGCGAGGTGGATTACAAAGAAAGACAACTGGCCAGTCAGTCACCACCTTGTTATCCCATCATGGCACCTTGCATCAGTACCATATGCCAAGTGAAATCAAGACCCTGTTACATGCATCCCTAATCGCTTCCAAAGGTGGGGGTGTGGAAGGAGAGGGAGGGGTCTCTCTGGGACATTAATGCCAATTAGAGGGCACCTGCACTTCCAAGAGTCTGAAGCTATACACACATCTCATGGCTACCGGGTCTTACTTGGCAAACATGACCGCGTGTATCTTCTTGTCCACTGAAAATGAGTGGAAGTTTGTCTGTATGGCACAATATTTACTCTCTCCCATCAGCACACACTCCCAGAGTGCAATACCTACAGCAACAACAACAACAACAACAACAGCAACAACAACAACAACTGATGCAACAACTCAGAATGGTTACTGCTATCAGTTTAAAGACATTACTACTAGAGATGTACATAACCTAATAGGACTAAGATTTAGACCGACATTTATATTTGTCATTGTCACAGCTCTTGTCCCTTATTTCAATCGCTTCATTTCACCCAAGAACCACTTGGGATTATATCAGCGTGGATATATACAGCATCGTGTCCAGCATGCCTGATTCACCCAGCTGTGTACTATTAGCCAAGCTCTCTCAAAGTCAGGACGCTGCGTGGCGTTGTCAAGAATTGGCAATCTTATGACATACGCACCCTATATAAAATTGTTCGCCAACCGGAGCTGTGAGTTGTTGTGTTTCTCGGCAAGTCTGGTTCAAGCCACGCAAATTACCTCATAAAATAATTCAAGTGCAATGATGGATGGTGTGTGGGTGAAGCACCCACGCATCAGATGTTCATCTATAATAATGAAAACTGGTTGTTGAAATCCCGTCACAAAGCAGTAGTCCTACGTTTAGGAAAATTGGTTTGTTTTGTACGTCTGTAAAGTGTTATCAAACAAATCTACCAATTGCAAGATTATTCACATGATCAGTGTAGCCATCAGCCTCATCATAATTACATTCCATAAGGCTAATGCTACAGTATTCTAATGGCCTCTAGATAGCTGTAAGATATAACACCACACATCTGCAGCTACACTTCTAAACCCAGCCATAACTCTTTAGGGCGCTATGAAGTTATAGCCCTGACTCTTTAACTTAGGGCATTATAAAGTTATAGCCTCTTAAACTTAGGACACCGCTATAAAGTTATAGCCTAGAGCTTTTACTTAGGACACCCCTATAAAGTTATAGTCTTTTTAACTTAGTACACCCCTATAAAGTTATAGCCTTTTTAACTTAGGGCACCCCTATAAAGTTATAGCCTCTTTAACTTAGGACACCCCTATAAAGTTATAGCTTAGGACACCCCTATAAAGTTATAGTCTCTTTAACTTAGGACACCGCTATAAAGTTATAATCTCTTTAACTTAGGACACCGCTATAAAGTTATAGTCTCTTTTACTTAGGACACCCCTATAAAGTTAAGCCTCTTTAACTTAGGACACCGCTATAAAGTTAAGCCTCTTTAACTTAGGACACCCCTATAAAGTTAAGCCTCTTTAACTTAGGACACCCCTATAAAGTTATCGTCTCTTTAACTTAGGACACCCCTATAAAGTTATAGGCTCTTTAACTTAGGACACCCCTATAAAGTTATAGGCTCTTTAACTTAGGACACCCCTATAAAGTTAAGCCTCTTTAACTTAGGGCACCCCTATAAAGTTATATACTCTTTAATTTAGGACACCCCTATAAAGTTATAGCCTCTTTAACTTAGGACACCCCTATAAAGTTAAGCCTCTTTAACTTAGGACACCCCTATAAAGTTAAGCCTCTTTAACTTAGGACACCCCTATAAAGTTATAGCCTCTTTAACTTGGGGCACCCCTATAAAGTTATAGTCTCTTTAACTTAGGACACTCCTATAAAGTTATAGTCTCTTTAACTTAGGACACCCCTATAAAGTTATAGTCTCTTTAACTTAGGACACTCCTATAAAGTTATAGCCTCTTTAACTTAGGACACCCCTATAAAGTTATAGTCTCTTTAACTTAGGACACCCCTATAAAGTTATAGCCTCTTTAACTTAGGACACCCCTATAAAGTTAGGCCTCTTTAACTTAGGACACCCCTATAAAGTTAAGCCTCTTTAACTTAGGACACCCCTATAAAGTTAAGCCTCTTTAACTTAGTACACCCCTATAAAGTTATAGTCTCTTTAACTTAGGACACTCCTATAAAGTTATAGCCTCTTTAACTTAGGACACTCCTATAAAGTTATAGTCTCTTTAACTTAGGACACCCCTATAAAGTTATAGTCTCTTTAACTTAGGACACTCCTATAAAGTTAGGCCTCTTTAACTTAGGACACCCCTATAAAGTTAAGCCTCTTTAACTTAGGACACCCCTATAAAGTTAAGCCTCTTTAACTTAGTACACCCCTATAAAGTTATAGTCTCTTTAACTTAGGACACTCCTATAAAGTTATAGCCTCTTTAACTTAGGACACTCCTATAAAGTTATAGTCTCTTTAACTTGGGACACACCTATAAAGTTATAGTCTCTTTAACTTAGGACACTCCTATAAAGTTATAGTCTCTTTAACTTAGGACACCCCTATAAAGTTATAGTCTCTTTAACTTAGGACACTCCTATAAAGTTATAGCCTCTTTAACTTAGGACACCCCTATAAAGTTAAGCCTCTTTAACTTAGGACACCCCTATAAAGTTATAGTCTCTTTAACTTAGGACACTCCTATAAAGTTATAGCCTCTTTAACTTAGGACACCGCTATAAAGTTAAGCCTCTTTAACTTAGGACACCGCTATAAAGTTAAGCCTCTTTAACTTAGGACACCCCTATAAAGTTAAGCCTCTTTAACTTAGGACACCCTATAAAGTTAAGCCTCTTTAACTTAGGACACCCCTATAAAGTTATAGTCTCTTTAACTTAGGACACCCCTATAAAGTTAAGCCTCTTTAACTTAGGACACCCCTATAAAGTTATAACTTAGGACACCCCTATAAAGTTATAGTCTCTTTAACTTAGTACACCCCTATAAAGTTATAGCCTCTTTAACTTAGGACACCCCTTTAAAGTTATAGTCTCTTTAACTTAGGACACCCCTATAAAGTTAAGCCTCTTTAACTTAGGACACCCCTATAAAGTTAAGTCTCTTTAACTTAGGACACCTCTATAAAGTTATAGTCTCTTTAACTTAGGACACCCCTATAAAGTTATAGTCTCTTTAACTTAGGACACCCCTATAAAGTTAAGCCTCTTTAACTTAGGACACCCCTATAAAGTTATAGCCTCTTTAACTTAGGACACCCCTATAAAGTTATAGTCTCTTTAACTTAGGACACCCCTATAAAGTTATAGCCTCTTTAACTTAGGACACCCCTATAAAGTTAAGCCTCTTTAACTTAGGACACCTCTATAAAGTTATAGTCTCTTTAACTTAGGACACTCCTATAAAGTTATAGCCTCTTTAACTTAGGACACCTCTATAAAGTTAAGCCTCTTTAACTTAGGACACCTCTATAAAGTTATAGCCTCTTTAACTTAGGACACCCCTATAAAGTTAAGCCTCTTTAACTTAGGACACCCCTATAAAGTTAAGCCTCTTTAACTTAGGACACCCCTATAAAGTTATAGCCTCTTTAACTTAGGACACCCCTATAAAGTTATAGCCTCTTTAACTTAGGACACTCCTATAAAGTTATAGGCTCTTTAACTTAGGACACTCCTATAAAGTTATAGCCTCTTTAACTTAGGACACCCCTATAAAGTTAAGCCTCTTTAACTTAGGACACCCCTATAAAGTTATAGCCTCTTTAACTTAGGACACCCCTATAAAGTTATAGCCTCTTTAACTTAGGACACCCCTATAAAGTTAAGCCTCTTTAACTTAAGACACCCCTATAAAGTTATAGTCTCTTTAACTTAGGACACCCCTGTAAAGTTATAGGCTCTTTAACTTAGGACACCCCTATAAAGTTATAGCCTCTTTAACTTAGGACACCCCTATAAAGTTAAGCCTCTTTAACTTAGGACACCCCTATAAAGTTATAGGCTCTTTAACTTAGGACACCCCAATAAAGTTATAGCCACTTTAACTTAGGACACCCCTATAAAGTTAAGCCTCTTTAACTTAGGACACCCCTATAAAGTTAAGCTTCTTTAACTTAGGACACCCCTATAAAGTTATAGGCTCTTTAACTTAGGACACCCCTATAAAGTTATAACTTAGGACACCGCTATAAAGTTAAGCCTCTTTAACTTAGGACACCCCTATAAAGTTATAGCCTTAACTCTAAACTAGGGCTAGCCCTATAAGACCTAACTCTAAACAACTCTAAACTAGGAGTTACCCTATAAGAGCTATATTTAGGGCTAGCCTCATAAGACCTAGCCATCTTGGGACAACTGAATTAAGAAGGCCACACCCTAAACACCTAGGCCTAACTATATAAGAGTAGAGCTTGGATGACTAGCCCTAGACTATCCTAGCTCTAGGCTTAGCCCTAGCTCCTAGGCTCTAGACTTAGCCCTAGTTCCTAGCCCTAGCCCTAGACTATCCTAGCTCTAGACTTAGCCCTAGTTCCTAGCCCTAGCCCTAGACTATCCTAGCTCTAGACTTAGCCCTAGCTCCTAGCCCTATCCTAGCTCTAGACTTAGCCCTAGCTCCTAGCCCTAGACTATCCTAGCTATAGCCCTAGCCTTAACTCCAGCTTCGTACCGGACTCAACTTCTGCGATGACCAGCTTGATATTGACCGGTGAGTCATCCTTGGTGGTTTCCCTGGTGATCTGAATGCACGGCACTCCATAAGCCACAGACTTCCATTCGCAATCGCCTGGGAGAAATGAAAAGAAGGGGTGAAGGAGAGGGGAATGAAACAGTTACACATCCAGCCTGCCCTGTATTGAGTCCATCAATGCCACACACAATCTTAATATGGGGCAGTTAGTGCTCGTTATCACCTACTCAAATGTCAAAACATAATTCCTGGAGCCTTCATCGCTAAGTGATTGTTATCTAATGCCTCGTGCCCCATCCAGTGTACACTATGTGATATTCTATAGCTGCGTGACTTCCTCCGGGCCAACCTGCCTCCATGTGGATCCAAAGTGTGTCTTGGAATGTAAAGTGAACAGATCAGCTTACTTGCCATCCGGCCGGCACAGTGGTACACACGGAATTTTGATACCTCTGTTTAAACAAACAAAATAGCTTATGCTGGCTCAGCATAACTGTGAATTGTATACAGTCTGAAATAGGCTGTGATAACTGGTAAATATAATATTCAGATCTAGCCTGCTGGACTGAGAGGGCTACAAACGATTTTTTGCAGGTAGAAAATGACAGTTCATGATGCTTGAGTTTCGACAAACACAATACTTCACACCATTCACAGAGCAGGGTAATTATCACTGACTGTAACATGATGCGTACATGATAAAAGACACACCCACATGTAGAGTTAGTAGTATTAGTTTGGGATAAATTCTAGAGCTCGAGGGCTAGAAGGGCCCATGGCTAGAGCTAGGGCTAGAGCAAGGACTAAGGGTTAAACTAGGCTGGAGCAAGGACTAAGGGTTAAACTACGGCTGGAGTCAGGACTAAGGGTTAAACTAGGGCTGGAGTCAGGACTAGGCGTAAACCAAGGCAGAGTTAGGGCTAGAGCTCAACTAAGACTGGAACTAGAGCTAGCGTTAGAGATAGAGGTAGAGCTAGGGCTAGGACTAGAGCTAGAGCTAGGACTGGAACTAGAGCTAGGGTGACGGCTAGAGGTTGAGCTAGGGATAGGGCTAGAGCTAGAGGTAGAGCTAGGGCTAGGACTAGAGCTAGACTAGGACTAGGACTAGAGCTAGAGCTAGGACTGGAACTAGAGCTAGAGGTAGAGCTAGGGATAGGGCTAGAGCTAGAGGTAGAGCTAGGGCTAGGACTAGAGCTAGACTAGGACTAGGACTAGAGCTAGAGCTAGGACTGGAACTAGAGCTAGAGGTAGAGCTAGGGCTTAGGCTAGAGCTAGAGGTAGAGCTAGGGCTTAGGCTAGAGCTAGACTAGGACTGGGACTAGAGTGAGGGCTAGAGATAGAGCTAGAGCTCAACTAGGGTTGCTAGCATTAGAGATAGAGGTAGAGCTAGGGCTTTACGAGCTCAACTAGGACTGGAACTAGAGCTAGCGTTAGGGCTAGAGGTAGAGCTAGGGCTAGGGCTAGAGCTAGACTGGGACTAGAGTGAGGGCTAGAGGTTGAGCTAGGGATAGGGCTTGTCCTTCAGTATTTGTCTGAGCAAAAAAATCGTGAAAATTTCTACTTTACTTCTTAACTTCCTACCAGGACCTCGACCAGCTGCGGAGTCCTATGGGATTTAGCAGCAATCACAATACCCCAAAAAGCACCAGCAGCTACATCTGTAAAACATGATCGCTCTAATTACAGGCAGTCATAGTTCCGCTTATTTCCCATATATATATATATATCGAGTGAATAAAATTTGAAGTTGATTATTGAGAAGGTGATTTTAATGTTATTATGTCTATTATGTCAACTGAGAGTCCATTGAATCATATAATTATATATTATTTATAATGCTATATATTGGTTTTGTGCTCATGCTGACTCAGCAATAACCTCTCCGCAGACTTTTCTGAAGTCACGAAGCGCAGGGAGGAATTCTATAAGACGTCCTTGTACTGCTACAAAGAAGAAGATGCTACTAAAAAGTATGAAGACTCCATTGCCTTTTCTTGACTAATCAACAAGAACTGGCTCCGCCAATCCATAATTAATGAGCCATGGCGCTATCAAGATCCAAAGTGAAGTGCTTATTAACATCACCAGAGGCTGAGTTGAGATAGCAGTAATGAATCAGACCTCCTAAAAGATTCCTAAAAGTGCTGGTTGTATAACTATCATCATGGCTCATTGTCAGTGTTAGACAATGTACCAGCTCTACGCAGACATACGTAGCCAAAGAAAAAAATGTTAGCCAATCGTGACCTTCAAAGCATAACTCGGTGTTCCATAGGTCAGTAACTCAAACATTAAAACAGTCAGCATTTACGAAAGGTGAAAACATTTGAATTAAATGGTTATGAATATTTTGAAATTGGATTCAAAAAGTCAAATTTGAACACAAAATAACACATAAGTAATATTTAATGCTGCCAAAGGCAGTTTCTGACAGTTACATCGAGTGATTGCCAGACATAATGCAAGAAAGAAGATAGCACAGCAGTTGTGAATTTAATCTTTCAGGAGAAACACAACCCCCCCCCCCCCCCCTTGCCTAAATACATATAATTACAACTAATTGATTACTTAAGTGTGCAAGAATGCCTCACATTAATACACACAGGTCAAGCCAGTTCTATTTTTTTATACACATAAGCGAATGGGCATGAATTATCACTATGCTCAGCGTCGATGCTCTCACCACTTGGTGCTACTGTGACCACCTACTTGAGCCATTGTCCACTGAAAAAGTGGTAAGGAGCACCATTGTGGTGACAACTAGTGTGAGTATATACATGGTCACAATAAGTAAGTTTTACTAATCCCAATAATAAGATTCTTCTCAAGTGCAAAGCCAGCAGACATTTTCAGTAGCTACACGACCAGCTATAAAAAATATTTCATATCTCCTCACCTTGGTCGGCATCTGACTCGGCCTTCTTTCCGCCTTCCAGCAAGTAGAGACGGGCAGTACACTTGGTGACGATGACCCTGCTCTTCCTGCTGGAGAGGGACACCTCTATACGAAATACCGCCTCCGCAGTGAGCGTGAGAAAGGAAGAGAAGGAGGAAGGCGTATGCGCCTCCACACCTGCTACAGTACTCATCCAGGTGATGTGGCCTAACATAACAGGGGGAAAAAATTTAATTTAATAATACAATTTGGTAAAATCCTGAGTGAGGAAATACTTTGTTATTTTCAACACATAGGGGATATCATCCATAATTATAGGGGGGGGGAGCTCTATGGATGGCCAGGGTTGTTGGACATACAGAGACTAAGGACAGGACTAAAAAAAAATTAAATGCGGAGTTGAAGAAGTTGAAGAAGCTAATTTCTTCTCTTCTTTCATTCATTCATATTTTTTATATAATATAATAATATATTATTATTTATTTATTTATAAGTCAGAGGTGGGTGGTCCCAACATACTGCAACTGTTCCTGATGAAGCCTAGAGCATCTAGTCGAAACGTCGAGAAAATACAATTTCAAGTTGGTCATTGAGAAGGTTACTGTAATACTGTAACTTCTCATACTCCCCCCCCTTAGATGTGGTCAGGTTTGCTCTAGCTACCATGTGAGTTGATGCACTGCTATCTATTAACACATGAAGCTAGCTTATTTAAAAGCAACCCCTGGTACTTATGTGAGCTGAGCTCGTCTAAAATTCACTGAATTTTACACAGTGCAAGCTAATTTTTGAAGGTCATGATAATCAGGTTTAATACCCACTGAGCCCCAATTAATCATTATCATATCTTTAAAGGAGTCTAACTGCAATCAAAATACATAAATAAATATAAGTATTAAACTCCACACACACACCACCTTCTATGCACCGCATCACTAGATACTCAGACCCATGGGGATGTTTAACTTTTCACCTCAAAAATCAGATGGGTAGGCATTTGCTATGTGAAGTGGCTAGAACTACGACTAGGTAAGAATTAGCTGTTGCTTTTAATGTCCGGCCAGATCCTTTGCTCTTCTCGATGCTCGGGTTCACTACAACTTTCAAGTCATCAACATCATCTTTGTCCAAGTCTGCAAATGAATCTTCATCACTGCTCTTCCCCTCAGCCTTGTACCCTGCCTAACCCTAGATCGTTGAGGATGGGCACAGTGAGTGCTTGCTACATACAGAAACCGAGTGCTTGTTATGTTAACTTTATTGTACTGGAGGTGGGGGAGTGGAGGGGAGGGGAGGGGGTTAGTTTAGTATTGCCACAGGCTTGCTCCTTATAAGGGTGTCTGATTAACTATCCATCGTAGTTCCCAGGGTGCTCAGTATCCCCGGTTACTTGGGAGGTATTCCAGGATGTCCACATCTTTATCTCCAGCACTGGCCATATCCCTATCTCTAGCTCTTGCCCTAGCTCAATCTAGGCCTGGAATAACCTCAGCCTAGGTCTTTCAAGGCCCTAGCCCTGGCACTGTAATAACCCTAGCACTAGGAAAATTTGCACGACTCTAGCACTACTTCCAGGGTTAGTCCCAAGTATTGCAGGAGAGTCCGGAGCTCATGGGAAAGGTCGTGGCAGTCACTAAACATGCTGAGGGTGGAGGGCGTGCATTATTTGAGTGTCAGTCAATAGCAACACAAACTGATGGACAAACATGCAGTGAAGGACCACCTGTAGTATGAATGGCCTCCCACAATTAATATAAAGGACCTCCCATAATTAATATGAAGGACCTCCCACAATTAATAAGGACCTCCCACAATTAATAAGGACCTCCCACAGTTAATATGAAGGACCTCTCACAATAAAGATGGACCTCCCACAGTTAGATGGACTTCCCACAGTTAATATGAAGGACCTCCCACAGTTAATATGAAGGACCTCTCACAATTAATTTGAAGGACCTCCCACAGTTAATATGAAGGACCTCCCACAGTTAATATGAAGGTCCTCCCACAATTACTTTGAAGGACCTCCCACAATTAATATGAAGGACCTCCCACAGTTAATGAAGGACCTCCCACGGTTAATAATGAAGGACCTCCCACAGTTAATATGAAGGACCTCCCACAGTTAATATGAAGGACCAGTTAATATGAAGGACCTCCCACAGTTAATGAAGGACCTCCCTCCCACAATTAATATGAAGGACCTCCCACAATTAATATGAAGGACCTCCCTCCCACAATTAATATGAAGGACCTCCCACGGTTAATATGAAGGACCTCCCACAGTTAATATGAAGGACCTCCCTCCCACAATTAATATGAAGGAGTTAATATGAAGGACCTCCCACAATTAATATGAAGGACCTCCCACAATTAATATGAAGGACCTCCCACAATTAATATGAAGGACCTCCCACAGTTAATATGAAGGACCTCCCACAATTAATATGAAGGACCTCCCACAGTTAATATGAAGGACCTCCCACAATTAATATGAAGGACCTCCCACAATTAATATGAAGGACCTCCCACAATTGACCACGAGTTGCAAAACAAATATGAAGGAGCCACTTATGCATAATTAAACTTATGCATAATTAATCATCTACAATGATGGCTAAAGCTCACTGCAAGTTAATCGTCAGTTATCTTACAAGACACATGAATACAAAGCTGGCTATGTTAGATTCTCCAACAGACAATTCTGCGACAAACCCAGGTATAAATTATTGACTTCTGCTTATACCAAAATGTAGATCGAGTTAATCTTTACATCCCATCTTAGTTCAACATCATCTACAGTGCCACTTTCATCATCTACAATGTCACTTTCATCTTATGACTTCCTTGAACATGAAAAAAACCCTTTGAACATATAAAGTGACAAAGACAAGTGCGATACTTATTTAGCTTGTCCGCACATGTGCCTAGCTAAAATACAAGACATGTAAATTATTGCCATTCCGATGGCATTATTATACGTGGCTTCATTCTGTATTTTTGCCACTCAAGAATCTGATCATTGGAAGGTTGTGGGGAGGCTTTCATGCTTCACAGGAATTTGTATTATGACATAGCTATGAATATTATTAATGGAAGGTGGGCCTGAAACCAGGAGTTACGGTATAATACTCAGTACAAAGCCATTGCAGTTTTATCACATGCTAAAACAGAGCTGACACACTTCTTTGTTTGCACTTAGCAATTTTCACTATTCTTGCCTTCATCCCTGGCCATTCCAGGCCATTCCATTCCCTGAGTAACAGAGCAGCCATTTCTAGAAATAGCTCTGAAACTTTAAAAAAACACATGGTTTGCACTATCCATTTCTTAAGTGATTTCTTAAGTGCTTTGGTAATTTGCATACATTGCAATAGCTTTCCAATTTGCTTCTATGTAAAGTGATATATTTTTTACCTCTCATTTCCTAAGTAATGACTCTTTTTTATCTGTGTATACCTAATGCTTCCTCACCTCTCTTCTTGGGTAGAAGAGGAAAATTAAAAACAACACACACAAACTCAGGTTGGGATAACTAAAGCTGTTGTTTTACCATTCTGTTTGGAATAAGATAAGGCTCTAGCATGGCACATTCCTCCCCACACCCTCAAAACACACACACACAAACAAAACAACAGCAACACAGAATGACTGGTAATCAATTGTGCAAACAGTAGCTGTTAGTTACAACACCCCACCCCACATTTAGCGCCAGTTTATGGTTGACGAGCTAAGTCAAAGTTCTCTTTCCCCCTTTTAGCTTACTTACCTTGATTTAGAAATTATTTTCTGCCTTTTTTCAACTGCAAAATAGTCAAGTCAACAGCTAGAACCGCTACAACCACTTCGTCTTCAAGCTGCAAGATTTTTTTTGCGAGACGTTAGGACCTCATGAATATTGTTAATGCTCTGCTGTCGAGGGGGAAGGTGGGGCGGCGGGGATGACGTTGGCAATGAAGCCTCTCAAGCCTATCTCTCAGGGTAGTTCAAGTTCGCGGAACCTGTCATACCCGAAGGCTGTTGCGTTCTTGAAGTGGGCCCTGGATTGGTCTAGAGCAGCGCAGGCTCCCTATTGCGTCTAAGGTTTTAGAACGCTTTGTGCAATATTCGCGCTGTGTTAGCGAGTGGTAGTTATTTTTGGATTTGGGATGGATAGCGTTCCGAACACGAATACACCTGAGCGATGTTTCCAACTCGTTGTCGTCCGCCAGTAAGCTTGATCTTGTAATTATAGTACAAGGTATTTTGGTAGCCAAAGTTGGCCCTGTAGTGGTTAACAAGCAAGCCATGGCCCCTTCAGTTTTTTTCTTGTTTTTTCCCTATAATATCTTTGCCACCCCCAATTTTTGGACTTGCAATACATGAATTTTTGGTGAACCTTACCTTTCTAATTGACACAAACCACAAGGTGTCTTGTCCCTCCCTCTTCCCAACTCAAAATCCACTCACCTGTTTCTGATATTCTTTCCCTGGAGGATTGTGCCCTCTCCCCACTCCTGTGCTTCCTCCTCCTCCTATGTAATGTGTTTGTTTGTTTGTATGTTTCCATGACTACTAGCTGCATGTCAGGATACCCAGTCCATGTATTTTATTAAAAATTAAAAAAACACAAGAGTATAATACACTACTTTTGTCTCTAGCATTTCAGAACCTTTAACACGTAAATGTAGTATTAATTTTAATTGATCCTAGCTCGACTCTCAGATATTGCGCACGCACACAAGGAAAAAAATGATGTTCAGATGCCATAGAATTTTTCTTTCTTTTTTTCTTCTTTTCTGGTTTGGCTCAAATTAAATAGCGTTTCATCATGGAAAAAAAAGGAACGTATAATTGAATTGGTGAGGTTGGTATGCACTAGCTCGAAGATGCTGATTAGGTGGGAACATAACGTTATAGGCATTTAGACACTCTTTCTGTGAAAGTAGAGTCTGCCAGAGTGACTATATAGGTGATTTACAGTCCATTGTGTTGAAACATTTGACTTTTACTGAGATGCTTTGAATAACGATGTGGGTTCACTCAGTGCCTGCATTGTAGTATTAGATATATATAAGGGAGGCTCTTTTCAATTGTGATATCGGATATATAGGGGCAGGCTCTTTATACCAGCTTGGAAACTAACGACATTTTTATCAACATGCTTTGGCCTTCTTCAGGATGGCAGTGAATTGACAACTCGAGGTGAAGTGATTAACCACTTATAATTATAGCTATAACATCTTTTTCTTTGAATATGTGTGGTATAACACAACCCCAATGAATTCACTTCAAAGAAGCCTTTCAAATTCATTGGAATGCAAATTACACAATCTGCAGTTTGGTGTAAGATATGTGGTACTATTTCACTCTATGTTTTAGAGAAATTCCAGAAAAGCATAGGGACTATGCAGCTTTCTTCCACAGAAGGGCTTCCAGAAGCATCCATAGAAGCCATGAAGAGACCTATTATGACCGCAGTTATGATGGTCAAGCCAATTATTACCTTTGTTCCATTTTGCTTGCTCACCTTGCAAGAATAGAGCAAAAGTGATATGAATATTTTATTATGTTACAGAAGGCCACTGGGCGTGTACAGGTAAAAAAGAATACCAGTGTATAGTGAATATATTTTTATATAATATTGAACGGTGTCCAAGTTTGTAGGTGCATCCACTAATGGTGGTCAATCACGAACTATATAGTATGTGCCTAATGAAGTGGTAAAAGTATCACGTGGTCTATGACGCGTCTGATAGAACCACAGCAGGTTGGAGGGAAATGATGATGGGCTTTAGTTTCATGGCCTTGCTGATCCTCAAGTGTGAGGTGTGTGTGCAGGTTCCTCCATCTCTTGCTTTATTACTGAGGCGTCCTCTCCCAAGATTAGATGGCGCTGGTTGCATGCTCATTAAGCAAGCAGATTTCCTCAGCTCTCCCTTTCTCGCAGGTGTCCCTGGTCAGCAGCCTCCTCGTTGCCTCTCTGATGTGCATCTTGCCACAGCTACTAGGAATGCAAATATACGACAGACAAATTCATGATGAAAGCCTAACTTATATCCTGGGAAGAAGCGTCATGGTAGACTTGAATATAACCCTGATGTTGAGTTTTCCACACACATACACACACACACACACACACACACACTGATATCTTCACTAAGGCCAGCATATATCAGTGTTTTTCCCCCTTCCCCCCCCCCCCCCCCCCCTAGATAAAGCCAACAGATGGTGGGAACTGTTCACGAAGGAAGCGTGGCAGATCCATCTCATATCTGAGAACCAGTGTTTCAACAGCAGTGTAGGGCTTGAGCTGCCTTGGTCACTGAGTCTCAACTATCAATACCATGCGCATGAAATAACACCCATCGTGATCTGTTGCAGTGCTATATTCCACAATCAGGCGCATTTTGAATCATGTTCACCTCATGTAACTTCTTAGACATGAGTGTTAGCTAGTCCGTATAAGTACCTCACCTCATGTTCTCAACTCACTCGTCATGAACGAGCAGCCAAAGCATTTGTTGAAATGTCAGTTCAAGAAATAAATGGGTTAATTTTTTTGGCAGCTGATAGTCCTCATTAACACTTCCCGCAGTGATGTGTAGCAGGGTATTGTCCCTTGCTCCTTGTGTCTCTGTGGATTAACGAAATACTCAAAAATTGCTTGCATCTTTAAATTGGTGACAGGTTCAGTATAAACCAGGGGACAATCAGCTTGTTTTACTAATGCTTCAATCAGCATGATTTGGCCTTCTTCGGATGGATGACACATGAGGTAAGGTGTTAACAGCTGAATATGTCCAAAAGAAGGTCACATGAGGTGCACGTGATCAATTGCTGCAGAAAAAAGATGGGTGTGGTTTCACATGCTTAATCTTGATAGTTGAGACCCGGCAACCAGATGCATCGATTCACATGTGTGAGGTGGATGTGCAGCGTCTCCTTCACAAGCAGTTCTCTCCATCTGCTGACTCTTATGCATGTTCGGCAATGGCAGACTGCCTCAGTTGTCCTTTCTTTCAGGCATGATCTGAGTCTCCAACCTAACCCCTGTCCTCAATATACACCTTCCCACAGCTGCAAGAAATGTGATACACAAGAGATGAGTTGAATTCATGGGTAGTTGGTAATTTATTCTTGACCCTGGAGAGCTACAATCTTAGGCCTGTACACACTGCACCAAAGGGAAAAAAGCCTGAACGCATTCCACCTGTGCACACTAAATATGTGTTCGAATGGCATTCCAACTGAGCAGGCATGTCTACATCATCATCCACACAGCTCGGTCACTGTAATCAGAGAAGAACCCTTTTGTACGGTTGCTGTTTGGATGTAAGTAGCCACTTAAAGCTTTGATCTAGCTGCTTTAGTAGAGCGGGTTATCATTTTTGGTGCACTTTCTCAAAAAGCATAAAATTTGGTGTATAGTAAGTTGATAAACATCATAGGGGTCCTTTTTCAGGTAGGTGGCCATCTTGGATTTGACCTCTAGAGTAATTTCGGAAAGCTGCAACTTCGTAGTTTAGCACCATTGTATTTTGGAATAACTTATGCGAGTGAAGCTGACTCATCAAGGAGTAAAATGATACTGGAACTGTGTCTATATCTCATTTCATCCCAAAGTTGCAAGCATTTTAATTATACATGATATGTGAATTACACTAATTTTATCAAAGTGTGAATAGATTACCATTACCAAGTACAAAAATACACAAAGTAGCCAGCACGTGCATGGGGTAGATAGCACGTGCATGGGATAGCCAGCACGTGCATGAGGTAGATAGCACGTGCATGGGGTAGATAGCACGTGCATGGGGTAGATAGCACGTGCATGGGGTAGATAGCACGTGCATGGGGTAGCCAGCACGTGCATGAGGTAGATAGCACATGCATGGGGTAGATAGCACGTGCATGGGGTAGATAGCACGTGCATGGGGTAGATAGCACGTGCATGGGGTAGATAGCACGTGCATGGGGGTAGTAGCAAGCACGTGCATGGGGTAGATAGCACGTGCATGGGGTTGCCAGCACATGCATGGGGTAGCCAGCACGTGCATGGGGTAGATAGCACGTGCATGGGGTAGCCAGCACGTGCATGGGGTTGCCAGCACGTGCATGGGGTAGATAGCACGTGCATGGGGTAGTAAGCACGTGCATGGGGTAGATAGCACGTGCATGGGGTAGCAAGCACGTGCATGGGGTAGCTAGCACGTGCATGGGGTAGATAGCACGTGCATGGGGTAGCCAGCACGTGCATGGGGTAGATAGCACGTGCATGGGACAGCCAGCTCGTGCATGGGGTAGATAGCACGTGCATGGGGTAGATAGCACGTGCATGGGATAGCCAGCTCGTGCATGGGGTAGATAGCACGTGCATGGGGTAGCCAGCTCGTGCATGGGGTAGCCAGCACGTGCATGGGGTAGATAGCACATGCATGGGACAGCCAGCTCGTGCATGGGGTAGATAGCACGTGCATGGGGTAGATAGCACGTGCATGGGGTAGATAGCACGTGCATGGGGTAGCCAGCACGTGCATGGGGTAGCCAGCACGTGCATGGGGTAGCCAGCATTTGTCTGACACATGCTGGTGGTGGTGCCTTATCTGGCATATCAGTTTGGTAAAGGGTCTGAACATGAGACTGCTGCTTATGCATGGAGGTGCCCATAAGTATAGACCATTCTATGACACTCACTAGCTATATATAGCATCCACTAGAGGGTATTTTTTTCAGACTCATGTTCGATTTACTACCTATACATGCAGACAATTTTCAATTCAAAATTGCATCAGAATCTATCTGGGGTAAATGCCTGGGGGGGGGGGGGGCTTCTCTTCCTCTATACCTTAGCAGCACAGAGCATTTCAAAGAAACAGTGGTTGTCCTCCCCCTCCCAAATATGAAATAGTGCATGATGATAGCAGTCCCTTTACCAGCTTCCTTATCTTATCTTAGGGGCGGGGATGAGGGGAGAAAAGGGTATGTTGTCTCAGCATATACGACTCGCACAGCAGTAATTAGACATCTCATTGTCTACGGCTCAGAGATGGCAGACAATCTTTTGCAAGTGCAGTGATGATGATAAGAGAGACTGACTAGCAGCTAGCTGATGGTTATGTCTGTGTTCCTCTCCAGCACCGACGCCAGTTTGCCTTGCTTGTGGAGAATTAAACCCGCTCAGCTCTCCCACGTGTCTGGAATGTGATCAACAGGAATACTGCAATCTGATTGGCTGGCACACGTGCAACTGCAGTTCCATGACACAAGTCGTACATTCTAGAGCGACCACACCCTTTTCTTCCCCCGCCCCACACAAAAGGAAGGTGAGGGGAGATCGGCCACGCCAGACAGCGATGGTTCCAAGTATGTCCCAGCACAATTCCTCCGTATTAAGGGGGGGGGGGGGGGGGGGGGTCCTAGTGTTTTAGTGCATAACAAAGTGCGACGATGACTGGATACCTGACTGGGACAGAATGTCAATTAATGTGCATTAAAAGAGGGGGGAGCCCCTGCAATATTTCCAGGTCTACTCCGTGCATGTGTGGGGCAAAGCATACATGGGCACACACACATACACACACAGTGGTAGGAATGACATCATTCATGGTCACATGATGTATGCCAAATGCAAATGCAAGCAAAAATGGCTCCACTGCATATTGTATGTGCAGGCCGGTAGACACAGGTTCATCAGCAGAGTGGACACGGCCTTGATGCACCTAGAGTACTAACTGTCTGGTAATATAATATTAATAGCTGCTTCTCAATGAGGATTGTTTGACTTACAGAGGACGTAGAGTTGCTTAGATTGTAAAGTAGTACTGTTAAATATGAAACTAAATATGAAACTAAATTCAAGTAGGCTGAGCAGCAACGTAATAATACTGATTTGTTGTTGTTGTTGTTGTTTGTCTGTTTGCATGTAATATTTTATTTGCTTGTATTTTGTTTGTTTATTTGATTTTTATTATTTGTTTATTTATAATTTTAAATTTAATATTATTATTATTATTATTTTTTGATAAATTAATATATAATAATAATCATGATGTAGTAGACAAGACAAAAACATTAAATATATATTGGAAAGTGTCAGATGCCCGTGCTGCCCAGTACAGATGTGCAGTTCCCCCGTTGGACCGCCATGGATAGTCTCTGGAGCAGGTACTCTGGCTGTTTGCTGACTTGGGATGCTATATACCTGCCCGATTACGTTTGCTTTGTCATACAGAGCACATGCCACCCAAGAGCCAGGGAGGGTCGCTGAAGCAGCAGAGGAACGGAAAAGCGAGAAGTATCGGGAGCTTCCACCAGGCCATGTGTTCTCGCCCATAGCCATTGAGACCTTGGGGGCAATTGGCCCCAAGTCACTGGCCTTTTTGAAGGAGCTCGGATACCGCATTAGAACAGAGTCGGGCGAGCCCAGATCGACATTTTTATTATATATAAAATAACAATAAAATAAAATAACAATAAAATAAGAAAAAAATAACTATATTTGTTTACTTGTATATTTATTTGTTTATTTATTTATTTATTTATTTGTTTGTTTGTTTGTTTGTTTATTTACTTACTTATTTATTTATTTATTTATTTATTTATTTATTTATTTATTTATTTATTTATTTATTTATTTATTTATTTATTTATTTATTTATTTATTTATTTATTTATTTATTTATTTATTTATTTATTTATTTATTTATTTATTTATTTATTTATTTATTTATTTATTTATTTATTTATTTATTTATTTATTTATTTATTTATTTATTTATTTATTTATTTATTTATTTATTTATTTATTACTTGGCAGGCATTTATTGTGCAGTCTCTATGCATGTGACATGGCCTTAAGGCCTTCCTCCTAGCCATTGATCCAGCAGACTTGATAATAGATCATCATAGCCAACACAAGCTGCAGTCAAGAGTCATTGAAAGTAAAAGGAACAAGTATCATGTATTATCATGTCAAAGAAACCCAGTGGTCCTGGAATCAGCAACCTGCCTGTCTCTTGCCCACCTAATCCTTGACGCAGCCCTGACCTGTATTAGGTGGGCAAGAACTTTGTTGAACCTTGGACTCCATAGTTGATGAGGAGGGGAGTGGCACCGTAATGATATTTATATTTTTTCCCTTGCAATTTTTACCTCTTGCAATTTTTACCTCTTGCAATTTTTACCTCTTGCAATTTTTACCTCTTGCAACTTTTACTTCTTGCAATTTTTACCTCTTGCAATTTTACCTCTTGCAATTTTTAATTTTACCTCTTGCAATTTTTACCTCTTGCAATTTTACCTCTTGCAATTTTTAATTTTACCTCTTGCAATTTTTACCTCTTGCAATTTTTACCTCTTGCAATTTTTACCTCTTGCAATTTTACCTCTTGCAATTTTTAATTTTACCTCTTGCAATTTTTACCTCTTGCAATTTTACCTCTTGCAATTTTTACCTCTTGCAATTTTTACCTCTTGCAATTTATACCTCTTGCAATTTTACCTCTTGCAATTTTTACCTCTTGCAATTTTTACCTCTTGCAATTTTACCTCTTGCAATTTATACCTCTTGCAATTTTACCTCTTGCAATTTTTACCTCTTGCAATTTTTTCCCTTGCAATTTTTACCTCTTGCAATTTTTTCCCTTGCAATTTTTACCTCTTGCAATTTTTACCTCTTGCAATTTTTAACTCTTGCAATTTTTACCTCGTGCAATTTTTACCTCTTGCAATTTTTACCTCTTGCAATTTAATTTTTACCTCTTGCAATTTTTTCCCTTGCAATTTTTACCTCTTGCAATTTTTTCCCTTGCAATTTTTACCTCTTGCGCAATTTTTACCTCTTGCAATTTTTACCTCTTGCAATTTTTACCTCTTGCAATTTTTTCCCTTGCAATTTTTACCTCTTGCAGTGGTGAGACAGAGCCTAATCGGCTAAAGATAACCCAGGGTCAGGGTGCTAAGTCTGATGTTCCCTTGTCAGATGTGGGGGTCCACCAGGTTGAGCTGCTGGTCGAGAGGCTGGCCAGCGAGGAGTTTGGGCTAGAATTTGACATGGTCTTCAGCAGTGATCTCCGTCGTACAATGCAGGTGATCACTATCTTTAAGATGTCATTACTTCTCTTCCCCCCCACCCCACCCCCTTCCTTTGTTTTGTCTCTGATATTTGTGTTCTTGTTCGCTCAAGTTCTGGAACATCCTTTCCTACAGTGAGTTAGAGCTAGGGCTGAAGCTAGGGTTAGGAGGGGGAATACTTGCATGTGACTTAGGAGGACCCCAATCAGGGTTACTGACATCGATAGGGTTATCTAACCGAACTATCAATTTACTCATTAATTAATATATGGTGTAAAATTAGATATTGCACCACTATGCTTAGATGCTCAGCCCTGATGAAGGCTAGGGCATCTAGCGTGTCTTGAATCTTTGGCTAAGGTAGTAAACTTGCTGATCGCAACATAATAATTATATGGAAACTGCGAGAGAAAAAACAACGACCCTTGGAATTCATCTTCAAGGATCTTCAACATTTATTTCCTTTCCTTTACATAACTTGCACACATTCATAGGAATTGTAGCACCACAAGACTCCAAATGCCTTGACTAGCCCTTGAAGAAAAACAACAAGCAATGGGTAGGGATCATCAGCAACTAGGTTCTCATCTTATGCAGCTGAATTTGTTTGAGTGCAAAGAATAGAGCTGTCAGTTGAGTTATTGGAGAATCTTTATTTCAAGCCAAAGGTAAGTCAAGAAGCAACGACAGAGCCACATGTGTGTGTATTTGAGCAATGGACATGGTATAGAATAACAAACATCCACTGTTTTGGTTAGTTCTGGAGTTCTCCTGTGAAATGATTACCAAGTCCTTGCAGGAGGTTGTGGCTGGTGTCCTGCCAAGGTAATGGCATAACAGCCAGGTAAGCAGAACTAGGCAAGGTCTATGCAACTATGTAGTGAACAACAAGAAGGCACAAGGTAGAAATGGAGTTTAAAAATATGCTGGAGACCCATAACCTCAGAGTTGAACTCTGAACTTGGATGACTACTAATCAACAAAAACTACAAAAACTACAGAATATTTTATTTATACCCACACAGCAGATTAGCCTAAGGAAAAGTGTGAGGGTTCAACTGTGAGAGTTCAACTGTAAAGAACCCACTGTGGGGGTTCAACTGGTTCCAACTGTGATGGTTTAACTGTGAAGGTTGAACTGTGATGGCTCAACTGTAAGAGTTCAGCTATGAGAGTTCAACTTTAAGAGTTCAGCTGTGAGGAACCAGCTATGAGAGTTTGTTGACTGTGAGGGTTCAACTTGAGGGTCCTGTCTCCTCTCCAACATAATTAAGGAACTATTCAACACCAGCCTCTCTCAGGAGACAGTCTATCCTGAGACAGCCCAATAATGGATAACTACATACTGTACATGCACAAGCTGATAATTTTTCTAACATGTTTTACAGGCCACTAAATATAGTCCAGCCCCCCAACAAATATTAACAGTCATTGCAAGTCAGACAGCTGCTCAGTTCAGATCTCTTGTTAATCTCTCTCAAAATGAACAAAGCAAGAGCTCTCAGAGAGTGCAAACATCTGCCACTCCCAACATTTGTCTTTCATAACTAAAACTATATTGGATTGGCTTGTCCCACAAAGCCAGTGGCTACGTGGGATCACACCGCTTGCATTATGTAGGAGCTCTAAAACAGCCAATGCAGTTCATCGTCGCCATGTTGTGTGATATCGTTGCCAAGATGAAAGATGCATGCACAGGAATATTCCAAAACAAAAAGGCCTACGACGTCAAGTACACTGCCCCTTCTGAGGATGGTGGCTTCAAGCTACGTGGATCGCCAACATTTAATGAATTGGACCTTGACCCACGCCTAACCTGTTCATTAATGTTCGTGAAAATTCATGTTTATTTTCTGTGTAATCTGCTAACAGAGAGTGAAACAAACAAACTGGGGTAAAGACATGGCCTTCTTGGCGGAGGTAACAAGCTGGTTCCCATGTGGATCATAAGTCAGACAACACAACACAATTCACATCAACCATTATATAGAAAAACACTACAAGTTTTTTAAAAAAGTAATCTAGTGCACTTAGTCACCAGTTTGATTGGATAATTAATGATTGTGGAAACAATGGGTTGTTAATTGTTGTGATTGCTTGTGAGAAGAATTTTAGTGGATAGTTTTGTGTTGTTGGGATATGAGTAAGTGAACTGGTTGATTGGTGTTGATTGCCACTGCTCTCACCCCCCCCCCCCCCCTCAGGAAATATCCCACAAGCCCTTATTTCCCAAAACCCATGAAATTCCTGCCTTTTGGGGAAGTAGAATATTGCATGCACCAAGTTCTAATTAAATTGACATCTGTCAGTGTCGGTGTAGCTTCAAGCAGTTTTCCTGGCAGTTCAGTATAGAAACTAAAATTGAGCGGTTGTCAGGTATTGATTGCTTGTATGTATGTTGAGTTATGAGCTACTGTAAAGTTTGTCCACAAACTATCCAGCACACACACACACACACACACACACCTCACAAGCCAATCACAACATATTCACATATCATCTATTGTCCAGCAAACTGTTTTAGCAGGTGACAAGTGCGACAAATGAAATTCATACCTACAGTGGAGTCAGTAGCTAACACCTTCCCAGCTAGTATAGCAGGTGACTGAGTGTGACAAATGAAATTCTCACCTACAGGTGGAGTCAGTAGCTAACACCTTCCAGGTAGTATTATATAATAGGGTGCTGAAACTAGGTGTGGGAAAACTCCCTAGCTTCACTTTGCTCCTGCCCCCACCCCCAACCCAAAATCCTATATGAAACTATGCTATTCAAATTATACGCACATTATAAAAACTAACACTATTTGGATGACATGTAATTTGGATGACATGTACACCAATCATTATAGAGATTTAGTTGTGGTCTCCATGGCTACAGATTTTTTTTTTGACATGTCAATTCATTGTTTTTAATTTAAAACAATAAAAATCATACATAAATAAATAAATAAGTAATAGTAATAATAATAGTAATAATAATAATAATAATAATAATAATAATAATAATAATAATAATAATAATAATAATAATAATAATAATAATAATAACAATAACAATAACAATAACAATAGTAATAGTATAGTAATGATGATGATGATGATGATGATGACGACGACAACAACAACAACAACAACAACAACAATAATAATAATAATATATTGGATTGACTTGTCAAAAACGGAAATGAAAAAAATATATCACAAACATTTTGTCCTGCAAAAGTTTGTGGACAACATTGGTAAATTCTTGCTCCATTTCATAATTAATTACAATTCAAAAAAAAATTTTTTTTTTTTTTTAGTACAATATATATATATACATATTGTTCCTTTCGTATATGTGTGTGTGTTTTTATTTGTCAGGGAAACGAGCCCTCGGTGGTGATTTAGATGGAAAAGTTGGTATTGCCAAGCATGGTGTATCTATGTATATATCTACCTACCTATCTATGTATTCACCATACATTCACCCGTAAAACCCGTAAAAAACCTGAACAGGTCACCCACCCTAAACAAGGTGGGCTTATGCAACCTGGGAATGGTCGTCAGAGTGAAGAGAAAGATTGAGTAAATGATCAAAGCTAGAGAAAATAAGCTGCCTGCACAGTGGAAGTGGGGACTGGCTCATGCTGCCTAGTTAATAGCTAACAGGCAAAGGATGGTGGACTTCCATTCTGACTTATCTACTCAATTTATGAATGTGCTCTAACTGTGGAGGTGGGATGCAACATTTCTGTTATGAGATCCAGAAACTATGGTAATGTCAACCACATATACTGCTGCTCTCTATAGATGGAGAGAACTGGCTACATAGTATAACTGTAGAGCCAATAGAGGAGAGATGTGCTAATGATCTGGACCATGTCAAGAGTGTGAAGTATCGCTTTAATTAGCAAATTCTTGTCACCTTCTGCATGGTCTTCGCTTGAGAATTTCTCTGCCTAATGAGCTTACTCTTAGTGTAGTGTGCTTCCCATCATCATCCGGAAGCTGCATCAAAGTACTCTTAACAAAACACCTCTCACAGCCATTATTTCCACATACATATTTCAGTTCTGGAATTTGTGCCATCCGATAATTTTGCACCAGCTCAGAATATGTAAGGAACATATTGTCATACATTGGCTGCTTATCCACATCACAATCCAAGCACTGCAACATCATGATGACATCAATAATGTTCAGACCTGTACTGTATTATGCCTTCAGCTATGCTAAGGCTGGGACAGTGACTAGAGCAATGCAATCCAGCAACACTAGAATTTCAAACAATGAAGGAGACATTGCACATCAGCCTTGCGAGCAGTTCAATAGAAACTGTGGAATGGACTTGCCTGGCTGCTGGGGAGCCACTCTCGAGAGCCTGAACTTGAAACCATGACCACCATAATTATTTATTAGTTTTTATTTTTTTAAATTTGTTTATGTTTTAATATATACAGTATATATTTTTTTAATTTATTGTTGTTGTTGTTATTATTATTATATATTTTTTAATTTATTTTTATTATTTATTTATAATTTTTGTTTTTATTAAAAAATATAAATAAAAAACATATAATATATTATATAAGTTGAAGTAATGATATTAGTTGAAGAAGTCAGTAGCGGTTGATGATCCCAACACTGAGGCCACATTACCACGTTGTACAGCAACAGAGAGCCTCTGGATGAGGAAGGTGTAGAACTCTCCTGACCCGTAATCCGGGCTAGTCGGCGGTCAAGATCTTTCAGGAGTGTCAGAGTCATGGGACTAAAAATCCCAGAAATCTCGATGGCAATAGGACTGAAGATGTGGGAGGGGTCCAGGTGGGAATATTTGGCCTTCTTCCTCTCCTCTGCCAAAGCTGCAACTGCCCCTGCCTTACTGGTGGCATTGGAAGCATATGAATGGGCAAACGTATCAGGGCATGTCGCGTCCCACACTAGCAAATTTCCTCTCATCCACGGGACCACTGTTACGCCATCTGGTCGCTTTCCATAGAGACCAGAAGGCTCCAGCCGAGAAGGCACTTTGGCTGAGGCGAGTGCCCTGTGGACAATGTCATTCATTGCAGCGTGACGATGGTGACGGCCTTCACTTCTGCGACAGCTTAGACCATGTAAGCCCAGGCTGTCCACGGCAACACCACAATGATGACAGGTGTGGGGTCTGCACAGGGAAGCTCCCAGGTGGAGGCCGACTGCTATCATGATGGTGTCATCACTCATACGTAGGCCAAGTGAAGAAATGGGCAACACATTCAGCCATGCCCCTGACTCTTTAGCTCTAGAGGCAAGCAGATGGGCTCTGGCTTTTGAATCTGTAGCTGAGTCTAGCAGTGAATCAGCTAAAGCAGAGGCCTTGGCCAAGTCTCAGGCCTTCTGTCTATGTTGGGCAGGAGGGTCTCTATCAAAACCTTCCGACCAATGGTCTTTAGCATCATCCAAATACGGCAGTGGAGAGTCTTGAAGATGAGGAGGGACTATGCATTTGACAAGGGTGGAGGAGGCCAGTACTGAGCTCAAAAAAGCAGAAGGGGCGATGTCCACAGCACACCTTATACCCAAGCCTCCCAACTTAACAGGAAGGGTAGCTTGTCTCCAAACCGGGTCATCTTCCTTGAAATTGATATTGGTGATGTCTGCTACAATTGACTTTAGCAACTTGTCGTAGTCCTGCAAAGCCGGAGAAAGGAAGCATGGTGAAGTCCTTAGGCTCACTGTAGAGATTTTGGGGAGGGAAAACGAATGCTTCAGGAGAAGGAGTGCATCATGTGAAGAGAAATGTTGGAGTCTGTCACCTATCCTTTTCACCTATCCTTTTCAGTGAGGCTGATTGTGAAGTTAGGGTGCCGGAAATTGATGTCACATCTCCAATTGAAGAACCTAAAACACTCGACTGGTGGGGGTCCACCACTTGGGCACCCTGTAGAAAGGGAAGGATGGAGTGTAGGGTATCCGTGTCTTCGCAAATAATCTCTGATTTGCTCCCATTTAACTGTAAACCAATTGCACAACCATCTCGCTCAATCACATCTAAATCATGTTTAAGGTCAGCTACACTTCCACCTAAGGTGACATCGTCAAGGTAGAACATACACAATTCAGAGCTCAGCTTAGTACCCATATGGTGAACACAGAGACAGAAAACGAGTAGCCCCAGAGGATCTCCTTGTTGGACAGAGGACAGAATGATTTTGTCTCCCCAGAAAAGTGTTGATGGTGACGAGTATGCCGAATAGACGAAAGGGTGAAGCTCAGGTGTATGTGCAAGGACTGCGTCCAACATTTTGTCTCTGCGAATTACATTGAATGCGTTCCTGAAATCTAACTTCAAGACCGCATTACCAGTACCAAGATTATTCAAGTACAACCGAGCTGCATGAACAGCGGTTATTGACACTTTTCTGACTCCATAACCTAGCCGTCGGGGTGCTAAGAGATCACTCATCGCTCCCACAACCTTGCTCCCAGCTACCTTGGCCACTAGACGATGCAAGGTGCACCCGACGGCAATCGGTCGGACACCCCCATGCTTCTTCTGTAGAGCAGTCAAGTTAGCTCCAAAGAAGTACGAACGGAAGGCTGTAGGGGTCCTGCCATCGAGAATCAGCTCAACAAAATTTGTGAGGGCAGGGAGGAGCGCATCCATCCACTTTTAACATGTCCTTTAGGTGTTGGGGTGAGAGGCCATCAGGACCTCCAGAGGAACCATTTTTAAAAGAAAGGATAGCCCGTAAAACCTCCTCCTCAATGGTGGGATGGTCTTCTTAAGGGGGCATGAAGGAGGAGTCACGGTACGGTGGCAGGTGTCTCTCCTGGAGAGCTTCGAAAGTAGCATCATCCACTGGGGCCAGAGTGTACTCAGAGCTGGCCAACCTAACAGCTCCCTTAAAGTCCCCTTCCTCAAGCTTCATTGAGGCAGCCAAACGACTCTCCAGGTTCAGCGAGTTCAACGGAAAATGCCGAACATTCCTAGCACTCAGCCTTGATCTAGGCAGAGGGTCAACCTCCTCTCTTAGCTGGTTGTTCACAGCTGAGGCCAAGGATGTGCTATGATTGCCCCTGACTGGCTGTCTTAAGCAGCAAGCACTGTAGCATATGAGACGGACCCATGATGAGTGGTCATTGTTGCTGACAATGGAGGTAAGAATACAGGCGAGTTTCCTACCAGCAGGCTCCCTCGAAGCCCTAGGAAACCACTTTAGGATCCGTACACCTGCTCTGGGAGGAAAGTATGGATTAACAGTGGGTGAGACAGAGTCAGAGTCCGGATCTTGGGATGGTGCGCATAAGGTGGAATGACCTCGTGGGAGAGATAGCAGGTAAACAGTCCGTGTCTGAGAAGCTTTCTCTGATGGAGGATGGCCTGATCCCGAACAGCGACTGTCGATTGGCCCATGGGATCTAACTAAGCCGGCTGCAGTGATTATTATTATTTTTATTTTTTTCCTTTTCATTTCTTTATTTTTTCCCACATCTGGTTCATGTGCTAGACACATGTGCTGAGGTATGGTTTTGTAGCGCACGTGGTACTGGTATATAGCAGACCCACACAAGTCTTAGCATCTCATTATCCCAGGCTAGAGCATCTAGTCAAAATGTCGAAAGAATACAATTTCAAGTAGCATGTTATTGTAATGGTTATTCTCCCCATCACAACATGGCTCTTCACTATATGCCTTGCATTCATATATACTACAATTCTACCAGTCAGTAATTTGCTTATGTCAGTCCAGCAGCCTCTTGTCTAAATACTACCTTTTTCTAAACACTTTTTATGTTGTTGTTATACTGAACGCCACACAAGTCAGTACATACCATTGCTATTGTTATTTTTTATTAGAGTCAGCATCTTGGTAAAAGATCAATTACGGCCTTCTTTATGGACAACTTAATAAAGTGCACAGGTAAACTCCACAAACCAAACAGCATAACTAAGTGGCCACTTGGCTTGCTTATAGTGCAGCATATAATTATATGAGTCAGCTAGATTGAGTCCACCATCCTTACATCACAAACCTGGCTAGATGTATTTCATGCCACCTGCCGAAGTGCCGAACATCAAAATCTGTTAATCTTATCCAAGAAAATGTAATCTGCATTTGTTGACAGAGGGGCTTTATGAACTGGTGAAATGCTCTAGAGAGATTTTGCTATCACATAAATATATGAAGAAGCTTTGTTGATATTGGCAGCAAAATGAGACAGTCAACGAATTGGTACTCAACTGTATGAACAGCAGGACTAAACTTTCCCAGAGAAAAATGCCAGTGAAAGTTTTATCTTGCATCCAATCACTTGTCTCAGCAAGGTGTAGCATTTTATGGTCACAGCGATGATGTTCGGTCAATCTTTTACTTCTTCAAGCTCAGGATTTCCCTGAGGTGAACGATTGGCTTTGTATGAAAGAAGGTATTTCACTGGGAAGTATTAATCAAACTGTTAAATTAGTGTCAGTCAGAGGTTCGTGTTATATTAGCTAGCATAAAGACCTTGCCAATGTTTTTCAGTGCTTGCTGATGAGGACACTAATAATAAACAGGTTGATAGTAGGAGGTATGTAATACACAAGCCACACTTAGTTGATTGATTGATACCAAGGGAGTAACTTAGTTACCTCTCTCTAAACCTGCTCTGAAGGATGTTACTTAGGTGCACTTAATCTAAACATAACTATGAAGATGTTCCTTAGGCACACTACCTAGCTAATCTAAACCCGACTCTGAAGGAAGCTGCTGAGGCATGTGTCTTTACTCTAGACATAAAGAGTTTCGTTTCTGACCTAGTTCAATTATCTCGAAAGTGGTCAACTCTATTTAATCATTAGTTTAGCAGTGAAGAGACAGCAACATCTTTGAGTTTCTTATGTCCAACTAGATGGACTGTTGGGCATTCTTCAATCAGTAGCATCTTGAAAATTACAAAATTGTAGGGCAGCCTTAGGAGAAATGCAGAATGGGCATTGACGAATATGCAACTAAGGCAAGTGGACTACTAACCCGTACAGAAAATCTTTGCTCTACATTTTGCCTTTTTAGTATTTTCTTGTGCTGAGAAATTGTGCACTAATCAGCAGTAACCTGCGGGCAAAGGATACTACTGACCAGGAGGCTGTTCATGGTATTGAACTTTATGCAATGCATTTAAAAGCTCGTATGTAAAAAAAGGGGGAAATTTAATAGCTTCTATAACGAGGTGACACAAGGCTCTAGCTCACTGACAGAGACCAACATTTCCATGTCAAAACAAACTCCCAAACAATTACATGGAGGAGCACCTTCTCATTGATACCAAACACTAAAAGCGAGGTACCATCGGCATATTTTGAGACACTAGATTTATCAGTTGGATAAGTGGAAAAGCGATTTGACTGAGTTGCTCATCTTACTATTATTGGGAAAATAGAAGAATTAAAATAACCTTCTTAATAATCAAGTATTTTCTGGACGTTTCGACTAGATGCTCTAGCCTTCATCAGACTCCGCTTATTCCTGATGAAGGCTGGAGCATCTAGTCGAAATGTCGAGAGAATACAACTTCAAGTTGATTATTGAGAAGGTTATTGTAATCAATTGAGAGTTCATTGAAAATAGAAAGTTTAGATGAGGTCAAGTAATGGTGGAACTGACTGAGAATGTACAAGCCTATCTCAGGTAAGATGTTCACTTGGATAGCTTAAAAATTCACCTCTCTCTTCTTCCTTACCTTATTAAGATGCTTTTGTGGACTTTCCAATCAAAAGAGTAAATTATATTCGACCGATTGCGAATGTTATGGAGAAGAACGAAATATATAAAATAATGTTCAGTGAAATTGACAAGATAGCATTTCCTGAGATTATGGCTACAGCAGAAAGATCATATTCATCTTCCATCTCCTCCACAGCATAAAGACATTTCTATGTTACATAGTGACACATACCAGACATAACAATGTACTATGTTCCTTATTTAAATTCAAACTTCTACTATTCATTTAGCTGCTGTTGCAAATGAGTACGTCGAGTATGTTATTTTGGCTATTGATCTTGTATCATGTCATGTTATATAAATAATTGTAGCATTCTTTTAACAAGGAGTTCAGATGGGGAGGGAGGGATAAGGGAGGGTTTGGTTCAGAAGGTTTTTCAGATGGAAGAATGCCCATGTAGGATTAAGTGTGCTAGCTTATAAAACTAATTCAACATTGCTATAAATGGCACATCTATGCTTTGCATTGAAAGAGGCATATCTCTTGTGGTGTATGTGCGTGTGTGTGTGCATGTATTATTACAATCACCTTCTCATTTGAAATCTGCTCAGTTTTTGTTTTTTTGGCATCCGCCTTTTCGAAATATGGATCAAGTTATGTGCTGTGTGTGATGTTACTCTTCTCTCTGTTTCTCCCCCTTCCCTTCCACAGACGGCAAGTGCTATAGTTGCTAGGATGCGGGAGAAAAAGGAAATTGTTGCTGACAAGTTGTTAAGGGAGCAGGTGAATTGTCATATCCATGCCGAGCGAGAGTGTGCTGTTAGTTGGTTATTGATTATATGCTGTTTAGAGCACACCTGATCAGCATCATGCTGGGTTAGGCAGGTTGAAGTAGGTGGCTATGGGGACACACACGAGACCAACATCACACTGGGTTAGGCAGGTTGAAGTAGGTGGACAATAGCTCTATGGGGACACACACCTGACCAACACCACAGGTTGAAATAGTTCTAAGAGGCACAAGTGTATCTGACAATCTATGAGAGTAACCCATCATCGTACATCTTTGCTAATCATCTGCCCAAATCTTATATACAAATTACAGCACTTTGGAATATTTGAAGATCGTCCTATGTCACATGCAATGGCTGAAGCTGAAGTACAAGGAGTTCAGGTTATCGATTTTACACCGGAGGGAGGAGAAAGTAGTCAGCAAGTTGTTCTTAGGGCCAAGCAGTTCCTGAACAAGCTGATGAGGTATATTTGATGTAGAATGTTAAGAGTGCTGTCATGGATGCTTGATAATACCAATGGCATGTCATTAATTGCTCAATACTTTTTCACCCACATGACTCATTCCACATTCATTAGATGTTTTGGGGTTGAAAATGCAAACATTTGGTTCTGCAGATGCATCAGTTTTGACTCCTTCTTCAAGTGCATGTCTAAATATTGCCCACATGCTAAGGTCTAAAGGGAAGTTCATCTGTTTTCTGGCTATAAAGAAGTTACTGGCACACTTCAGTATCACAAATATTATAGTGGCTGCCTTGTGCTTCTATAACAAGAAGGCTATAGAGCGCTTGAGATAAGTAAGTCCACCATTTGTTTTTCGAACACATTTTTGGTGTCTTGAGGGATCCCCAGTACTGTTATGTCTGCTCCTTCATGCTGCAATATGAGCTTGCTCCAGAAGTTTTGCTACCCTTGACCATCCTCTCAAGTTCACGCTTGAAGTTTGTCAAGGTAACCTCTAACAAGGCGGATCCCAGACAGTCTCTTATGAACTTCCCAACCTCACTTCTATTGCCATACTGGATATCAACATTTAATTTAAATTGTTTCGTACTTAATACTAACCATACTTCCTCTGAACATCCTGGCATTGTCCATGATTGAGCCATAGTTCTACAACCATGCTACCATGATTGCTCTAGCAACTACTGTCATCAAGGATCACTTAGCCTTAGTCAATGTTGGCTAGATGAAACATATGGATTGACTAGAAAATCATTCATGTCATATCATTTGTTCCTATACATTCATTCTAGAACTGTTAGAGACCTCTACCTGACTCATTCTAGAGCTGTTCGAGTCTTCTACCTGACTCTTTAGAGCTGTTGGATAGCTCACTCAATTCTAGAGCTGTTGGAGTCCTCTATCTGACTCATTCTAGGGCTGTTCGAGTCCTCTATCTGACTCATTCTAGAGCTGTTAGAGTCATCTACCTGGCTCATTCTAGAGCTGTTGGAGTCCTCTATCTGACTCATTCTAAAGCTGTTCGAGTCCTCTACCTAATGCTGTTCTTATACCAAACTGCAGCTTATTTATTTGCCTTCTCATGATTTTGAATTATTTCATGAAAAAAGTTATGATAATGTGTATAAATAATGTGTATAAATAAATAGGTAAGTGGCGTAAGGTTAAGGCTGCTTGGTATAGGAAATGGGTTCATTATTTAGTGAACTTACCATAGCACTGGATGGTTAAACTTGAGAGCTAAATTACCAACCTATCAATCACTGTTCTCCTTTGAAAAGTTACAGAGTGTCTTCACTCCTCCTGTTGACCTATGTGCTCATGAAGATATGTAATACTATTTCTAATCAGTTATTCCTTAATATAATGACTTTATCCAACAAATTTGCTCCTCAACGTTTCGGCTAGATGCTCTAGCCTTCATCGGAATAATAATTCTTAAATTTTTAGCTGATTTTTTAGATATGCCATTTTAACCAAGCTATTTCATGAGAAGACAAAGCACTTACCTTGAAACTTGAGCTTTGAGCCGATTACTCGACGAATCATGGGTTTGTAATTCCTCAATTGCTAAAATTTGAAAATTCAGCATTAAGGGAGTTCTAGATAATATACAAGGACATATCGGAGTTATAAAACTTCAACATGCTCAGTTAACATCAAGTCATTGTATATATTGTTTTTCAAGTTTTTATGTTGTTGTTGTTGTTGTTGTTGTTATTGTTGTTATTATTATTATTATTATTATTATTATTATTAGTTTTAGTAGGTCCAGTGCGTCCAGTACGACCAAGAAGAGAAAAGGTAGATCTTTTAATTCATGTTTCAGAAATGTACTCAACAATCCACACTCCTCATTATTATTATTATTATTATTATTATTATTATTTATTATTATTATTATTATTATTATTATTATTATTATTATTATTATTATTATTATTATTATTATTATTATTATTATTATTATTATTATTATTATTATTATTATTATTATTATTATTATTATTATTATTATTATTATTATTATTATTATTATTATTATTATTATTATTATTATTATTATTATTATTATTATTATTATTATTATTATTATTATTATTATATTATTATTATTATTATTATTATATTATTATTATTATTTTTTATTATTAAAACAATATATAATATATATATATTATACATATATATATATAGATATCGTCCTATATATATCTACCAATAAAGAACTAGCTAGCTAATTTAAGTAAGAATAGTCATTAAAAAAAAAATTATTATAAATAAATAAAATTATTATTATTATTATTATTATTATTATTATTATTATTATTATTATTATTATTATTATTATTATTATTATTATTATTATTATTATTATTATATATTATTATTGTTGTTTTTTTTGTTTTTGTTGATATTATATTATTACTAAAATTGTTATTATTATTATTATTATATTATTATTATTTATTATTATTATTATTATTTTATTTTCTCAATTAATCAACTTGAAATATACTCTCGATCTTTGATGATGATGATGATGATGATGATGATGATAATAATAATAATAACAATAATAATAACAATAATAACACAATAATAACAATAATAACACAATAATAATAATAATAATAATAATAATAATAATAATAATAATAATAATAATAATAATAATAATAATAATAATAATAATAAAATAATAATAATAATAATAATAATATTTAGTTTGTTTATTTTATTGTACACATATGATAAACAGGCAATATCAGAGTCCATTAACACCTAATTAACTCGTGCGAATTATAATTATATTTATAAAGTGCGAGGTAATTACCCAGAGACATTAGGGAAGTTTATCTGTGCCGTCCCAGGTATTCGAGTTGTCAATCCCGAGGTCGCCACTTTGCTAGGTTCCCCTATTGGGGTATAGAAGGAATCGAAGAATTGATTGCTACCAAAATTGATACGCTGAAATTTCTGGGTAGCAGGCTTAAACATCTTCAGACACACGATGCCTTCAGCCTCCTCAAGAATCCATTCGCCATCCCAAAACTTGTATTTTCATTACGTTCTTCTCCCTGTTTTTCCTCTAGTAAACTTCAACAGTTTGACTCCCTCCAATGTTCAATCCTGGGTGAGATTACTAACACCCCACTCCACGTTAGCGATTCTGCTTGGTGTCAGGCATCCCTTCCAGTGAAATCTGGTGGCTTGGGAATCAGAAGTGCTGTAATGCTTGCACCATCTGCTTTTCTGGCATCTACAAGTGGTGCTTGTGATCTCATTGACCAGATTCTGCCTGACAGTTTACACCAAGCTAACTATCCTTCTTTTGATGCAGGCCTTGAAGTCTGGCATCTAGGGCATAGCAGTCCACTACTATCTGAGTCTGAGTATTCCAAGAAAAAGTCCTGGGATGGTCCGCTCGTGAAGGCTGCTTTCAATTCTCTCCTGAATTCGGCTACAAATCCTACTTCTCGGATACGGATTCAGGCAGCAGCTAGAAAGGAGTCAGGCGCTTGGATTCATGCCCTCCCCATGTCTTCATTAGGCCTCCGTATGGATGATGATGTCATCAGGGTAGCCATTGGTTTGCGGTTGGGTACACCTCTCTGTCATCCTCACAGTTGCCATCAGTGTGGATCTCAGGTAGAGCATCTAGGGACTCATGGTCTCAGTTGCTCGAAGAGTCAGGGTCGTCATTCAAGGCATGCAGGTATCAACGATGTTGTAGATGATCACTTGCATCCATCAAGGTTCTTTCACATCTGGAGCCCTCTGGGATCTGTCGCTCAGATGGCAAGCGTCCAGATGGGGCTTCCATTGTTCCCTGGAGGAATGGCCGAGTTCTTGTGTGGGATGCTACATGTGTGGACACTTTTGCTCCTTCGTATGCCACTATGTTACATGATGGTCCAGGGTGCATTGCTGACAGGGCTGAGTTTCTGAAGAAGGGGAAGTATGCAAATATAGAGGCTACTCATTATTTTGTACCTATTGGTATCGAGACCTCTGGAGTATTTGGGTCTGAGGCAAAGAGTTTTCTCCAAGAGCTAGGTGCACGCCTCAAAACTGAGTCTGGTGACCCTCGCGCCTACCATTTCCTGCTGCAAAGAATTGCAGTTGCAATCCAACGAGGAAACACTGCTGCAGTGCTTGGATCCAGCTCAGTACCTGACGATCATTATTTCTTAAATTAAATTTATAATTTATGCAATATGCATGTATTCAATATGCATGTATTCTATCCTAATAAACATATTTATGCTACATCACATGATCTGTGGCTAATCTGATTGGTTAATAACTATAGGTTACATAGGCGCGTAACCTACACTTTTAACCGCATGTAGTTTAGCGCGTGCGCAATGTAGTATAAGAGTCGGTTATGCGCCAGTGTAACCTACTCATTTGCTGTTACATTCCTCGGCTTCACCTCGGGGTAACCACAAACTCGGAGGTTACATAGGCGCATAACCGACTCTTTTGTATAGGCTATCCTATACATATCATTTATTTAATAATAATTTTTTTTAATTACATTCCATGGAAAGAGAAAAAAGGAATTTTATTTTATTTTAAATATCTATATTGTATATTGTGTGCTTTCTAATTATAGCCATGTCAAAGTTACACGCACCTAAAGTTAAGAGAGCTCAACCTCATGAATTTGCAAGGGCATATGATTCATATTTCGTGATAATGAGCATTTGCTACTCCTAAAGCTGCTGCCTCCACCTGTCTAGACCTTGTTGTCGCCAGGTAGCTCTCCTGCCACATTTGGCTATGACAGTTCACTTCTCCCTGACAAGCCACGTAGAATATTTCATGTATCGACACTTTGACATGACTGTAGCCATTTCCACATGTTACAATGTGCTACACTATCTTTGAGGTTACTCATAAATGCACTTGCCAGTGAAGTGTATTAGCAATTATGAGCAGGTGAAGGCAGAAGCAGTTACACATCATTTGTGCAATTTCTTGTTAACTCTGCAGGCAATGTTACCCTCTTCTCTCTGAAATACCCTCCTCCTCTTCTCCCCTGGCCAGCAATGACCATCAGCCCACCAGTTTGAAGAGTGAGGCAGTTGCAATGTCTTCTAAGTCTTCATTGCCACCTCATGGCTTGCGTGTGCTTGTCGTCAGTCATGGATTCTGGATCAAAGCTCTGTTGGAACACCTCTTGGTATGGAAGATGTCCTTTGTTTTGTTTTGTTCTATTGATGTTGTGGTAGACTTAGTGATTGTGTGGTAGTCCTAGTGATGGTATGGTCGTCCTAGTGATTGTGTGGTAGTCCCAGTGATGGTGTGGTAGTCCTAGTGATGGTGTGGTAGTCCTAGTGATGGTGTGGTAGTCCTAGTGATGGTGTGGTAGTCCTAGTGATGGTGTGGTAGTCCTAGTGATGGTGTGGTAGTCCTAGTGATGGTGTGGTAGTCCTCAGTGATGGTGTGGTAGTCCTAGTGATTGTGTGGTAGTTCTAGTGATGGTGTGGTAGTTCTAGTGATGGTGTGATAGTCCTACTAGTGGTTTGGTAGTCTTTCTGAAGGTATGTAGTCCTTGTGATGGCATTGTAGTCGTGATGGTAGAGTATGTTTGTCATCCTATAGCGCTTGTTTTACTGTGCCCAGCAATCCATGTGTCCTATCTTTTCCCAGTAACAAGTACTCAACTAGTATCACCAAAAGTGTTTGCAATTGCATCATACAGTATATGTAAAGATGATAAATCTGTCGTGTCAGTTGGTAAATATTTTCCAAACAAAAATTTTTTTTCCCCCTTTCCCCTTCCCCTTACCTGTATTGCGGTCTTATACTGCTGCAAATAACAGCAGCACATTTTAAAGTTTTTATGATATATACTGCGGTCACAACAGCAAGGCAAATTATTTTTCTCAGATTATAGACAATCTGGCTTCACTTCTTTTTCCTTTAGGTGATTCGTAATGATAATCATGTGAGTGGCTCAGTGAATGTTAGTCACTCATGTCAAGATAAGTTATATATCACTGAGCCATAGGAAGCCAGATAGCAGGCGAGTCAGCACTAAAACTTGTTCTATGAATGTGTTCTTGCAATGGCTGTATCAAGGCCTACTACAGTATATACTGGGTTGGTTTGTGGGTACAACGGAAACAGCTGGTCAGCAGAAGAACAGGAACCACTCAGCCTCTTAGCTACCTAAATGATGGTTTTGGCTGCTGTTGGTGGCATCACCAGTTGCCTTGAATCCCCTTCCAAGATGGTAACATAAAAACCAAAGAAAGTGGGTGGAAATCTTAAAATTCATTTATCTATCTCTGTTCTCTCCCAATACATAACTTGCGCATTTCATAATTTTTTTCTAGACAACAAGTTGTGAAGTAATCGTCTTAACCGTTGTGCATGATATATGAATTTTCCATTCCAGTTCTATTCACTTTCCCATTCCAATTCTTGTTGCACCATCCTGTGTGATTATATTGTGACCTCTCCTCCTTCATTTCAGATGGACTGTCCTCGAGTTCTTTTCCCCAGACTCAGTGAATGGTCACCCAACAGTGGTGTGACTTCACTCTTGTTAGGAGTGGCAGCTAAAACTTCAACGGAAGCAGCTGTTGCAGCAGAAGAACAGGACATAGTTTGTACCTGGGCCATTTCTCAGTGCATGTATGATGCCAGTCATCTGTAGTCACATCATTGTATTTTATTATTTTTTTACTTTTCCATTGCATTCATTTCTGGTGTGCTTAGCATGTAACTTCCAGTGGGATGGGGTATAATTTCTCACTAGATTAGGCTTTACAGGATCGACTCTGTGCTGCTAGCTCCAAGATACCCAAAGACTATGGAATGAAGTACGACAATAGCATGATTGTGATCATTCATTGCTAGTTCGTTAGAAATCGATCTCCAATTTGTGGAGTTCAGTCATTTCTAATTTAGGTGCTCATTCACCAATTAGAACTTGGATCTCAGATCCAGGTGCTGAATCTCTGGTATTAGTCTAGCGTTCAATCTATATGATAAAAGGAGTCGATGTTATTCGCATATATGCTTTACAGCTGCATACTGAGCAAGGTAGGGGGAATATTTGCTGTCGTGTATAGGCATGGCATTATTGGTTATCAGCTCTACTGTGCATGCATGTTGTAGGCATTACCCCTTCCAAGGCAATAGATGCAGCTCTTTTGGATAAAACAGCAAGGCAATTTATTGACAGCAATAAAGCTGTAAAGAAATTGAGAACAGTATGCCTATATAAAAATAAAACCAAGCGAGTATAAATGAAATGTGCTATAATTATGTTGGTCTAAATCCGTAAATGAGAACAGGAAGTTGGAGGACGTTTCAGCAAGTTAGTTAAATCACTTATTTAGCTTTTTGGGGTGGGGGTGGGGGGTGAGGGGTGAGTATAGTATGAGCCAACAGCCAACAGAAGAAATGTCACAGTTGATCAATATTAATTCACCTCGCAAAAATGTTAATACACTCTGCCATCCACAATTCTCATGTCCATAGTTCATTTGTGGATGCGCCTCTGCTACTTGGTATGCAAATGTCTGTTAACTATATACCAAATCTCTCTCTGCAACCACTCAATGGTGAATCCATAACCCATTGTACAAGCATCACTAGTAATGATGCTTGTCTTGACATTCTTGCAAGAGCATTCTGGTCTGCTGCTATTTTTTTTATACCAGAGTGCACCAAGCAACAGCTCGGGATCCATCTCTGCAGGACATCAAGAAGCAGGTATATGGCCAATGCGTTAGAGATGTTGAGCATACGGTCTTCACACCTCTTGCATTAGGATGGGACTGGAAGCAACGACTTGTTCCGAAAGACTGGCGGATATGCTTACCTGGAAACAACAGAAGCCATACTCTGTTGTCCTAAAATGGCTTAGTGCGCATTCATGGGACTAGGTCATCCATCAACAGACCCTTATAGGAAGCTGACATCACCCTCACAGCATCCAAAGATGGCATCCAACAAGATCAACAAGAGTAATGAATGCAAGTCATTGTGTGGTGAGCGAAGGTGCAATAAAAATATCGATTTGAAATCTCGGCATTTTTAGATCACATTGCTCAAGTGTTGTCCTCTATCCCCCAAGCATATATATATATCTGCAGGTATAACACTATACTCATCTGTAAATTATTGATGTCATCAGATTGGATTGTAATATGCTAAGAGTAGTGTATTCCTTACAGTTCCAAACTGGTGGAAGTTTGGGATAAGTGCCAGCTCAGATGTCCATCAATATTGACCATGACAATCATTTCCAATTTAGTAAAACCAATTGTCCGTGACAATCATCTCGAGTTTAGCAAATGTGTCCATTGCTAGTGTTGATGAATGGAGTGGCTAAGTCAAAATGAAACTTCACCATCCATCCTAGTCAGCTATTAACTCTTATAGAAACATGACAGAGGAAACCTTACCTGAGCCAAAGGAAGTTTCTGGATCATGGATGATGCCAAGTGCAAGAAATAAAGGTAGGAAATAGACAACATATATACTCGACAGTAATTAATAGAATTGAGCCAAGTCACTAACAACTGCACCCTTTTTTTAACCAAGAAGTGATCAGTTGATTTCCTCAGAAGTTACGTTCAACAAAACAAGGTAACTACTTGTAATGCATGTATCTGTGTATTATAAGCTCGGCTATCTACTTTCATAATAAAAATAACATACAATCATGTGTTACACCAAGTAACTTCTCATGGTGGCTGCTTGACTATTTAGAAACTAGACACCAATATAATTTATATTGGTCAAAAAAAATGAAAATAATGCTTTTTAAATATTAATAGGTAAAGGGTCCTGTAAATGTTTGTTGTCCTACATTGCGTCCTATATTCCTGGAGGGCGGGGGCGCTTACATTTCAGCTAAAATCCACTTTGGCAGTTCTTAGTAGGACAAAAAATGATTTTATAAATGAGAATTTGCCAAAGCAGATAACAAAGATTTACAGGGTACTTTATCTAATATTATATCTTGGTTTCATTGTAAATTCTTGTTTCACTTCTGGTCACATTTTTTGTCTGCATTGTGTATATTTGTGTGTGTGTATCTATGATCCTTTCCCCCACACATAACTTGTGTATTGCTACCTAGTCCGTTTGTCGTAATCTACCAGAAGACTCCAAACTGTCCCATGCACTTTCATGACTAACCCATTTCACAATCTTCTACTTTTCCCCATCCATTTGACAAAAGATTGCGAAAACAAATTCATGCTTCAACGCCCTGTGGTTAGTAAGGATCGTCACTGTCGTAAAGCCGTTGGAGGTGCACGTGCAATATCCAGTGTACTAACCAGCAGAAGCACGTTTAGTTCTAGAAAGTGATCTGTGCTTTCCTTGGAACATCAGGGAGAAATCTTCAACAAAACTAGGTAAGTTGGTTTCCACATAAGCTTATTTATATTGTCTAGGTATAGATGGGCACGAGACTTACCAATCGCTTGGCCCAGACCTCATGGGACTGCTGCCATAGCCTTGCCTGTCGTGTGACTTGCCAATTGCATGACATAGATCTCCTGGGAGGATAGATTTGACCCATTTTGGATGCTTCTTAGATTAATGGTTTAAATCTCTCCATTTAATTTTAATTTCAAAAAGACCAAAAGCAGTTTTTTAACTCCAAAAAAAAGAGAACAATTATCTACTATCTAGTAGATGTAATATCTAGTAGATGTAATATTTCCTATATTGTCGAGAAATAGCTTGCTGAGATCTTATCAAGGTCAGGTGACCTGGTACAACTCTTAGCTAGATCAGGTGACTTGCTATAGATCTTAGCTAGGTCAGATGAACTGCTACAACTCTTACGATAGGTCAGGTGACCTGGTACAACTCTTAGCTAGGTCAGGTGACCTATAGATCTTAGATAGGTCAGGTGACCTGGTACACAACTCTAAGGTCAGGTGACCACTATACCAGTCACTAGAAATTAATTCCGCATCATGCAATTGAATATTAATGATGCGGGTAATTGACGTGTGGTACAAAGCAGGCTAGGCTTAGGTAGATCATGCCAGCATTATGGATTGGGCATAATGGATTGGGCATAATGGCAGCATAATTGGAATGAGATAAGCTTTAAGATAGTTCCCTCCTATTTAGGGCTGGGGTCTAATGGAGGAAAATGTGTTCCCAAATCAGGCACTCGGTACCCCCACTTTAGCTCCAGTAACTAGGCTATTACCTGTGAAAAATGTTTTTGTGTCAAATGAGTATGGAGAGAGGCTCAAGTCCATACCTTTAAGCTTGTAGAATCTATGGAGCTATATAGTGGTAACCACACGTTTTTAAACAGTTACTACTACTTTATGATTTCATCCCCATTGTTCAAGCATTCTTAGTTGCTCAGTAAAGCCGAGAGACCGGCTCAGGTGTGTTCAAGCATTCTTCAGTAAGGCTGAGAGACCAGCTCAGGTGTGTTCAAGCCTTCTTAGTTGCTCAGTAAGGCAGAGAGACCAGCTCAGGTGTGTTCAAGCATTCTTAGTTGCTCAGTAAGGCTGAGAGACCAGATCAGGTGTGTGTCAAGCATTCTTAGTTGCTCAGTAAGGCTGAGAGACCAGATCAGGTGTGTGTCAAGCATTCTTAGTTGCTCAGTAAGGCAGAGAGACCAGCTCAGGTGTGTTCAAGCATTCTTAGTTGCTCAGTAAGGCTGAGAGACCAGATCAGGTGTGTGTCAAGCATTCTTAGTTGCTCAGTAAGGCAGAGAGACCAGATCAGGTGTGTGTCAAGCATTCTTAGTTGCTCAGTAAGGCAGAGAGACCAGTTCAGGTGTGTTCAAGCATTAGTTGCTCAGTGAGGCAGAGAGACCGGCTCAGGTGTGTTCAAACATTCTTAGTTGCTCAGTAAGGCAGAGAGACCAGCTCAGGTGTGTTCAAGCATTCTTAGTTGCTCAGTAAAGCAGAGAGACCAGCTCAGGTGTGTTCAAGCATTCTTCAGTAAGGCAGAGAGACCAGTTCAGGTGTGTTCAAGCATTCTTAGTTGCTGAGTGAGGCAGAGAGACCAGCTCAGGTGTGTTCAATCAAGCCTTCTTAGTTGCTCAGTAAGGCAGAGAGACCAGCTCAGGTGTGTTCAAGCATTCTTAGTTGCTCAGTAAGGCAGAGAGACCGGCTCAGGTGTGTTCAAGCATTCTTCAGTAAGGCTGAGAGACCAGCTCAGATGTGTTCAAGCATTCTTAGTTGCTCAGTATGGCAGAGAGACTGGCTCAGGTGTGTGTTCACCCACCCCCACCCTTAAAATCTCAAATTTTAATAGCTGGGCCAGGCCCTCCTCCCCCTCCTCTTTTTCCCATCCCCCAAGTTCGCCCTGTAAAAGGTATAGCAGTTGGTGCTGGCACAGCTTGAGAAGAGGTTGCGATGTATACAAACCATATTATGAGACCTGTAAAATTCATTCTTGAACACCCCCTTTGGCACGATGTGCATATCTTGTCTAGTGTTTTAGATTTTTGATAGTGAGCAGAGAGAGTCTTGATGCTTCAATGCCACATTTGAATAGTTAAATTTAGCTTGGTAGTCTTTAGCCACTGACATGGTACCTAATTAACAGCAATATGAAGGGCTGCACGTGCATCAGAGTATATGCACTTGAATCAGTGAATGGCAGTGTAGACTCTAGCTAGATTTTGTACTGTAACATTTTTGGGGGGGCTCCTGCTTACTTCGTGGTCTGGTTTGTACAGATCTTGTCCTGGGGAAGATCCATTTTTAACTCTTTGAAGGTGGACATATTATTGACTCGCAGGAAGCAGCTGCTTATTGGTACAGCTGCTCACTGTGTTTAATTCAATTGTACTGGCCTGTCATTATCAACTATCTTTGGTTATCTACGGTCACTTTAGATCCTTAGATGATAGTGTATTGTGCTGAATACAAATGATGGATAGATATTATAATAGAGCTGAAGTGCTAGAAGGAGATGACAGTGATGATGATTTTGGTGGATATATTGATGAGAATTTTGGTGGATATATGTGACAGGATCTGACAAAAGGGACCTTTCGTAGAAATTTTGAAAATTGAGTTATTGATGTTAGGACAAATAACACACAATTGCCTATTGAATGGAACAAAAATTAGCTCTTAATTCCATTCTAAACCAAAGATATGAACCTTAGAATGTAAGAGGATTACAGCATTCATTTCGAGAAAACGCGGTTTGAAAGGGTTTGCTTACTAATCTCCGTGCACCTCCGCGCACGCTTAGTTCGATTTCTGAGGTAAGAAGAAATGCTTTTTTTGTCTTGTCTACGGAGCAAGGACTACGCTGTGTATGTGTACAGGTAACTTTTAAGACCATTGTTAGTGTGCGAGTAACCAAAATAATAATAAAGAGTGAGAAAACACACACGATGTTTATCTAGCAGCTAGTAGCTAGCTAATGCCCAACCAGTACTTAGCGAATGCTCCACCAGAAGCTAGCGAATGCTCGGCCAGTAACTAGCGACTGCTCGGCCTGTAGCTAGCGAATGCTCGGCCTGTAGCTAGCGAATGCTCGGCCAGTAGCCGAGCTAGCCAGTAGCTAGCTAATGCTCACTCAGTAGCTATAGTGCTTAGCCAGTAGCTATAGCTAATGCTCAGCCAGTAGATCACCCAGTAGCTAGAGTGCTTAGCCAGTAGCTATAGCTAATGCTCAGCAAGTAGCTAGTTAATACTCAGCCAGTCGCCATTATTCACAAACAGTTCTTTTTAACGCGCATTAACGAGGGACTTTCCCCTTTCTAACGAGGTTTTTTCCCCATTGTTCCGTATACGCAAGCAGTATTCTCTCAATTGCCCTCGCGTTACATACAAACGTAGGTCCGTCCACGTTTGACCAGCCATCTTCTAACAGCACGCTTGCATACAAGGAAGCAAGCAGAAGGTTCAAAACTTCACACAGAGGTAGAGGAAGGATAGTAGATACATGTAATACAAAAAAAAAAAATTTCTCAAAGTATGACTGCTAGACTATTTTTGGTTATAGCACAAAACTGTTTTTTCTACGAAAGGTCCCTTTTGTCAGATCCTATCACATATTGATGAGTATTGATGAGAATTATTGTGAAGTTGTGGAGGATGCAGGGTTTCATTTAGGGGGGGGGCTGCCCCCCCTTGGAAATTGTATTATTAAAATTCTTATTGACGTTGATAAGTGCTTGACATCATCCCCCCCCCCCCCCCCCCCCCCTTAATATCCAGATTCCTCCAGTTGGACAATTTTCTAAATGAAACCCTGGGATGGTAAAGAGGGTGTGGAGGATGGTAAAGAGGTTGTGGATAGTGTTAGTGATGAAGTAGGTTGTGGGAGCACAGTTAGCGAGATAAAGAGGTTCATTGCCCTCATTATTGCCGTGAGTGTGGACAACAAACATCGGCTGGAGGATTACTGGTGCACCAAATGGCCCTTCTTCACACCATCCTTCTCAGCAGTAATGCCAAGAGACAGATTTTGTCTACTTCATTTCTTTCACTTGAATGATGGGGACAAGCATGTTCCCAGGGGCCAGCCAGGCTACCACGCTCTGTATAAAAAACATCCGCTTATGGAGCATCTCTTGCAAAAATTTAAATCATCATACAGTTGGAAACTGTATGTAGGTGAGGAGACTCGAGTATACACACAATAATATGATATATACACAAATTTATCATTTCTTCTTTGTCCACAGATAGGGCTATGTAAACACAAACACCCCATATATTTTGTATATAACTTTTTTCACCTTTTTGGGGTTTCTCTTGGGATTACACATTCCTTTTGCTTGTCTTCTTTTATTTCCCACAAGGGGCTATACATAAAAACAAACCAGCAATGTAAATCAGCAATGTAACATGTACTATTATTTATATAACCAGGGAAAGATGAGAGCCTCACTGCTACACGGAAAGGAACAACAGAGGGCTTGGTCTCGAGGCTTGTGGAATGCCTGGAGAACAAAGGACACCATCTCTACTGTGACAATTATTACACCAGTCCAAGCTTGTTTCTCACCCTTAAAAATTCTGGCTTTGGTGCTTGTGGTACAGTTTGGGTGAACAGGAAGGGGGTACCTGCAAGCATCAAGGCAAAAGATAAAATGAAAGGGTCAGATCAAGTGAACAGGAAGGGGGTACCTGCAAGCATCAAGGCAAAAGATAAAATGAAAGGGTCAGATCAAGTCTGAAAGTAGAGATGGTGTCCTTACCTTGAAGTGGATGGACAAGAGAGCTGTCACTATTCTCAACACTATCCACGATGACAGTACAACACTTGAGAGGAGTGACTGGTATGGAGGATGTGGTCAAACCAAAAACCATTGACGACTGCAACACATACATGGGTGAGGTGGACAAATCAGATCAGCTCCTCAGCTACTACACATTTCAACATCGAACACAAAAGTGGTGGAAACGTGCAGCATTCCATTCCATCTCTTGACCTTTGTAAATGCATACATTATTTATAAAGGCACATCAACTAACCGAAAAATAACTTGCGGGCTAGTTCTGGTGGAGATTGCTGGGAGTTTAATTCTGCAGTCAGGACCGACTGAAGAGCACCTTGACGGCAATCTTCAGCAAGCCAGTCCAGAGCCGCTCGGCCTCAAAGGCAAGCACCTATATACCCCATCGTAACAACGAGGCTTGTGGAATGCCTGGAGAACGAAGGACACCATCTCTACTGTGACAATTATTACACCAGTCCAAGCTTGTTTCTCACCCTTAAAAATTCTGGCTTTGGTGCTTGTGGTACAGTTTGGGTGAACAGGAAGGGGGTACCTGCAAGCATCAAGGCAAAAGATAAAATGAAAGGGTCAGATCAAGTCTGAAAGTAGAGATGGTGTCCTTACCTTGAAGTGGATGGACAAGAGAGCTGTCACTATTCTCAACACTATCCACGATGACAGTACATCACTTGAGAGGAGTGACTGGTATGGAGGATGTGGTCAAACCAAAAACCATTGACGACTGCAACACATACATGGGTGAGGTGGACAAATCAGATCAGCTCCTCAGCTACTACACATTTCAACATCGAACACAAAAGTGGTGGAAACGTGCAGCATTCCATTCCATCTCTTGACCTTTGTAAATGCATACATTATTTATAAAGGCACATCAACTAACCGAAAAATAACTTGCGGGCTAGTTCTGGTGGAGATTGCTGGGAGTTTAATTCTGCAGTCAGGACTGACTGAAGAGCACCTTGACGGGAATCTTCAGCAAGCCAGTCCAGAGCCGCTCGGCCTCAAAGGCAAGCACCTATATACCCCATCGTAACAATGGCCAAATCCGCCAACAGACTTGCAACAATCTCTGCCATATAAAAAGGGGAGAAAGAGGGTCACAACATCTTTTGGATACAAGACTTGCAAGGTTGCATTATGTATTTCACCATGTTTCGAACTCTACCACACTAAAGCGAATTCAATACGTCACCTACCATAGATATCTTGTTCTCCATAATTGTTAGTTATCCCTTTGATCTAATTTCTTGATTGTATCTTCCAGTATTGGAAGCTTTTGCCACCTGTATATATTACTGTATATATATATTAAGAATATTAGCTTGTGAAGGGAAAAAACAATACTCGCAATTGCTTGGCAGCTAACTAGCTATAAGCTATTTAGTTAGTCATAAAACCACAGCTACTTCGAGCGCTGGCTAATTAGCTAGCTGTGAAGACGAAGCACAGGCTTTTTGCTACCTACTTAAAGTGGTAGCTATTTGCTACCTAAAAAGCATGGGTACACCTAGGAGCAAGATGGCTATAGATCCAAGAGCTAAGGCTGGCTACCTATCACTCGCTCTACCAACTATAACACTACTATGGACACTTCGAGAAGCTTCAGTTGGTCTTCCCAACTTCTTTTGCTGATAAATGGAGGGTACTATGGACACTGAGAAGCTTCAGTTGGTCTTCCCAACTTCTTTTGCTGATAAATGTAGGGTGTGGTTCTCAGGATATACCACAAAATCAGGATATCTGATAAACTAACCTCAACAAGCTCTGGGACGATTGCATCTGATAAGGAAAAAATCCGTTGAGTCCAAAAACAGCTTCCACATGGGGGAAATTGCAGAGTTGAGACGACCAAGCTATTTGTAAACTAGAGGACCTATTAATGCCTTTGGTAGAACTTGAAAAAGCTGTTTTGGCTCCTTTTGAGACTAAATTGGGCACTCCACACTTACTAATTCTTGCTCACTCTTACACACTGACACACTCCAAACTCACTAATTTTCAAAGACTACGGAGTTGTTTCTAGACGATATAGGACCTATTCTCCTTTATAACCAAGTTGTCTGGAAATAGTTGGTAGTCCTAAAAATGGAACGATTTTAACCAATTTGAAAATAAAGTGTTTAGAGATCAATGGTCTACAAATCACTTAATTTAGTTTCAAAATTACTAAACAAACCCCTCTCTTCCCTCCCCCCAGCTATTTAGAGTTAAAAAGGAGTCGACTAGAGGCAGTAATAAGTCATGAACCATCCAAAATTTCATCGCTTATAATTCCATCCCTTATAAAATAAATGTAATGTAGTGGCGCACCAAGTAGATAAAAATTGAATTTTTGTGAAGGAAGTTAGAGGTTGTGGGTGATGTTAGGGAAGAGCTGGTAGGGGACCCTGAGGTCATGAATGATAGAGTTAGTGGAGATAACGAGGTATATAGCAGCTAAGGGGCATATAAAGAAGCATACGTAGTTGTTAGTTGGTATTCTTAAAAATGCAACAAGACATGGCATGTGTTGATATGATATGTGTAGTAGACAATGTGGGATACATGGGTAACGGCAACAAGACATGGCATGTGTTGATATGGTAGGTATATACATGGGTAGTAATCAACATAGCAACAAGATATAATTATGTGTAGTGGACAGCAGGAACAGGTAAAGAGACCATGAGGCTCTGATTTGTCTCATGCAAAGAATCCAAACCAGAGGGGAAGTTGAGGAAGGGTGAGTGAGAGGAGGGCTGCTGCTGAAGTGGTTGGGATGTACGAGGGGAGAAGGAACTTGACAAGGTGAGGTGGGAGTGTCTGGTGAGGAGGTGATGCAGCTGGCCAAAAAGGAGAACAATTGCAATAATCTTCTAAGAAATTGTTCATTAATAGGTTCAAGAAAAGGAATGCAGTTTGAAACCAATCTCTAAAGAAAGTGAGTACCACGATGTTGCAATAACCCTCCCTCCTCATGCGGTGTGTGCTCCACTACTCTCATCATGACAATATCTATCTTACTTGATGTCTAGAGGAGCAGACTGAAAGTCTTTCCTAAGTGCATACAGTGCCAGGCGGTTGTGAAAAATGTTGATGGTAGACATTACTGAGTGGCAACATCTATCTTAACTTAATGTCTAGAGGAGCAGACTGAAAGTCTTTCCTAAGTGCATACAGTGCCAGGCGGTTGTGAAAATTTTTGATGGTAGGCATTACTGAGTGGCAAGATGTAAACCTGCAATTGGAGAATGACATCATTCACAGATCAGTTGAAGTACCATCTCCCTTGCACTACTCTACACGAGCTATTTCTTGGAGGGGTGACAAGGTGGAGCAGTGGTTCAGAGGATACCTAAACTCTCACTGTTAAATGGTATCACTAAATAATAGCCACTCTGATCTACTTCCAGTCAGTTACGGTGTTCTGCAAGGTGGAATTCTTGTCCGTTACTATTAATTTCATGAATGACTTTCTATATAACGCGTTTGCCTTTTGAGGATTTTCTCAAAAGTTCTTGCTGTCGACTCTAAATACTTTTTGGATGACATTTGCATCAACTCCAAAAATTGTGATAAAGATCTAGGTGTAATTATTTAAGTGACCTAACATGGAACCTTCATATATAAAAATTCTCGCAAAGCCTATCAGACACTTCAATCATTGTGACTCGATTAGTGCCCAAAAATCTTATTGCTTGCCGCTCATCTATTTTTCTTGTGTCTGGTGTTCTCGCCTGAAGAAAGATTTTATTCCAAAAGAGCTCTATACCAAATTTGTACTTGATTAAAAATCAGACTACAAGGCTCGCCTAGAGAGTTTAAACCATAATGATGACTTGAACTGAATGACAATATTTTTCCTTTAAAAGATCACTTCAACATCCTCAATTATATAACTCATCATCGTGCACAAGATCAGGTGGTCACGTCAAGTTACTCACACTCGGTACTGCAATCAAGTCGTCTTGAATCGGCTCCCTTGCCTATTGGAACTCTCGGCCATATTATATTGATCTTAACATCTACAATGAAATATCTTTTAAAATCATATTCATGATCATTCCAATAACTCGTGCGCATTACACATGGTTTTGACATTAACCCTTTGGCATCCAAGGGAACCCTAACTTGCTCGGTAGACCAAGCCTTGGCTCCATGGTGATGGAAGGGAGACATAGATGTACTAGGAGAGCTACATGAAGCTTGTAGCTTATAGTCCATTAGGTATGGGATCATTAGGGTCGTCGGCCTCATAAACGAATGCCACGCGTTTGTGAATAAGACTTGACCTTACCTATGGTAACCTTACCTATGGTAAAAATCGAGGACTCCAAACACCAGCGCCTATCTTAAGGAGGAGTTGCAGGTGCACAAAATACTTTGGAGACTAGCCAGTAACCCGGAAGTGAACTTAATTTGTAAGATTTGATATAGATTCTAATTTAAATTAGTAGGCCGCTATTATTCAATTTAACCGTTAATTTTTCAGATTTGGTCCGACCCACTTACAACTCATAAAGGACCTGGATCGCCCACCACGATTTCCTAGCTCATTAGGTATGGTATTTGGGTCATCACCTGCGTTTACCTTACTTGTGGTTTGTAAAAAAAAATTTTAAAAAAATCGGCCAGATACTGAGGACTCCAAACACTGGCGCCTATCTTCCTAAGAAGGAGTCCTGGGTACACAATATACTTTGGAGACTAGCCCACAACCCGGAAGTAGTGAAGGCCCCAGACTATGCCCAGCTACCTACAAACCCTCATAAAGAACCTGGATCTCCCACCTCAAGTTGGAAACAACTTCCCATGGCCGACCAAACAGATGCTCTGAAACCCCCATCTCAGGTGTTTGGGACATCCCTACCGATTCCCTATAGTCGGAAAGGGATATCAAAACCATGGATCCGCCAAAGAAGACACCCATCAAAAGGAGTGGGGAAGAGCTTGTATGATATATAGAGCCAGAAGAGTAGTGACTGAGAAGGAGGACCTTTGGAAGAAAACATCATTTGAATAAAGTCTTCATGAGAACGGCTGCAAGCCCTCATCAGCCTTTTATCTACAGAAACATCTAATGCAGAAAGGAAGTAGAAGAGTACACCAGTACAGGCAATGAGGGGTCTAAAAAGAAGGATCCTAAGGTAGTGATTCCTTATGCAGCAGGGATGAGTGAAGACATCAGGAGGGTCTGCAGGAAGTTCAACATCAAAGTCTTCTTCAGATCGGGAAGAACTCCGAGGACACAACTGAGCAGAGTGAAGGATGTTTTACCAGCTAATATGCACTCGTGTTTTGTGCACCGCATCCCTTGTAGCTGTGGGAAATACTACATAGGGGAGACAGACCATCAGAAGACTAGAGACCAGAATGAAAGAATATCAAGGTGCCTGTAGAATGTCAATTGCTGAGCATGCACTGATCCTAATTTTAAATTTTTGGGAGGAAGCCACCATCTTGGACCAGGCCAGAAGACAGAAGGAACTGCTAGTGAAGGATGCATTGCACATTGGCCTAGCGTGTGAGCAGTTCAATCGAGACTGTGGAATGGACTTGCCTGGCTGCTGTGGAGCCACTCTGAAGAGCTTGAACTTGAAGCCTCAACCACCATAATTACTCATTTTTTATTTTCATTTTATGATTTATTTATTGTCTGTTTATTATTTTGTTGTTGTTATTGGGTATTTTTATATTTGTTTTATTATTATTATTACACTGTTTATTATTACACTGTAGTTATTATTACACTGTAGTTATTATTACACTGTAGTCATTATTACACTGTATTATTATTATTATTATTATTTTATTTATTTATTTTTTATGACGCCCGAGCCTGTGCCAGAGTGTTGGGGCAGGTCACATCCCAGGTCAGGGCCTTGCCACATTTCCATGGCACCATGGTGATTCCATCCGGACGCTTGCCGTCCATATGACTGAGTCCAGACGGTTCCAGCCTTGAAGGCACCTGAGCAGATGACAGCCATATGAATAATGTTATTCATTGATGAATGTCGGTAGTGACAACCCTTACTCTTCTTGCAGCTCAAACTGTGCAGACCAAAATGGTCCACCTCTGCATCACAGTGCTGGCATAAGTGGGGATGGCAAAGAGGGGACCAACAGCAATCCTGATATATAGTTGTGTCGTCCATCCTCAAACCCAAGTTGGAGATTGGGGGTGCACGAAGCCATGCTCCAGATTGCCTAGCAGAGACAGCCAAAAGCCTAGCTCTTGTCAGGCTATCTGAGGTGTTGCTTAGCAAGGACTCCACGTCTTTGGAAACTTGATAGGCATCCCACGACTTCTGGAGGCATGCTGCTGAACCAGAAGGTGAAGGAAAATCATGATCTTTTGACCACAGCTCTTCACGATTTTGGAGTGGGAGAGACTGCAAATGTATATGGAGGATGCGTTGGATAAGTTTGCAACAGGCAGCAGCCGAGGCCATGAAGGCTGATGGGGCAATCTGCACACCATGCCTAATACCAAGACCACCCACTCTGATTGGAAGACTGGCTTGAGACCAAGCTGGGTCATCATCACAAAATTGAATATTGATGATACTGCTCACAATAGTCTTGAGGGCATTGTCATAGGTAGCTAGGACAGGAGACAGGAAGCAAGGGGAGGTCCTGAGGATGTACTGCAGCTTTGGGATGGAAAATGAGCTACGCAGTAAAATCAACGCCTCATGGGCCGAGATGTAGCTTGGCCTTTCCCCCATCACCTCAAGGGATTTCACCTTCTCCAAAATGGAAGCTGAGATAGACTCCACGCTACCAAGTGGTGCAAGAAGACATGCTTCATCAGGATCTGTCACACATGCACCTGGAAGTGAGCATAATATAGTCCCTCTTGTGACCGGGTCATGGCAGATAATCTCCGACTTTCCATTATTTAGTGACAGACCCAGCTCCGATCATATGCAAGAGAGATCCTTGAGTACCGCCTATAGTTATGTCATCCAAAGTACATTATACACAACTCAGATGACATTTGGGCACAGTGTTGATGGAGGGACAAACAAAATAGCAGGGGACCAAGTATTATTATTATTATTATTACTATTATTACAGTATTATTATTATTATGATGATGATGATGATGATGATTATGATGATGATGATTATGATTATTATGATTATTATTTATTATGCTTGGATCCAGCTCAGTACCTGACGATCATTATTTCATAAATTTAATTTATGCTGTATTCTATATGCATGTATTCCCCAATATTATTATTGTTGTTATTATTATATTATTACATCATCATCATATCATCAACATCATCAATCATCATCATCATCATATACAATAATAATAATGTCTTGTGACCTTTATTTGACCTGGCAAGCAAAAAAGGCCCTAAGGGGAGAGAGTTGTATTTTTTTAAACTTTTTTATTTTACTTGTGGTTACAAATTTAGCTTGATTATATAGCTCAAAAGATAGGTCTCTCTGTGTACTCTCTTTTGATACTAAAATATGTTTCATAGGTATAACTATAGGCAAGTTACAAGACCCTAAAGTGGAGGGACCTCAAAAACCAGCATCCCAAAAACCGCATCCAGATTCCAGATTGCTATATATATAAGTGCAAAAAAATTTGAAATTGGTAAGAGTGGCTAGAGGAAGCCCTAGAGCATTCAATCATCTTTTTCAATAAGCGTTAAAAATTTACTATGTAGTCAAGCGCGCAGGTGGAAAATTGAGGTCGTTGAAATTTTTTATCATTATTATTATTATAATTCACATGACTTAATTAGGTGTGAATGGACTCATATTATGTGTAATAAAAAAAATACTAATAATTAAAAAAAATATTGCTGTTATATTATATAAGTTATTATATATATATATATATATAAGTTGAAGTAATGATATTAGTTGAAGAAGCCAGTAGCGGTTGGCATATCAGCCGATCCCAACACTGAGACCACATTACCACGTTGTACAGCAACAGAGAGGTATATTATTATTATTTTATTTTTATTTTTTTATTTTTTTAAAATATTTTTTATTATTATTATATTATTATTAAATAATACAAATATGAATATCAAAGTCCATTCACACCTAATTAAGTCATGTGAATTATAAAAAATAATCATTAATAATGATATATAAAATTAATGATAATAATAATTATATTAAAATTATTATTATTATTATTATATTATTGTTACTTTATTATTATTGTTACTCTGAAATGTTAATGTATTACATCGATCTAACTATTGGAACTACCGTACTTCATGGAATTGAGACTTCCAAATAAATTAACCTAGGCCTTAATTACAACATACAGAAATTACAACATACAGATCAGAATTGGATTAAGGGGGTCCACTACCCCAAAAATGCCACAACTTCTCTGTGCTTCAGAATTTTTATTTGAAATATTGTATGATGTGTACCTATACACAGACCTACCTTCTGGTGCTGTGCCAACTACCCAGCTACAACTGATCCGGACTTAGTGAACATTTAAGATTTCACGAGGACGGTCATATTTGGAGACTAGTTTACTTTGGGATTTCACAACTTACCACAGGGGAAATTACAAAGTATGAAACACAATATTTTAAATAGTGTGATCATGGATTTAAAAAACTATTGGGAAGCATTTTCATTGTTTTTTTGTACCTGTTGACATCATACTTGCTAAAAACAGAGAATGTCATCTTGTAGCTCTCATTGAGAGGAAACAGAATCTATATAATTTTGTCTGGTTACTCCAAATATGAAGCAGGGAGAACCGTCCTTGGCCAACTTTTTCGGGACAGGGACTAGTATAGTATTTCAACGGTTGAACTGCCCGTACCATAAAAAAAAAGAAAAAAAGTGGTATACATATACATACTAGAAAAATCAAGAATAGGGAAGGGAAGTTTGGTCTGTCCTATATAGGCCGCTTCCTAGGGGGATGACCAGAATCACTGGTCTCCGCGGCTATTGAAACTCACTCTTACGTGAAGAGTCTTCTTCGCAAATCGGGAGTACTCAAGTTAATATAAGTCCCAGAATGGAGCATCCAAATCTTCTCCAATTTGGAAGGCAGCATCTTGCATGTACTGTCATCATATTTTGGGGGGGGGGGGGGGGGAAAAAATTTTTTTGGGGTAGTGGAGCTTCAGTTAGAGCTAGGGCAAAAAGTATGGTTTGGCCCAGGGCAGTAGCTAGATTAGGGTGCCAGTATAACTAAGGTTAGGGCTAGGGCCAGGTCAATGACTTGGATTAGGGCCAGGTCAATGACTTGGATTAGGGCCAGGTCAGTGGCTGGGTTATGGCTAGGGCAATTGCTAAGGGAATACATTTTGCAATGCCCTTAATGTCATAATGATGATATAGCTAATTCCTGGGATATTTATTATATTCTTGTGACGCAGAAATGTGCCCCTACTTAATATTTTATCACCTTCTCTCTAGTCAGTGTCTGTCACCAGACGTCTCCACTGCAAAGGAAACAAAGAAGTTGCTGCTGTTGAGATGTGCATACTTTTCTTCTTCAGCTCTATTGTTTTTTATTGTTGTTATTCTTAGTGATAAGTGTTTTTATTCTTGTCAAGGATGTGTTACATAATGCAACTTCATTGTCGTCAACTACATAGTCGAGATATATGGTTACTTCAGAGTTCATTATCATTATAAGGCACAAACCCTTCCCCATGAGACCAGCATCCCTCTGGCCAAGCTGAATTGATGAGAACACTGCACAGGGAGCCACCAACATCTCTCTGGCTAAGCTGAACTGATGAGAACACTGCACAGGGAGCCACCAACATCTCTCTTGCTAAGCTGCTGATGAGAACACTGCACAGAGAGCCACCAACATCCCTCTGGCCAAGCTGAACTGATGAGAACACTGCACAGGGAGCTACCAACATCTCTCTGGCTACTCTGAACTGATGAGAACACTGCACAGGGAGCCACCAACATCCCTCTGGCCAAGTTGAACTCTCTCACTCACCTCTTGTGAGGGGTGGATTAGACTATATATGTACCTAAAGTTGTGTCACCATAATTATATATATGCATATATACTGTACATGTTTTATTTCCTGAACTCTAAAAATATTTTTTGGAATAGATTTCCTAATACCAAGTTTTTGATGTGTCAGCCAGCCATGAACGATTGTCATACTTAAAATTATCCCTTGTGGCATTCTCCCATTCTGAAGCTCAATTCAAGGAGTTGCATATCTGTAGCTAGCATTAGTAGTCCAGTTGTTCTCTCCCCTCAAGAATGCCACAGGTCTGGTTGGTCTATTCCTCGTTTGGGAGTCTTCCAGCAACTCTCAGCTCTTTCAATATGGTAGCTCTAGTCAAGGCAGTTCCCTCACATGATGAGCTGTTTTCAACCAAAACTAATAATTTTAGAGGCATAAAGGCAAGTAGGTAACTCTGTGTTGATGTGTATTAGGCATCTGTCCAACTACTACACTGAGGACAGTTAGAAACAGATGCTAACTATAGCTTTTACTGTCGATGTGGGATGAACTTACAACTATTGGAAGCTAATATAGCTTTCACTGTCGATGTGGATGAATTTACAACTGTTGGAAGCTAATATAGAGCTTTCACGTAGGAACTTATAATTATTAGATGGTCTAGAAGCTAGCGGTGAACTTATAAACTGATTAACTCAAGTCTTCTGGAGCCATCTAGCTATGGATGCATCTAGTGGAATATTTTGACATATGTAGAGATATCTATCGCTCGTGCTGTGTATAAGGAACAGGTGGACTAGCACTGTGTGGTAGGCTGCATACTATATGTAATACTGTGTATAAGTGATGAGGAACAGGTGGACTAGCACTGTGTGGTAGGCTGCATACTATATGTAATACTGTGTATAAGTGATGAGGAACAGGTGGACTAGCACTGTGTGGTAGGCTGCATACTATATGTAATACTGTGTATAAGTGGTGAGGAACAGGTGGACTAGCACTGTGGTTGGCTGCATACCATATGTAATACTGTGTATAAGTGAGGAACAGGTGGACTAGCACTGTGTGGTAGGCTGCATACTATATGTAATACTGTGTATAAGTGGTGAGGAACAGGTGGACTAGCACTGTGTGGTAGACTGCATACTATATGTAATACTGTGTATAAGTGGTGAGGAACAGGTGGACTAGCACTGTGTGGTAGGCTGCATACTATATGTAATACTGTGTACAAGTGGTGAGGAACAGGTGGACTAGTATTGTGTTTGGTAGGAGACAAATCTGGTTCTAGGTGCGGGCTAGAAATAGCAAATATTCTTGAGTGCATTTCTGGTCAACCTAAGAAGCTTAAACAAATCTTCATTGCTTGTGATGATGTAGCTGCACTTTAAATAAAAGAAGAGACGAATCAAATTGTCCTTGAGTGGGTGAGTGATTGATAGTGGCAAAGCAGGTCTTGGTGGAGACGACGTCCCTGAGTGAGTGTGTGATGCTGACATAGCAGGTATTGGTGGAGACGATGTCCCTGAGTGAGTGTGTGATCCTGACATAGCAGGTATTGGTGGAGACGATGTCCCTGAGTGAGTGTGTGATGCTGACATAGCAGGTCTTGGTGGAGACGATGTCCCTGAGTGAGTGTCTGATGCTGACATAGCAGGTCTTGGTGGAGACAATGTCCCTGAGTGAGTGTGTGATGCTGACATAGCAGGTCTTGATGAAAATGGTGGTAGAAGTATATCTACATAGAGCATTGACAGGGCCATGCCCCCTCCCTCCCCCCCCCCCCCCCCCTCCCCATGAATAACTGTAGTTGCATGTAATACAGGTACACATGATCTGCACATTAGTACTTGTGTACTAAGCTAATTCTGTCATCAATTTGCGAGAGTGAGGTTGGTTAGTGTCATGGAAATGGCTTATTATGATGATGTGGTTGAGTGACCTTATTAAAGGCTTCCACAAGTCTGCCCCCCCCCCCCCCCCCCCTCCCCCAACCCCACGAGCTAATTCAATCAGGAAATAGCATGCATTACTTAAGACAGAGAGTGCTGGCTGGTCAGTGTAAATTGGAGCTCTTTATTATTTTGCAGTTGTTTATGTGTGTAGCTGTTCTGCTTGTGCTGCATGTACTTCAATATGTTTGTGCAAGCTTTTCTTAGATGTGGCCATCTAGAAGTCTTTGTCAGATATCTGTGTTATTTACATTGCAGTTGCCAGTTGCCGGATGTTTGTAGTTGAATTTGCAGCACCTTCAATGAGAATTATCACTGTTCCAAGACAGGCTCACTTTAAGATTTGGACAAAGAATAGATTCACTTCTCCTGTGAGGTAGAGCCGGCACAGTCCTATTCTCTCACTTACCAATGGAGGATTGTGGAGTATGTGCATGGTGTCCTCCAGGCAGAGTTTCAACTTCACTTGCTGCTTAACCCATGCCAGGGATCCGCTGGTGTTCTTGAAGCATGATATCAGATGGAGCAGTGCTTGGAAAGACTGAAAGACTTGTTGAAGTGCATAGTAGTAAGCTTATGTCTGAGCAAGTGTCAGTTATAATGCCAACAGCCAGAGAGTAACTCCACCAGTCCCTATGAATAATGCATGCATATGACATTTGGCAGTGATGATAGAGTGGGTGTGGCCATATTTCCTTGTAGCAAGATCAAGCATAGCAGGAGTTTAATAAATTTGCTAATTTGCATGATGTGTGAGAGGCCCCTGTATAATTATTCCATCTGCCATCCTATATACATCGGAGCTCTCGGTCACCTCCAATGCATCAGTATTAGTGTTCTAGTGATTAGTGAGTCAGTGTTGCAGTGGCTCACTACTGGGGGCCTATTTAGAGACCTGTCCACATCACGTCCACACTGAATTTGAATTATAATAACGCGCATTAACATTGTTTAAGTTGCTTTTGTGTTCTTTTCTTGCGGAGCAGCTACCCACAGCTATGCAGGAAACATTTTTGCTTCAGAAAGAAGAGGAAAGAGCTGAAGGAAAGGCAGAACCAATGAAGATTGCGACTGCACGAACTTTAGAAGTGCAGATGCAGGACATATAAACATAGCAACAGCTATGTAGTTAGTCTAGCTAGCTACTCTTAGCTAACTAGTTTGGCCACAGCCCACAGATAGTATACAGCTTCAAAGTTCCAACTGTAGCCATTGCAAAGACGTGAGTGAATGAATTCTTTTCAATGTACATTTCATAGTATTTGAACACTTTAATTTATTGGCCATCGAGGTGGACCAGATTAATGCGCATTATTCTAATTCTAATTGAGTGTGGACGTGACCAATGCACATTGAGTGTGGACAAGCCTTTAAACTTGACTCATTGAAGGTGACAGAGACGTCAGCTCCAACGTCATTGTTGAGGATGACATTTATTGTTGTCTCTCACACAATATGCAATTAGCAAATTCAACCTCCTTCTATGCTTGATTTTGCCATGCACACTCTACCACCACTGCCAAATGTCTATCAAATTCTGAATCATCAAATATGGCTCTACGGTGGTCTTCTTTAAGTAGTGTTTTTGTGGTAGAAGCTTGAAAATAAACTCTTTTCAATCACTTTCACATGCATTTATGGTAGGTGGAATTACTTTATGGCTGGTGCAGTGATACTTGCTTAGATAAAGTGTCATTACTTACCATGAACTTGCAGAAGTCTCTCAGCCCTGCCAAGCTCTGTTCCATTTAATGTTACGCTACAAAAATACTGGACATAGCACTGGTAGGGTATAGAGTTGTAAAACACTGCTGAGATTCTGTGTCGGGTAACTAGCTACCCACCAGACTCTTTCGTTGGTAAGTTGGACACTGCCGGCTTCAACTTACAAGAGTAGTGTATTGTTTGTCCAACTCTGAAGGGACCCTGACTTGGGTTGGTGATGATTCTCACTGAAGATGGTGCAGCTTCAACTCCAAACATCTAGCCACTGGCAACAGCAATGTAAATAATAACAGATATTGAACCAAGATTCTATAGAAGTATATATGTCCGTATCTAGAAGAGGCTTGCCACATACTGCAAGTACATGTCCATATCTATGAGGGGCTTGCCCAAACATATTGCAATTATATATGTCAATATCTAGGAGAGATATGGACATATATACTTGCAATATATTTGGATGAGTCTTTCCTAGATATGGACATATATACATGCAATATGTTTGGGTGAGCCTCTCCTAGATATGGACATATATAATTGCAATATGTTTGGGTGAGCCTCTCCTAGATATGGACATATATACTTGTAATAATAATGTTTGTTTGAGCCTCTCCTAGATATGGACATATATACTCTAGGCTCAACCAAACATATTGCAAGTATATATGTCAATGTTTAAGAGAGGCTTACCCAAACATATTGCAATTATATATGTCCATATCTAGGAGAGGCTCACCCAAACACATTGCAAGAACATGCAGCACAAGTATGCTGGACTGCAGCATAGAGAACTGCAAAATAATATAGAGCTTTGATTTGTCATGTAATTGCCTGACCAGCTGGCACTCTCTCTCTCCTGAAGTGATGTCATGACCCACACTCAACTACTGATGAGTTGTGGGGTGGGGGGAGGGGCCTGACTTATGGAACAAGTATTAGCAATGGCCTGACCCCAATTTCAAAAGGACAGGCAGAAAAATCCACACCTCTGCTAATAGATACACCAATAGCTTCTTAGGTGCCTAAGTAATGGTTTCGGCAGATATTGGTTCCAAAAACCTTATAAACATGCCATGAATCCTTCACTTTAAAAAACAACCCTGTAGATAGTACATGTATTGAAATTCAGTATCTTATTTTTAATGGTAAAGGGTCATCTAACTGATTGTGGTCTACATGGGAACGTTTTTGTTTCCTTGCTTTTAGCAAATCAATACAGTTGTTTGTATAAAACATTGTTGTTCTTGTAAATGACGGATGGTAATCCATTCCGTTGAATCTGTTTTCGTTGCATGCATTGCGCAATCCGTTCCGTTCTGCTGCATTGAATCTGCTGCATTTGAACTTCGAACAATACAATGGATGGCAGTACTAGCAGTGAGGAAGAGTTGGATTTGATTTTGCTATTGGCTAGCAGGAGGAAGTGCAGAAAGAGGAATTACTTGCTGATTTTTTTATTTTATATATAGCTAGCTAGTTACTTGGATAGCCACTTCTTTCCTTTGGCCCTAAGATCTTTATAGCCTCTAGTTGAGACCTGCTAAAGGTTGAGAAAGCTCCTCACCGCTTCAATAATTCTAGTGCCACCATGGAAAGTTCAACACGTTTTATGTTCTAGGATTGGTCAATGCAACAAGAATTGAATCAAATCCTACTTGTGCATTTCATATCTGTTCCCATCTTAATCTTACTAATGCTACTCCAGTGCACCTCCAGGATTTAACGTTGGTTCACTGTGCCGGCTGGACCCTGTTGCTTCAGATGAAAAATGTCCAGCCTTCTATAAATGATGCTCTGTTAGCTAATTTTATATGCACTGCAAAAGATAATAGGAGACATGTGTGCTAATTACTTCTCATGATATTGATCAGAGGCAGAAATCTATATATTTTCTGAAAACACATGTCATGTCTGTGATAGGTCACATGACATTGGTGTGATAGGTCACATGACATTAGATGTCCACTTGGGGGATGAGTAGCCAGCACAGGAGAGAGACCATTTGGGAGGTGAGTAGCTAGCATACCCACTTGGGAGGTGAGTATAGCTAGCACAGACTATTTCAGCTAGCACAGACCTCTTGGGAAAATGAGTAGTTAGCAGAGACCACTTGGCACAAGAGTTGTGTTGCATATAGCTACACAATATCTCACAGCTAGAAGTTCATGGAGCTTTCTCTTCTTCACATATCTTCCCAGTTATTAATTATATAGATAGATACTACCGAAATATGAAGACCTCCACTATTTTGCAAGCCACTGCCCAATTCCCAACCAACCTCCAATATGTTAATACCAGTTCAAAACACACAGAAAGATGTATCATTTGGCACTAAAATTGTTTACATTGGAGATAAAGGATGAAGTTATGGGCCAGTGGGGGGGGGGGGAAATATGCACATGAAAATCACCAGCTGTTCGGGTGCCATGCACAATGACAATATTTCCGCCATGTCATATACTCCCTACTACATTTGATTGCCACTCTGACACAGTCACTGCCATCCACATAGAAGCACATACATTTCTAGGAGACCCACATTGAGATTAATACAACTCACTTGGGATTTGTAGTGGTAAGTAGTGAGGTCCTACCACATGGGACACTGGGAGGACAACTTAACACCTGTGATGCAAACATCAGGTGGAAGAGTAGCCAGCGAACGAACCACACAGAGAGCCACCAGCCTTCATTGTGAAAACACAAGAACAGCACGTGACAGCGTCCGAGAGGAGCTGATTGGATGGAGGAATAAAATTTGAGTTATTAGTATATATCAGGTCAAAGAACACAAAATTACTTGTGGAATGGAACTTGATTCAGCTCTTAAATTCACCAAACAAAAAAGATGGAAGCCTGAATGTAGGGGCTGAAACACAGGAAGGATTTGAACATATAATTTTTTAACCTCTTGTCCTCACTGATTGATAGATGTTACATTGATAATTTTACACAAGAATGGTGTAATATGGTGCAAGGGAAGTGCATGATGATGCAGGTTTTGCAGGGGAAAAGCTGGTAGGAAAGGTCTCCCTGTATACCACCCAGCCTTACTTTGCCACCCACAGATGCTGCATAACTGCCAAGGGGGTAAGAGCTTCAGGAGTGGTATGGCCAGAGAGAGGAGAGCTCCAGGAGTGAGATGGACAGAGAGAGGAGAGCTCCAGGAGAATGAGATTGCTTAATGGGGAGTGAGATTGCATCAAACATTATATATAGTGGTTAGGGCCCATCAGTGTATAATGTGGACTTATTTTTATTTATAGGTGGAATAGTTTTCATTGTTTTTATTAAGGCAATGTTTTTATTACTTTTACAAAAATTGTAAGTATGAAACTTCACTGTATATATATACACACATTGATATACAAGTGCAGTGGGCATGTTCTGAGTTAATACTTTTTTGTGTGCCTTGTTATAATCCCATGTCGTTGACTTAGCTTTCAATAGGACCTCTTCTGAAGGCTCGAAGTAATGTGCTAATAATGTTTCTTGTTTGATAGTTAATAATATACTGGACAGCGTTCCCTTAGGATCTAAACTGGGCCGAAAAGAGGTCTTATTCTTCCGGATAGAAAAGACGTGCTAATTTGCATGTTCGAATATGGCTACCCAGGAGAGCGAGTGAAACGGTAGGCATTAGTTCGTTATTATTCAGGGGTGTAGTGTGGCTCTAGTCAAAGGGCGCATGTGCAGCAGAGATTTATTTGTACTCCTGCCTGAGTGTATGTGAGATAAAAAAGTTGGAAGGGGGAGGGGGAGAGGGTGGAAGAGAAGCATGGTTGGCACGATGTTAGCGTGAGAATGACGTGAGAATCTGCTGCTTGCAGACATAAGTAAGCCAATCCTTTACCTCTTTTTACATAAAAGAGAGGGTGGAGCTGGCACACGGCACACCACCATAGAACATTTTGTTTTCGACCTAACCACCTGGTTCAAGTAAAGTTAGAATATTGGTTTAAAAATAACAGAAGCAAACTGAAGCTCCACCCCCAGATTCTGCTATGCACAAGATGTGGAACAAAACGCTCTCCAACAGCATTTCTGCATATAGTGTACCAGGCTCTTCTCTCCCACCCATTGTGAAAAAAGGTAAAGGGTTGCTATGTAAGACTAGCCGTGCTGCTCTCCTGGTTTCTACACATAGCAAGTTGCTGCAAGAAAGCTTGTTGTACTTATTTGTCTCAACTAGCACCAGTTCCCACAGGATACTTAGGAGCCCACAACCTCCTATTGGCTCAGAGTACATTGCAGCATGCCAAGTCAGAGCTTGTTCAGAACATGTTTGGACAGAGTGTCTGAGCATCTCAAGTTTTGATCTGTCATTTCTCAATATTGGTCTGCCACAATACATAAAAAGCATGCTCAAGGTTCTAGTCATGTATCATGTGTTATTTTTACAATATTTGTAAATGTATCAAGATTGCTACGAGTATCAATTAGTCATCATTCATCCACAGATCCCAGTCATCCAGTAAAAGCAATTCAATCTCTTCTTCAACACTGATAAAAGTTGAACATGGCCTCAGATTGTACATCCTCAGACTCTTCCCACCAAAGTGTCATTGCAGAGTCAGAAGAGAAACACTTCTGTGGAGCCTTTTCTGCATTCAGTCAACAGGTCATTTGGGTGCTCATTTTAGGTTTGATCACCAAGAGACATTCTTTGATATTGTTAGTGAGAAAAAGTTCGTTCAAGCTTACCATTTGATCCAGGTAAGGAGAAAAGCAGTTTCACAAGTTAGGATATTTGACCACTCAGAGGAATTTAACAATCACCACCAAACAGGTAGATAATCTCAGTAGACAAGGATATGAACTGAATTCATGATGGACTTCATCCAGTTCAGCTCAGCTCCCTCAAGGTGTCTTGAAATATGCTCCACAAGTATAGCAATAGCACCCAATAGTGATTCCTTTCAGCCATCGGGTATATATGACCTCTACTAGGATTTTTTGCCAGTCCTAAGTGCCAAGCACGAAAATGATGTTCTTCAAGTCTGACCATGCCAATCTTGATTTTGTACAAGAGGTCACCCTTGAACAGTCATCTACAGACTTGCTTTGATGTCTTTACTTCTGAGAATTTCTTTCAATACCTGATATAGAGAGACCGGCTCTCCACTATTTTCAGTTTTTACTGTAATAATATGTTGGCCACTGCTCTAAGACATAGAAGCTATGGTTTCTTTCTCTGCTCTCAGTATAATGAGGTATGAGCCCAAGAATATCTAAGCTGTCACTCTGCATGGACTTTGATAAAATGGCACAATGTGTGAGAAGGTCAACAGAATTGCACACCCAAGGAGATACTTGTCGACCCATTTTCTCAGATATCCTGTGAGTTTTACACAATCACCAGCTCTCACTATCAGAACTAGGTGTGGCAAGATGAACCACGTATGCATCATTTCAACACAATGGTCTTCATGGTATATATTTGTGGCACACCCACCTAGATCCACTGGTTTTACACTATTGTCATAAAATTCCTTTGAACCGGTCATGATGCCTGCCAGCTTCCTACATTTTTTGTGGACTTTTGACAACCATAAGTAATACAGGCCCAAAGGCATTTCATCAACTGAATTTAATAAAAGTGCCACTGATTGCATCCTTGATTGCTAGTTCAAGATGATGAGCCAAGCACCATACTCAGAAGCTAACTCCTGCTATACCAATCTCTCAAGACTTGATGAGGCAATGTTAGTTGATGCTCCACCTGTACCAATTCCTACCAACTTCTTGCATGCACCTCTATTCACAACATGGATGCCAATACTTTGCAGCCCATGCTATAGAAACAGGCCACCTGCAGTCACAGGTTTGGGTGTGTTTAATTTGATTCTTGCTTGTCCACACTGTTTTGGTCACACCAGACAATCACGAATAATTCCTTAGTTGTTCTCTTGTCAGTTGAACTATCCATCAGTAGCGAAAGAATAGCACATTGGAAATGGTGGAAACAATGTCTGACTCTGCTATGAAATGACTTACCAGTGTTGTTATTCTTAAAGGCAGTACCCAATTCATTCCTTGCTGGGTCTCCAGTTCCCAAACTCAGGTGGAATAAGAGGCTTACTCAGCAGCCACACAAGCTCTATTAAACTTTACCTATAGCTTCTTTTGCTCCTCCTTGGCCAGTGCACACAGTGCTTGTGCAATGTAGGAAGTGGCACCCAAACCTTTGCCACACATGCTTTGGTCTTTCCTGTTGCAGATTCGTGGGATATGAGCATGCTGATCAGATTGAGCAAGGTCACAAAGGTTAGCCGTCCTCTCTGAGTCTGCCCCACATATCCATTTCCCATTCTTTCACCAACATTGCAAAGTCGGCACTTGAGACCTGTCACAACCTTCACTCCAACATCAACCTCAATCTCATAATCCAACACTTGAAGCTTATCATGACCTTCACTCCAGCATCAACCTCAGTGCAAAAGTACAGCACTAAAAGGCTTGTCACGAGTCAGATCTTCCTTCGTCGTCCCAGTGTCGGTCAAGATCCGGTGTCCGTTGCATTACCGGTTCTCAATATCAGAGCAACTGCAACGGACTGAACGGATTGTCTTGTAAACCAGCCTTTAGACGTGATGAATTTGGAATGAATTGGTCACTTTTTAGCAGAACTGCATGACAGTATTTCAATGCTCTTTGCACATATCCTTGAGACTCATCAAACATGTATGGTGGCAGTGTCAATTGGTCTTGCAACCACTAGTGTCTGTTAGACAGCTAAAACGGTTAGGTTTTTATTATTACTACTATTATCATTATTTTACTATTTACAAATATTATTCTCAATAATCAACTTGAAATTTAATATCTTGATGTTTCGACTAGATGGTTTAGCCTTCCTCAGGAATAATGAGATGCTAAGACTCCCATGAGCTTGTTATATACCCGGTAGCCTGTTATTCATCATGTGATACAAACCACGCCCCAACACATGTGCCCGGCATGTGAACCAGATGTGGCAAAAAACATAATAACAATACCCAAATCAACACACACACAAAAAACCCGAATGATATTACCAACCTTAGTGTATCTAATGCCTATATATAATTTCCATTGGCATTCACCACCTTTCTGGGACATACAAACAGCAGTTGCATTTAACACTAGAATGTATATATTCAGGGACACACACTCTCTGAGACATGATCTCATTTGCCTTCAAAGATTCAATTGGAGCATGCACATATCACATACAGGGGCTGAGCTACTGGTAAGGCTGTCAGGTTTGGATTTTGTTTTCGAAATACACATGTAGCTAGATAATACAGATTTTAATCCAAATTTGCTTTCCTTGAGATCGCCACACCCACTTGCTGCAATGGATGGCACTGGTGCTGATTAGAGAGCATGGTCCAAAGATCTCATTAATATTTTGTTTTATATAGTATTTGTTAGGGGGTGGGAAAGTGGGCCTCTATGTAGGGAGAATATCATGACTTCATATTCCTTAATGTCTATCTTTTGTTGTCTGGGATATTTATGCTTTGTGATAATGCGGTAATTTGATTAGCAGAAGTTTTGTTAAGGCCTAGGCAATTTAATTTCTCATCCACTAAAATATTGAAACTAATGCACATGAGCAGTGAGCAAACTAAAATAGCTGTAGAAACACACACTGCATGTGATCTTACATGTGAACCCAATGTGTGCGTGTGTTTTGGAAAATACTGCTCATCCTACCAAATATGACCTGGTATGTCTCAAAACAGTAATTTCGCATATTGAAAAAAGTGTTAAACACTACCATTTTAGAGAAGCAAGATGGCAGTTTATTAGTCGATTCAGCCTTGTTCTCACTTCTCAGTGCTTAGGTTCAGTAATGACCACAGTTTCTGACATTATTCCCATCAATCCCAGCATAATCATGATGCCGTCCAACAAATGATCAGATTCCATCCGAACTCACAGCAGGATCCACAGGTTTTGAATGAACTACATGATGTAAACCTTGGGCAGAGTTTCTGCTTGCAGTTAATCATTGATCAATGAAAAGGCACTTGATAGTCATCGGTTTACAGAACAGTTTGTCATTTAGCTTTTGCATTTTCAAGCGCATGAAAGAGCTTGCAGTCATGTTTTGGGATCAGGTTATCTTACCATGGTTTGCCTCGATGATAGGCACAATATCAAAGTAGGGGAACCAGGTTTCTCTGTGAGGAGGACTGGGACAAGGAGGTCATAGTTGGCTAATTCAAGTTTCTATGTTGGTAATCATAATTACATTTCAAGTCAAGATTACACCATCTGGATTCTTATCTGTGATGTTTTTTATGTTGTTTAATATATTATAATATATAATATAGTTGGAGTTTCTTATTCGTATAGTTTATAGAACCCCCTTCCCCTCAAGTTCAAATGTTCAAGTGATGACATTAGGGAAATGGCTTGTCCCATATCCTGATGGCAAATATCCCATTACTGAGGCTGCATTCCCATGCTGCACAGCCACAGAAATCCGTTGAAGAAGATGTTGATGGGAGTTCTCTTCGTAAGTCACTGACCTCAGGCGGCGTCCCAACTCCCTGAAGAATGCCTTTGCTAGGCCCAAAGGATCCACACATATCTGTGATACCTGCAAGGTTGAGTGAGACATCGAGTCACTTTTATTTTTGGATTTTTCAACCATCAAATCCATATACTCAAGCAAGTATCTAAAAATTCTCAAGTTTTACCTGGAGGATACACACATTTTGTAGTCGTGTTTTTGCCACTTCAAATATTTTTTTCTTCTAATAATGATCATAGCAACTTTTATTGTATTGTTAACCTAAGGAAAAACTTTTTTCATAGAATACATGTATTAAATACTCGAGCACACAGTGTATCACAACCCAAGCATGTATGTCTACTGCATGCACTTTGTCATTTTCTGAAAGGTTTCCTTCCTGGAATTCAATGAGGTGGTTGCTATATATATTATACAGAATATTTCTTTTATCTTCCAAATAAATGAGGGAGGTGGACGAGAGAAAGAAAACAATGCAATGGCGTTAAATTATGAGGGTATGGCTTCAAGATTATCCCAAGTGCAAGACAAGTAAATGGAGTGCTAAGTCAGAGTGCCAGATCACAAAAGTCGTAAAGTTGCTCTAGCTGACTTAGGCTGGTCACAATAATTATGCTGCTAGGCCTTCGTGTCGCATTGCATCGCATCGCATACACTGATGTATTTCTGTTCTTAGCAGCAAAACATTACTTCACTCTAACAACCACCTCGCATTTTTACTGTCAGATTCTTAAGTAGGACCAGAACCGAATGCAAGGGGTTAAATTAAGTGAAGCAGCTGTCAAACTTAAGAAAACAGATTCTAGACTTTTATTGCAAGTAAGTTTGATGGTGTCCTTGTATCTGGAGCAGTGACCAACAAAACAGGAAAGAGCATGTACAGAAATGTTGGGATCTGTGAACACGATTACAGTCTCTTCTCCGTAATAGTCCACCGATGGGCAAAGGGTCACCAGATGGACTATTGGACTATTAGAGAAACTACGCAGGTACTGTCCACATAGTGAACTAAAATTTAGTTCATTGGCACGTCAGAATATGACTGCATCAGAGTTAGGGACAGAATGGAAAAAGTTTTGAATAATTGTGTTGAGTTTTAGCTCATTTTTCTTTTTTTAGATCCAGGCATTTGTGATAAAGCTTATATCATTCTGATATCATTCTGCAGTAATTCAAAGAGTTTCTTCATCATTTAGCATACTTTCTTCGCTTTCTTAAATGTTAATGCCATTTACATCTCTGCTGCCCTGTTCACTTGTCTGGTTCAAGATGTGCATCATCATCATCCTTGGAATCAGTGCAATCATCATTTGAAGCATCACTTGAGTGCCTGAAATAGAACCACCACTGGAGAACTGTTGAGTGTGGTTCCATTATTATCTTTGTTCTAAGGACATCTCAATATCATCTTAATCATCATATTAATTATGAACCATACCTCTAGTGGGTTTGCTATGCTATATACACCAGGGACCATTTCAGATTAAAGCAGGTTCAGCTAGCAAAGAGGTTTGCTGCCTACTGATTTCGGTTTAAAGCCTCTTCTTTAATATCTGACTTCCGTTTAAATAAGAGACGGTTCAATTCTAGGTTTCTTTTCCAGAAGCTGAGCAACGGTTTTGTTTCCCTTGAGAGAGACCCTTTGAAGTGACCATGGAACATCTATTTAACTCATGATGATAAGCATGTGTGTTTCAACTAAATTTAAGGGCAATGGGGTTATTTAAACGTAGGTGCCAATTAGGGTAGATATGACCAATGCGGTTTGATCCCTCCCAGAATTAAGGCGGCTGGTCTGGCGTGGTCGACCCTTTACCTCTTCTCCAATGAAACCACAATGGTCCAGGCTAAGAGCTGGGAAAGTTGGCATAGTAATGTAGAGAGTTTTTAGCGCACCCCAATCTTGGTGCATTTGTGACATGTATTCCCACGCAAGAGGGATGTCACGCACCAAAACTTGGATGCGTTCCCACAACAAAGCCAGACCTAAGATGAGATAGAGGTAAAGGGTCCACCGCCAGAAAAGACCCGCGGCTTGGTCACATCCGCCAGCTGGTTTCTCATTCAGAGTTTGGCACGTTGTTGGGTGCTTGTAAGACCTCTGTGCAGTCGTCCTTTTTACCATTTTACTAATGTCGGACTCTTGAGACTACACTGGACAAGGACATGGAAAGCCACCGGCACGCAAACACGTCTGAGCGATATTTCCAGCTCGTTCTCGTCCGCCAGTAAGTTTTCATTTGACCCTGTATATGATTTGACATCAGATTGTAACAGATTGTAACAGTAAGTAAGCTTTAGTATTTGCTAAAGTATTTTGATAGGTTAACCAATGTGCTAACAAGCCACTGTTTTGTTTTGTTTATAGGCTATATATACAGTAATGTTTGTTTACTCTCCAGCTGTTAGCCTAGCAGGCCAGGAACCTTACCCTGTCATGTCTTGGGAGGGGGTGGGGTGGGAGGGGGAAGGTGGGAGGGGGTGGGAGGGGGAAGGGGAGTGTCTGCTGGCCAGCAGCCTCCCTTTAGTTTGGACTGATTTTAGTAATACTTCATAACTCCAACATGTGGGACTTCCACAGTATACTTAATACCGTGAATTCTTTGGTTAACCCTTCCACCAGCAGATTTACGGTGGAGATATTCGTTTTTTTTATTGCAAGAAAGGTGAAGAATATTACCTGGCAACCATAATAGCAAGTGATATATAGCTAATGAGTTTATAAGCAATTGGAACAAATTTTCATTGCTTAGCAACAAACCACATTTCCGTTGATCTAAGAAACAGGAAGTAAAAAAGAAAAGTTAACTTGTTTCAGGTTATACAGGTTATATATAGCTGATGAGACGACGAACAATGTGATGAATTTTGGTTGCTTAGAAACAAACCAAGTGACTATGAATATCATTATAACTGGCGTTTTGTAATTATTCCGTGTTGGCTATTGAAGTACTGATGAACATCCGTTGACCACGTCCCAAGGAGGAATTTGACAAAATTATGACAAATGTTTGTTGCTTAGCGTCAATAACCATACAAATGTGGATATCATTACCACAATTTTGAAATGTCCTTTGCATACATAAGACGTGGTTACAAATGAAAAATTAGGCATGTTATCCGGTCAACTTTTGGTTACCAATATATTGACCGTCGCTATGAAGTGGTGACCAACAAGGTAAGTGGACCAGGAGCAATGGCCTGACCGCAACCACAACTGTGCCCATGACGGGCAGAGGTCTAGAACACAGAAAGCACATATTTAACAACATTATACAATAATACAATATCCCAATATCTCAAAGGGGGGGGGGAGGGTTGAAGGAGCAGAAAGGCCCCCTTCTTAATGCAGCCCTGAATTATAGAATAAACGATTACACTACTACAAAATAATTGCATATACATACTTAGCAACAGAGCCACCAGCAGTTGATGGACCCACCAGCAGTTGATGGACCAGGAGAACTACTTGATGCGACCATGACTATGTCCACAGTGAGCAAGAAGAGTTTCCAGAGCCACTCACTCATCAGAGTCATTTGCTGGAGAAAGAAACTATATGTCAAGTAAACGTATCACATGATTGCACAACCTAATCCCAAGAAATTCCCAGGATAATACTGCCTAGAATTGTACGGACTTTATGCTAACTTTGTATATAACTACTAAGCGTGACCTAACCTCTATTCATCATTACCTACCTCTGAAGAAGTCCAGCTGACCCCTCTACCATCAAATGTTTCACATGATGGTGTAGTGCGGAGACTAACTACTGGATCACAGGCAACAGCACTTCTCGGAGCTGTTACTGCACACAGTTGACTTCATTCTTCCAAGGTAAGCCTACACACTATCTTCCTCATCTTTACTGCTGTCGTTCTTGGAGAAGCCGAAATCACCCTGGAAAGGCTGGGCAATAATTTCATCTATACTTAGAATGGATTGCCATTAACCTTTCGAGATTCTGGAAGTGAAGTTTGACGACATGTTTACCATAGTTACCATAGTTACCATAGTTACCATAGTTACCCAGGCCACGTGTTTCTGTATATTTTTGTTGGCAATAGAACAATGCTTTGGGCAAGCTGGTGTGATATTTCCAGGCTTTGTACGGGAACGGTTAATTTTTAGTGGCAGTCATTTTGGTTTGCACCATATGGCACTTACGCCAGTGAGAGGATTAACCTATCACAATTATCTAGCCAGAGTGGGCTTCTACCAGTGCTGAAGCCAGAGTTGATTTATAAATTTATAAATCGGTCATTGGGACATCTTGTTACTTATAGAGTTTTTCCATAGGACAGACTGTCTGATTGTGACATCAAGTCACATCAAGTCACATCAACCATAATCATTACAGGAGAGGTGTTCCATTGGGAAAACTATCGCAATAGAGATGTTGATAAAAAGGGTGATGATTGTTGGCAGTGTTTCATTTAGGGCATTTAGGGGGGGGGGCATTTGCCCCCTCTTGAATCCTATGTGCCCCCCTTGGAATTTGGAATCGAAAGAAAAAATCAAAGTTACGTTAGTCATTGACTCAAAAGTTAATACAGCAATTCTTCATTGATCAAAGTAAGTTAGTCAAAGTTACTACCGTTTACAAACATACATCATACAGCAATTCTTCTGGGTTTTCTGTTCCACACAATAATAATGGCATCTAACTCTGCATCTGAGAGTTTCTCTGGCGTCTCGATTGCAATCTTCCTCAAGTAAGAAAGACTAATTTGTCCAATTGGGTTTCTAGTTCGAGTTTTTATCAATTTCATTTGGGAGAAGCTCCTTTCAACTGATGCGGTGCTCACAGGAATAGTGAGACAGATGCTTGCCAGAGTGCTGATGTTGGGGAAGATTGTTCTCAGCATTTCGTCAGTACTGAGTTTGGTTAGCTCTGAGTACAAAGTTCCTTTCGGCTGCTTGGCTACGAAATATTTTCTACTCTGTTCTGAGTTCAGTGGATATCAGAGCTTCCTTGGTATATTCATCTCCCTGCACAGTCTCCGCAGGCAGCTCTGCACCGTAGTGATCGAGCAGTATATCCACTGAGTCCTCCCCATAGGATAGCAAGCCTGAAGAGTCTACAGCTGGCACTTTCTTTGAATCAAAGATGCTAAATGATGAGACAACATCTTGTGAAACAAACCAACTCGATATATTGTTCTTCAACATAGTGATAAAGGGTTTAGCCACTCGATCTTGGAAGGAAGTGGTACTTTCTGTGGTGTCAGTGGCTGCTTCCAAATCATTCTTTGTATCGAGCAATTCCAATACCCAGTTTGCCGCAGGCAATATGGCATCATCCATTGAATGGAGTGTCAGGGTTTCATTTAGGGGGGGGGGGGGGCGAGCGGCTGCCCCCCCTTCGAACCTTTTTGCCCCTTCTTGGAAATTGTATTATTAAAATTCTTATTGATGTTGATAAGTGCTTGACATCATGCCCCCCCTTAATATCCAGATTCCTCTGGACAGTTGCCCCCCCCCCCTGGACAATTTTCTATGGCTGTGGCATCAACAAGAGGGGCAATACTGTCAAATCTATTTTCTCTGCCTGGAGAGATCTGCTCAACTTGGCAACTTGTGGTAGAGCATAATCAAGAAGATATAATTATGGCAGATACTGTTGAGGGTTTACAAAGAGCTTTGCTAATTACCAATGCTTCAGGCTGGTATGTCTGCTCATAGATGTTGTTGAGGGCATTCACAATGGCGCTGTAGCTCCCCTTTATTGCCTTTACACAACGTCCGTGTGCCAGCCAACAAGTGTCTGAAGGCTTGATAGTCTTCAGTTCAGGTAGATTAAGCACCCGCTGCACCTCTTTAAGACACTCTGCTCGCTTGAGAGAATAGTGGAAGAATTTCCACAGACTGGTCAGAGTTACATACACGTGCTTAATCCCATTGGTGTTATTGGCCTCTTGAACACAGGCAAGTTGAAGTAGGTGGCAATGGCAGTGCACAAACACAGCATGAGGTGAATTCTTCTTCAGTAGGTTCTGAACACCATTGTGTTTCCCAGAGAAAGTTGCTGCTCCATCAAATCCCATACCTACAAGCATGCTGATCTGTATATTCTTCTCTTTCAAGAACTCAACAAGGGTGGAGTAGATGGTCTTGGCATCAGCAGACTTTAAGGGAACTATTTCTAGGAAGTGCTCAACAGGTACCTCAACCCAACGGCAGAAAATTGATAGCTCTTCAACTGTTGTCACATCAGTACACTCATCTGCCATTAAGCTGAAGCAGGATGCCTGATGGAGATGTTTCAGTAGACTTTCTTCAGCCCACAAGCCAACTGCCTAGCTATGAATTCAACAATAGCTATTTTGGACGTGTAGCTGGCATTCTTTCCAGTTCTTTCATGGAACTTCCTCAAGTCTTCTGCACCATAACTCACAATTAAATCAACAAGTTGATCAAAATTGGTCATGTGGGGAATGTGGTGACGAGCAAGAAAATGGGTGCAACGAATAAGGGCTTTAATGGCCGTCCTATTTGTCATCTTTTCTTGCTCTCCAACTTGCTGGAGTTGTTGAATGATGGATCCCTCTTGTAGTGCTCTGGCTACAGCCATCTCTGCTTCACATGACAGGATGTGAACCTCACTCTTCGTGTGACATTTCATCTTCTCAATTGCCTTCTTCCAGTTGTTGAAAGGCCTAGAAAGCCAGGTTCCTCCTGTTCTTTGATGAGGTATTCCCCTCTTTCTGCAAATCTTACAGAAAGCTCCTTGCAAATTGTCATCATATGTTAGCCAAGTGAAGCTCTCTTCCCATTGCTTGTTGTACTTTCGTTGCTTAGTAGTCGGTACTTGCTCCGGAGCTTCTCATGCACAGTTGGACTTGAACAATGTCTCTTTGCAGGACTGACTTTGCTCCAAGCACTCAGTATCAGATTTACTGATCTTATTTTCATCTTCACTACGACTGCTCTTGATGTCAGTTGACTTTGGAGAGCTTGAGGAGGGAATATCCATTTCACTTGTGATATCCAGAAGTGGAGATTATAGTGCCTCCCCCTGGGTCTTTAAATAAGCCTATAAAGGCTATTTTTAGAGCTTTAACTTGATGATGTCATTTTACTTTGCAGGGACCACACATGTACTTGACTACAACATACATTTGTGGTCAAAACCACCTGGTAACAGGCTATTCAGCTAATTGACCTGACAGTTGAAGTCAATGTGGTATTAGTGTAATGTTACAGAATGCTAATTAGCAATGTGGAAGCTGTGTACTTCAGTTCTACTTTGCCATTGCTAGATGGGGGAATATTATATACGGTGATTATATACGGTGAACTCCTCTATACAGTCCAGCCAGTGTTGGGTATGGTCGCTATGGCAACTGCCACATGTCAGACCATCCACTTTCAATGACCTATAAAATCACTAGTCTAAATGGCCTGTCATTTGTCAGATCAATCGGAAAATGTTACAATCCTCATGAGTAAGCACAATACAGCACGGACTCTGAAAATAGACTTTCTGAGACATTACTTAGCTGAATTAGCTGCAAAATCATGCTGATTATGGGATTTTGGTGAAGAGGAATCTATCCATCATTACACTTAACTATGCAGTACTTATGATGACTAAAACATTGAATATTGGGCTGAGAATGCACCAGAATGCGTCTCAGAGAATCAATTTTTTCAAAACTTCCCAGGGGAGACCCCACTAGCTACGGCCACACTTCACACACACTACATGTTGCCCCCCCCTAAATTTTTGAACACACCATTATGCCCCCTCTTGGGCAAGAACTTCTGGATGAAACCCTGGTTGGGGAGGTGGAGGGGAGTGGTGATGGTGGCTGATGGCAGAGGTGACTAAGTGTAGTTCTACTCCATCTCAACTGGGATCACTTCCCACACTTGAGTTCTGTTGATAATGAGCACTTCCTGAAGACCATTGAACCTGTACAATGTAGAACCAACGAATGAACTGCCTACATCATAAACATTAGTAAAAGCATTGACTAATACATATTTTTACCTGTCACATGATTTAATGGTGATAGGTACACACAACATGACTTTTATCCATAGTAGTACCTTACCATGTCTACTGAGTTAGTTATCCCTTTACCATCTTTCTTATATATATATTTGTGTGTGTGTGTGGGGGGGGGGGGGGGGGGGGGGGGGGGAGAAAAGAATGCGATGTCTCAAGCATATACGACTTGTGCAGCAGTAATTCAAGACTTCACTGTCCTCATCTCAGAGATGGTGGACAATATTTTGCACGTGTAATAGTAAACATTTTGCAAGTGCAGTGATGATGATAAGAGAGACAGACTAGCAGCTAGCTGATGGTTATGTCTGTGTTCCTCTCCAGCACCGACGTCAGTTTGCCTCGCTTGTGGAGAATTAAACCCGCTCATCCCTCCCACGTGTCTGGAATGTGATCAACAGGAATACTGCAATCTGATTGGCACGCAACTAGAGCGGCATAGAAACACCAGATCTTTTCTTTCCATGCCCTGGAAGTAAAAAAGGTAAAGGGTCATCTGTGTCAGACCAGAGGATTAGGAACAGGTGAGTAGGATTAGGAACAAGTGAGGGTGAACTAACAAGACAAGTTTAGCAGGCCCAAGACCAACCAACACCTTGAGAGAGGCATTTGATCTCCCGAGCTCGAGTTCCTCTGTGTACTCGTGAATTTTTAAAGCATTGAGCTGCGGTAAGCTGAAAGAAATGTATTTCTCAGGACTTAGACATCTGCTAACTGTATATACCCTGGTACTAAACTCTCACCAGGAGGTGCTGCCAGTAGGCCTAGAGAGTCAGCTCATCGGTGTTGCAGTACGCACACAAATTGGAGCTCTTTCCATCTCTCGTAGACATTCTCTTGCCAGATTTAGAAGCTAAAATTCTTTTCCCTACCATCTTTCTCTCCAAGCTCCCAGCCAAGAGTCTCCACCTCCTCTGCACTCAGCCATGACTCGGACACCTTTGACCTTGGAATGTAGCTTTGGAATTCACAGAAATAAAGCGCTCTTTTTGAATGTTTTTAAAATATTATTTGGGGGGGGGGGGGGCCAAGAATTCAAATAATTATTTCGCAACACAGAGTTAGAGGGTGTGGCTTTGTGGAATTTCTGTGCACCCGTGAAAGTTTACATTAATATTGGCCCCTCTTTTTATCGGGGCACCCATGAAAGTTAAGTTTACGTTAATATTGACTCCCCTTTTTATTGGGGGGCACCCGTGAAAGTTTACATTAATATTGACTCCCCTTTTTATCAGGGGGCACCCGTGAAAGTTTACATTAATATTGATTCCCCTTTTTATCGGGGGGCACCTGTGAAAGTTTACATTAATATTGACTCCCCTTTTTATTGGGGGGCACCCGTGAAAGTTTAAATTAATATTGACTCCCCTTTTTATCGGGGGGCACCTGTGAAAGTTTACATTAATATTGACTCCTCTTTTTATCGCGGGGCACCCGTGAAAGTTTACATTAATATTGACTCCTCAGGGGGTAAAAGTCACATTATGTGGTCAGCTGATCATCAACATTCTAGTTTGAATAGTAGCATATTTGCTTGCTAGTCTCGCTAGCCCAACCCTCTTACACACACCCCACCAACACCACATACACACCACACACATGTGAGCGCACGCATGGAAAAAGGGGGCCATAATTTTTGTGGCATTTTTTTTCCACGCAAATAAAGAACAAGAATTGGATCTGTGAGATCATGTTCCCATTTGTATTGCTGTTAGAACGAGAATTGGATCTGTGAGATCATGTTCCCATGTGCATCGCTGTTAGAACGAGAATTAGATCTGTGAGATCATGTTCCCATGTGCATCAGTGTGTTGTATGCAACTAAGCTTCCTAAAAAATGCTGACTATGCCAGAACATCACATTCTAGGAGTGACTGGATTCTCTCATTCTGTGCAAGTATGCGTGGAATCTGGCCAGAGAGACTGGTCGATTGAGTCAAATTTTCACTCCAAAGCCTTCTTTCTTTTTTAGTCTGAAGCATAATGCTAACTCACTGGGACACTTTAACAGTGGGTGTGGTTTCATTCAGCGTTTACATTGTAGTAGTGAATATATAAGGAAGGGCATTAAAAAAAATCTTAAAAAAAGTTTTAGACGTCTTTTATTTGATATTAGATGCATAGCCACAGCAGTTGCTGGCCGCCATTTTGCCAAGCAAAAGAAGGGGGGTGGAAATCTGATAAGGTGCTCTCTACAAGTGTATCTCTGTCTTTCTGGGTACATAGAGGGCTCCTAACTTCACCAAGTGGCCTTGCTGGGATCCAGTAGTTAAGTAGATATCGTGTAGAGACACTTGCCGCTCTGTGATGCACAGGGGACTCCTTCTGGTTCAGGACTCGTCGGAGAGAAAGGAGAGGTTACCTCTCACCCTTTCGAGTGATTTTACTTTAGTTAGGATCCTCCAATTCTGCCGGCCGAATTGAGCGCGATAGGAATGTCAGAGCAGCGAGAATAGGTATGTCAGAGTAGCGAGCAGAATAGGCATGACAGCAGCGAGCAGAATAGGTATGTCAGAGTAGCGAGCAGAATAGGTATGTCAGAGCAGCGAGAAGAATAGGTATGTCAGAGTAGCGAGCAGAATAGGTATGTCAGAGCAGCGAGCAGAATAGGTATGACAGCATCGAGCAGAATAGGTATGTCAGAGCAGCGAGCAGAATAGGTATGTCAGAGCAGCGAGAAGAATAGGTATGTCAGAGCAGCGAGCAGAATAGGTATGTCAGAGTAGCAAGCAGAATAGGTATGTCAGAGCAGCGAGCAGAATAGGTATGTCAGAGTAGCGAGCAGAATAGGTATGTCAGAGCAGCGAGAAGAATAGGTATGTCAGAGCAGCGAGCAGAATAGGTATGTCAGAGCAGTGAGCAGAATAGGTATGTCAGAGCAGCGAGCAGAATAAGTATGTCAGAGCAGCGAGCAGAATAGGTATGTCAGAGCAGCGAGCAGAATAGGTATGTCAGAGCAGCGAGCAGAATAGGTATGTCAGAGCAGCGAGCAGAATAGGTATGTCAGAGCAGCGAGCAGAATAGGTATGTCAGAGCAGCGAGCAGAATAGGTATGTCAGAGCAGCGAGCAGAATGCTGGCAGAACAGGAAAAATAGCTTTAATGGTAGCTAGTTTAATTACTTGAAGCCGGACAAGTCTTGCACTCAACCTGACAACTCGGCTCACATTTGACATTAGCTAACTTGTATACTTGTATAGCATGTTAATAATGAGGTCATTCATGTACAGTGCACTCAACTCCAGATGAGCAGACTGAGCAAATGAGTCAGCACTAGGGCAGGACTGGGGGAATAATAAGTGCTAGGCCTACAAACTATATGGTAGGGCTAGGGCTAGGGGTATATTTCGGTGTAGATAATATAACTTGCCCCTCGGACGAGGCCCGTTCACTCTCATTGCAAGTGATGTTATTTTGGCACTTTTCACTGCATCCCCTTTTTCCTTTTCCTTTTCAAAAAATTTCTGCATCTTCTCTACGTTTCTCTGCTTTCCTCTCGTCTATTTTACAATATTTTTAACGTAGATTTCAGAACCATCGAATCAATTGACGCCCACGCATCAAAATAGCGAGCGATTGCATAACAAAATACCGTAAACAGGCCATTATGTGTCGACGTTTTTCAAGCACGGGTTTTTCCCCGGATATTTTTGCAAAGTGTAAACAGGGGTGTTTATTCACGATGGGCTTGTTTCGAGTTGTGCTCGGATTTTAGCAGTCCATGGCTAAGTATTAATCGACCTCGTAAGTGGGCCAGCATCAAACAAGTTGAATAAGCTTTGGGGTTCGATAATGATTTAATGGGCTAGTGTAGCTAAACCTTTCCCCCCCTTTTTTTAGAATAATTTTTTTAAAATTAATTTGGGGGGGGGGGGAGATCAGGGTACCAGCACATTTTAAGCACCAGCCCATCGGGCATTGCCCCGGTATGCCCTATTACCAGTCTGGGCTTCGTCAGCACCCCCTCCTTCTTCCCCCACCCCTGTCATGCCCAGGGTAGTATGAAGTTAAGAAATGCTCTTGCCGTACAACATGCCTGTAAATCTAACAGGGGTAGTTCTCCCATTATGGCTACAATTCATATGATTCAGGATCTATAGAACCAATAGTAAGTAGTTCAGTGTGTATTAGAGAGACTAAGGCTCTATTTTAAAAAAAGTCACATCTTACAAGAGAGAGGAAGATTCAGTGCAACCTCCCAGTGGAAAGAAGAGATCCTCTGGCAAACATGCTCAAGAACCAAAGGTAGAGCCACATCAAGGGTGGAAGAATTTCCAAACGAAGCATTGGTGGCTTCTGTGTGTCTTTTCTGCAATGTATGCAGAGAAACTAGATCGGATAAGATGTTTCTGATCATATTAAGTCATCTAAGCACAATGCTAGTAAAGAAAATATACACAAGAAGGAAGTCAAAAACAGTTGTACGTTGCAAGTGCCCTTAAAAATCTGTTCATCCTGTGGAAGAAAATTGTTCAGATGAGCAACGAGTGCACCAGATAAAAGCATGGAAGCATTCCTGCGAGTCCATTAGTAAAGCTTGTCGAGTTCAGAGGTGTGTGGCAGAAGAAAATGCCCTGTGTTTTACTGACAACAAACACATGCTGAAATATATTCCTTTTTATCCTCGAATGAGAGAAATCTGAAGGTGGATTCATTTTTGGTGGTATATGTAGATCAACGTTAGAGAAGTGTTGAGCTGTAGTTGTCCCATTTGATGAAGGTTGGCACAATGTTGGATTGTGCCGACTGGGACGGAAGTGGATTGGGAACTTTTATCAGTCGAGTTTGCGGCATTACGTCTCCTTCCTCTTGCTCCCATGAAGGATGGAGCCAGTGTTCATTCGGTTGCCATGACGGCATTAAATATTGTTGACCTCACTGTCCAGATGTTAGGGGGTTTCCCCCATGGGTGTAATGGGAACAAATTTAATTGTCCTACACTCAACATACCTGGTGATGGTGAGGTCGGTGGGAGGTTATGTAGCAAGTGATGGTGAGGTCGGTGGGAGGTTATGCAGCAAGTGATGGTGAGGTCGGTGGGAGGTTATGCAGCAAGTGATGGGGTCGGTGGGAGGTTATGTAGCAAGTGATGGTGAGGTCGGTGGGAGGTTATGCAGCAAGTGATGGTGGGGTCGGTGGGAGGTTATGCAGCAAGTGATGGGGTCGGTGGGAGGTTATGCAGCAAGTGATGGTGGGGTCGGTGGGAGGCTATGCAGCAAGTGATGGTGAGGTCGGTGGGAGGTTATGCAGCAAGTGATGGGGTCGGTGGGAGGTTATGCAGCAAGTGATGGTGGGGTCGGTGGGAGGCTATGCAGCAAGTGATGGTGAGGTCGGTGGGAGGTTATGCAGCAAGTGATGGTGGGATCGGTGGGAGGTTATGCAGCAAGTGATGGTGAGGTCGGTGGGAGGCTATGCAGCAAGTGATGGTGAGGTCGGTGGGAGGTTATGCAGCAAGTGATGGTGGGGTCGGTGGGAGGTTATGTAGCAAGTGATGGTGGGGTCGGTGGGAGGTTATGCAGCAAGTGATGGTGAGGTCGGTGGGAGGTTATGCAGCAAGTGATGAGTGATGGTGAGGTCGGTGGGAGGTTATGCAGCAACGGTAGGAGATTATGCAGCAAGTGATGGGATCTGTGGGAGGTTATGTACCAAATGATGGTACAATTTGGATATTTAGTTCCTGTCTTGAATAGAAGCCACTATGTTGCTCCTTCATTAAGACCAAAGCTACTCGACATCATCAATAATGCTTTCACTTATGGAAATTAGAGTTGGTTGCTGTTGTGGTCATTTGGTGAGCATTTTGCAAAATCCACTTATAATTCGGAAGGAGGTGGTCTTTTGGTAACGTAGTGCCACGAGGAAATCCTAGCAATACGATCTACCGTCCAAGTTGCACACTATCACAACACTATCAGAACACTGAGGCTGCTGCCTGGAGGTAACCGTCTGGTCAGCAGCAGTGGACCTCGTATGCCCTTGGTTGTGCCAAAGATGCTCTGCCCTATTCCTAAAGCAAGTTCGGTGATGGACTCTATATCTCCACTAAGGTTGCTAGTTACTTCATGCCTCAAGAGTGCATGCGAGGCCACCATCAGCTCCTTGTGTGACCCACTGAAGGAAATCTCATTTACAAATGAATCTTCTTCTATTGCTAGCCATGAGCATGAAGTGCCTATTCACTAGCTGATATACATGTAGGTCCAAGGTGTTGAATTTAGGAATGGTGGAAAGGAAATGAGTATTATCTACCAAACTGATCTCTCTGCAGCCAAGAAGGTCGTCTTGTTTCAGCCATCACCAGTTGCTGCTGAATTAGTTTTCTCCATTTTGAATCCTTCATTTGGACAAATCAAGCACAATGTCTAGACGGTTATGTTGAAGCACCCATTATGCTACAATATAGCCACTCTGAGTAATAATTATTGTGTTGCTATTGGTAAAAGAACTGAGCAGAATTTTGAGCAGAATCTATAAAGTTTGGCAGACATGAATTACAAAAGCAGAGAGAGCAGAGCAGAATGGACTGGGGGGAAGCAGAATTTTTCAGATCGTAATTTAGCAGAGTAATGTGGTTTAGACCACCAGAGGGGGACTGAATAGTATTAATCCGAAAGTACAGATCATGAGTTACCCATGCACGCCCCCCTCCCCCTCATGTGATGTGGACCACTTCAACACAGAAGTAATTAACTTCTATGCTATTTATAGCCTGCAGAGCTCAATGTCAGTGTGTCACGAATTGGAGGGTTATTGTTTTCAACTGAGAGTGGAAAAGAGTGTGTATAAGTGAAAGCGAGATTTGTGGTCAGAGATAAAGCAGGATAGTCCTGTTGTTGTTGGGCTCCCAGGTGGTTCTAGCCTTATTGGGTTGGACAACGACTTCAAACTTTGGGTCAACTTGATTGGTTCCGGGATTGGCCTTGGCGTCTAGACATGACGAGATAAAAATAGACACCTCTGTCATGTTATTTATAGCTGTGTCCCTTAACGTCTTGCTCCCTCGCAGCGGTGAGACGGAGCATAACCGCCTGCGGATACTTCAGGGACAGAGTGACGTTCCCTTGTCGGATGTGGGGATCCGCCAGGCCGAGCTGGTGGCGAAGAGGCTGGCCAGCGAAGTGGAGTTGGGGCAAGAATTCGACATGGTCTTCAGCAGCGATCTCTGCCGTGCGTCACAGGTGAGACTTGTGGGTGTGGTCACTATGAGGATCATCTTTAGCCTCATCCTTTACGATGTCATCATCATTAATGATAACATCATCCCAATAAAGTCAAAAATGCAAAACCAGTCAGGGTTTCATTTAGAAAATTGTCCAAGGGGGGGGGGGGGGGGCAACTGGAGGAATCTGGATATTAAGGGAGGCATGATGTCAAGCACTTATCAACATCAATAAATTTAAAAAAAATACAATTTCCAGGGGGGGGGGCAAAAAGGTTCCAAGGGGGGGCAGCCCCCCCCCCCCCCCCCCCCCCCCCCCCCCCCCCCCCCCCCCCCCCCTAAATGAAACCCTGCCAGTTATCCATGGATGGGGGAGTGACACCACCTTATAGTCAGGTCCTTAATTAGATCTTGCAAGTCATGCTACTCAAAGCATCTCAAGTGGTTATACAATGTATTGTCATTGGCACTTGGATGGCTTTATGTTGCCAAGAGCTCCATTTCAGGGCTGGAGCTAATTCAGGGCTGGAGCTAAACTGGTCAGACAGGTCAGGGCAGGTTTAGGTCTGTTGTGTGGACACAAGTAAAATATATTGCTATTAGAGGCATGGCTTATTCTAATCCAAAGCCTTGTTCTAATAAGTTGTAAGTGTAAGCAAGGGAACCCACCCCTCCTATACCCTCCCCCTCATTAGCTGCCAAAATGTGAAAACTGACTGCCTCCTTCAGACGTCTCATTTACACTTCAACATACACACACACCACACCACACACACACACCATACACACACACACAACACACACACACACAACTTCACAAGTGTCCATTGCCACCTCGTGACCAGGTTAGACTTTTTAAATCTCATGACCTCATGCACTTGTGGAGATTTGAGATGGGTTCACGATATGACAGGAGATCTGCTCTGTAGCGCGCGTGGATCTGTTGCAAATGCAGTTCACAAAATAATGCACCATAAACAACATTGAACTTTGACCTGCACATTATTGCGTTTGTGGATTAGAAGTTGACTTCACTTTAGCTAGCTATGTGTGCAACAGTTTCTAGAGGACTACTTCACTTTAGCTAGCTATGTGTGCATCAGTTTCTAGAGGACTACTTCACTTTAGCTAGCATCAGTTTCTAGAGGACTACTTCACTTTAGCTAGCTATGTGTGCATCAGTTTCTAGAGAACTACTTCACTTTAGCTAGCTACCTATGTGTGCATCAGTTTCTAGAGGACTACTTCACTTTAGCTAGCTATGTGTGCATCAGTTTCTAGAGGACTACGCTAGCTATGTGTGCATCAGTTTCTAGAGGACTACTTCACTTTAGCTAGCTACATATGTGTGCATCAGTTTCTAGAGGACTACTTCACTTTAGCTAGCTATGTGTGCATCAGTTTCTAGAGGATTACTTCACTTTAGCTAGCTATGTGTGCATCAGTTTCTAGAGGACTACTTCACTTTAGCTAGCTATGTGTGCAACAGTTTCTAGAGGACTACTTCACTTTAGCTAGCTCTGTGTGCAACAGTTTCTGGAGGACTGTCGCTGCTCCCTGGCTGCTAGAAAGGTCACCGCTAGCTGACTGGCAACACTGCCATTGCTACTAGCTGACTAGGTACGTGGCTACTAGCTAGTCCCAGAACTCTAGCTAAAGCAGCTAGAAAATTACTAGCTATCGATAGAATACTGACTTTCCATGCCTCTAGGCATTCTCCTTCTCACTGATATCATGTGGATGTAGCAAATACCTTCATCATTATTCCTGGTGAGGCCTTCATCATTATTCCTGGTGAGGCCTTCATCATTATTCCTGGTGAGGCCTTCATCATTATTCCTGGTGAGGCCTTCATCATTATTCCTGGTGAGGCCTTCACCTTCATCATTATTCCTGGTGAGGCCTTCATCATTATTCATGGTGAGGCCTTCATCATTATTCCTGGTGAAGCCTTCATCGTTATTCCTGGTGAGGCCTTCATCATTATTCCTGGTGAGGCCTTCATCTTTATTCCTGGTGAGGCCTTCATCATTATTCCTGGTGAGGCCTTCATCATTATTCCTGGTGAGGCCTTCATCATTATTCCTGGTGAGGCCTTCATCATTATTCCTGGTGAGGCCTTCATCGTTATTCCTGGTGAGGCCTTCATCGTTATTCCTGGTGCAGGCAGGCTAGAGCATCTACTGAGAGAGTAGATTTTCAAGTTGATTATTGAGAAGGTCAGTAATGATCTACACTTTCCCACAGTTGCAAGGAGTTCTATACACAATAAATGAGTTCATGATGGTTTGTAAATTTCTGATAAGCTGTGATCTTAAGGCCTGCCTACACTGCACCTTAATGATATGCATTAATGCACATTGGGTCCTTAGGAAAATACTCCTTGAAGTTGATGCGCGTCCACACTAGCACCGAAATAAACTGCACAAAGCAAATTTAATCCAATAATCATCCTACCAATGTTAGGAGAAGCAAAGCCAGCTGTAGTTGAGATGGAGCTTTTGGGGGGGGTTGGCTTTCTTTTCTTGCTGATCGGCTACCTACAGATGCGCAGGAAACATTTGCTGCAGAAAAGAAAGAAGAGAGAGCTGATGAGGGAAAGGCAGAACCAATGAAGGTTGCGACTGCACGAACTTCAGAAGTGCACATCTGGACATATAAACATAGCAACAGTTCTCTAGCTAGTCTAGTTAGCTTGTGCAGGCCACAGGTAGTGTATAGCTAGCTCCTCAACCTGCAGCCATCGCGAAGACATTAGTGAATGAAATCAACGCATACTCGTCGGCTCAAGCCTCTATTGAGGTGGACCAGATCAATGCACATTATTCTAATTCTAATTCGGTGTGGATGCAAGCAATGTGTATTAATGTGCATTGGTTTGTGCACTTTGGATAGTCCTCAAAAGTTATGCAAAAGCCTGATTTGTAGACAACCCTGGCAATTAATCACATCACATCTGATGTCTTCATATAGACCAGCCACTTTAATTAAGGGATGATGACTGGGGGGGGGGGGGCATTGTTAGGGGGAAATCACCGTACAAGTTTTGTTTGACCATGCACCACATGGAAATTATTGAACTCTGAATTTTATATTTTTTTATTCCTTTAGTCCCCCCATATGATGGTAGTCCCCCCTTATGATATCATCACTTCTTTTTTGTCTCATCCTCGGAACAAAAAACAGTAGCAAAAAAACCCAGCTTTTTATTAAAAAATAGTGATTTTGTATCCAAGGCACAGGTTTGTCCTGCATTGGTCCATTGTTGTTCAGCCTTGTTTGCTCATGTCCTGGAATCTGGAATCCAAGGACTGTCTTGGGATCCCATTTCCTACAGCGTGTTAGAGTTAGTGTAAGGTCTGGAGGCAGGGCCAGGGCTTGGGTTTGAGTTAGGGCCAGGGCCAGGGCTTGAGTTAGGGCCAATACTGGTATAGGGCTGGTGCCAAGAGTGCGGCTAGAGGTAAGGCTTTGCTTGTTATGGTCTAGGGGTGAAATATTACAGTTGTGCGTGGCTATGCCAAAGATTGTTGGGAAAGGACTGCTGCCAGGGACTATCTTATTCCTGGACAGCCAGCATTCCTGGACAGCCCCCAGCATACCTGGACAGCCCCCAGCATACCTGGACAGCCCCAGTATTCCTGGACAGCCCCCGGCGCATACCTGGACAGCCCCCAGCATTCCTGGACAGCCCCCAGCATTCTTGGACCACTCCAGCATTCCTGGACAGCCCCCAGCATTCCTGGACAGCCCCTGGACAGCCCCCAGCATTCCTGGTCACCCCCCAGCATACCCAGCATTCCTGGACAGCCTCCAGCATACCTGGACAGTCTGCATTCCTGGACAGCCCCCGGCATTCCTGGCATACCTGGACAGCCCCCCCAGCATACATGGACAGTCCCCAGCATTCCTGGACAGCCCCCGGCATACCTGGACAGCCCCCAGCATTCCTGGACAGCCCCCGGCATTCCCTGGCATACCTGGACAGCCCCCAGCATACCTGGACAGCCCCCAGCATTCCTGGACAGCCCCAGCATTCCTGGACAGCCCCCCGGCATACCTGGATAGCCCCTAGCATACCTGGACAGCCCCCAGCATTCCTGGACAGCCCCCAGAATTCCTGGACAGCCCCCAGCATACCTGGACAGCTCCCAGCATTCCTGGACAGCTCCCAGCATACCTGGACAGCCCCCAGCATACCTGGGCAGCCCCAGCAGTCTGGACAATCCTGACAATTCCCCTCAGAAGAATCATTCTACTGCGTTTAGATGTATAATTCTCTTGCAACTATTTTCACTAGCATTATTAGTTGTTCACTGTTTTGGTAGTGTAGTGGCTGCAGAGTGCTTAGCTGCATGTACATGTACATGCTACATGTACATGTACTTTGATGCTTGTTGTCACATGATGTGCACGATGTTACTCTTCTCTCTGTTTCTCCCCCTTCCCTTCCACAGACGGCAAGTGCTATAGTTGCTAGGATGCGGGAGAAAAAGGAAATTGTCACTGACAAGTTGCTAAGGGAGAAGGTAAATTGTCATATCCATGCCGAGCGAGTCTGTGTGCCATTAGTTGGTCATTGATTATGCTGTTTAGAGCACACCTGATCAGCATCACGCTGGGTAAGGCAGGTTGAAGTAGGTTGACAATAGCTCTATGGGGACACACACTGGACCAACACCACACTGGGTTGAGGCAGGTTGAAGTAGGTTGACAATAGCTCTATGGGGACACACACTGGACCAACACCGCACTGGGTTGAGGCAGGTTGAAGTAGGTTGACAATAGCTCTATGGGGACACACTGGACCAACACCACACTGGGTTGAGGCAGGTTGAAGTAGGTTGACAATAGCTCTATGGGGACACACACTGGACCAACACCACACTGGGTTGAGGCAGGTTGAAGTAGGGCTCTATGAGGACACACACTGGACCAACACCACACTGGGTTGAGGCAGGTTGAAGTAGGTTGACAATAGCTCTATGGGGACACACACTGGACCAACACCACACTGGGTTAAGGCAGGTTGAAGTAGGTTGACAATAGCTCTATGGGGACACACACTGGACCAACACCACACTGGGTTAAGGCAGGTTGAAGTAGGTTGACAATAGCTCTATGGGGACACACACTGGACCAACACCACACTGGATACACACTGGACCAACACCACACTGGGCTGAGGCAGGTTGAAGTAGGTTGACAATAGCTCTATGGGGACACACACTGGACCAACACCACACTGGGTTGAGGTAGGTTGACAATAGCTCTATAAAAACACACACTGGACCAACACCACACTGGGTTGAGGCAGGTTGAAGTAGGTTGACAATACATGTAGCTCTATGGTGACACACACTGGACCAACACCACACTGGGTTGAGGCAGGTTGAAGTAGGTCGACAATATCTCTATGGGGAAACACACTGGACCAACACCACACTGGGTTGAGGCAGGTTGAAGTAGGTTGATAATAGCTCTATAAAAACACACACTGGACCAACACCACACTGGGTTGAGGCAGGTTTAAAAGTAGGTTAACAAAAGCTCATGTGAACATATAACTCTATGGGAACATGGACCTTCACCCACACTGCATTAAAAAACTTATAGGGGCAAGTCACAAGGTAAATGTGAGCAAGCCATGATATAATCCTGGTCGAGAATTCCCATGAACTTACCATTCCTCCATCTTTGCTTATATTCTGCACACACACTCTCCACAGTACTTTGGAAAGTTTGAAGGCCGCCCTCTTTCCGAAATGATCGCTGCAGCTAAAGTAGCTGGAGTGCGTCCTGCCGACTTTGTAGCAAAAGATGGGGAAGCGACTCAGCGCGTTGTTGCTAGGGCCAGGCAGTTCTTTGATAAGCTAATCAAGTACGTACCAATATTGTTGTGGCTTAAATATTCGCTGATGGAGATTTTTTTTTGAGGGCTGCCCCCCAAAAATAATAAATGCTAACATGTTTATAAGCCGAGATTATTTGTTAAGTCATGTGAAGTGAGAGTCATGGATGCCTTCTCCATTGCTTGAAGTCTCTGTCAGGGAAGCACTGTTGATGTGCTAGCTAATAGTCAAGGGTGCCTTCTCCATTGCTTGGGTGCTCTGTAAGGGAACTGTTGATGTGCTAGCTAACAGTCAAGGTTGCCTTCTCCATTGCTTGGGCTGCTCTGTAAGGGAACTGTTGATGTGCTAGCTAACAGTCAAGGGTGCCTTCTCCATTGCTTGGGCTGCTCTGTAAGGGAACTGTTGATGTGCTTGCTAACAGTCAAGGGTGCCTTCTCCATTGCTTGGGCTGCTCTGTAAGGGAACTGTTGATGTGCTTGCTAACAGTCAAGGGTGCCTTCTCCATTGCTTGGGCTGCTCTGTAAGGGAACTGTTGATGTGCTTGCTAACAGTCAAGGGTGCCTTCTCCATTGCTTGGGCTGCTCTGTAAGGGAACTGTTGATGTGCTAGCTAACAGTCAAGGGTGCCTTCTCCTGCTTGGCTGCTCTGTAAGGGAACTGTTGATGTGCTAGCTAACAGTCAAGGGTGCCTTCTCCTGCTTGGCTGCTCTGTAAGGGAACTGTTGATGTGCTTGCTAACATTCAAGGGTGCCTTCTCCATTGCTTGGCTGCTCTGTAAGGGAACTGTTGATGTGCTAGCTAACAGTCAAGGGTGCCTTCTCCATTGCTTGGCTGCTCTGTAAGGGAACTGTTGATGTGCTAGCTAACAGTCAAGGGTGCCTTCTCCATTGCTTGGGCTGCTCTGTAAGGGAACTGTTGATGTGCTAGCTAACAGTCAAGGGTGCCTTCTCCATTGCTTGGCTGCTCTGTAAGGGAACTGTTGATGTGCTAGCTAACAGTCAAGGGTGCCTTCTCCATTGCTTGGGCTGCTCTGTAAGGGAACTGTTGATGTGCTAGCTAACAGTCAAGGGTGCCTTCTCCATTGCTTGGCTGCTCTGTAAGGGAACTGTTGATGTGCTAGCTAACAGTCAAGGGTGCCTTCTCCATTGCTTGGCTGCTCTGTAAGGGAACTGTTGATGTGCTAGCTAACAGTCAAGGGTGCCTTCTCCATTGCTTGGGCTGCTCTGTAAGGGAACTGTTGATGTGCTAGCTAACAGTCAAGGGTGCCTTTTCCATTGCTTGGCTGCTCTGTAAGGGAACTGTTGATGTGCTAGCTAACTTAGCGACAACATAAGTAAACAAAACACTTGTTGTTGTTGTTGTTGTTGTTCCAGCATTCTACGTCAGTTGTAGTTTTTAACTAATTAGTACATGGATGTGCTAAGCTGTAGTATGGCAGATATGAATTGTTATCGGAGTGTTTCTATGGGTTATTTGTTGCCTTGCCTTCAGCTGTACAGCTGCTCTTTTTTAATTTTAGGGTAACTACTGTGGGGGGGGGGGGGGAAATGGGAAGTGGATGCTACTAACTGGCTTCTCTAAACTGACCACCAGCCAGAGAGGATTATAACTTGCGGAGAGGAGTGGGATGTTCCAACTTCAACACGTAGATTAGGGTGGTTGGGGTCTGGTGGGAGGCCAGTAATGCTGTGCGCGACATTCTGAGCGCGACATTCTGAGCACACTATTTATACATGCTCAGTCTTTTTTTCAAACAGGGACGAGGCGCAGGTATGAGGCGCAGGTACGAGGCGCAGGGCTCGCTATATGCTCAGGCATGCATGGCAGTGCTGTACTTGAGATATCTGCCTGTCTGGACCTTGCTGTCGGTGTTAGGGCTCTCCTGCCACGTTCACTTGATGTCCTCGAAGTTGACACTAACAACTTCTCCTCCTTGTCTGTTACAACTTCTAGCTTCTCCCTGACAAGCTACTGTGTGGTGTGTGCCAGTGATCATAATTATTTTAGTGTGTGCACTGATTACGTAGTCAGTCGTATAGCTCAGGAAGCACCTGAATCTGCACTTTGAGATGACGGGGACCATTTCCCTGTATTAGAATGTGACTACACTGTCTTTGAGGTTACTCATAATGCACTTACCGGTGAAGCCTATTATCAGTTATAAGCAGGTGAAGTGAGAAGTGGTTATAATGTATCTCATGTATACTTGTGCTGTTAACTCTGCAGGCAATGTTACCCTCTTCTCTCTGAAACGTCCTCCTCCTCTTCTCCCCTGGCCAGCAATGACTGTCAGCCCACCACCTCGGCAGTCGAGACGCTTGCAATGTCTTCTAAGTCTTCGCTGCCAGTTGCTTGCCTACGTGTGCTTGTGGTCAGTCATGGAGGCTGGATCAAGTGTATGTTGGACCACCTCTTGGTGTGTAAGATATCCATTTTTGTCGTTATTATAGTAGTAGTAGTAGTAGTAGTAGTGACAATTTTGGCATTGTTTGTGGCCTACACATTGACGAACCATTTTCACTATTATTATTATCATCATCATCATCATCATCATCATCATGATCATTATTATTATTATTATTATTATTATTATTATTATTATTATTATTATTATTATTATTATTATTATTATTATTATTATTATTATTATTATTATTATTATTACATGTATTATTATTATTATTATTATTATTATTATTATTATTATTATTATTATTATTATTATTATTATTATTATTATTATTATTATTATTATTATTATTATTATTATTATTATTACATGTATTATTATTATTATTATTATTATTATTATTATTATTATTATTATTATTATTATTATTATTATTATTATTATTATTTTATTTTTTATTTTTTATTACATTATGGTTATTATTACATTATGGTTGTTGTTATTGTTATTATTAATTATTATATATTATTATGGAATGCAGGGAGTAGTGAGAAAGTCAATCTTGTGAATGTGTGCATGTGTTTAACAGTTACTGTATGTAGGTGGCCTTCATATTTTGTCCAGATGATTAATGTAGATACATTTTTGGATAGCAGACAGAATGAGCGAGTTGTTGTGGTCGTGTTAGTTGTTGTAGTCCTAGTGATGGTATGCTGTCCTAGTGATGATATGGTAGTCCTAGTCATAGTGTGATTAGTGAATTGGTGGTCCTAGTGATGGTGTGGTAGTCCTAGTGATGATGTGGTCGTCCTAGTGAAGGTGTGGTCATCCTAGTGATGGTGTGGTAGTCCTAGTGATGGTGTGGTAGTCCTAGTGATGGTGTGGTAGTCCTAGTGATGGTGTGGTCGTCCTAGTGATGGTGTGGTAGTCCTAGTGATGGTGTGATAGTCCTAGTGATGGTGTGGTAGTCCTAGTGATGGTGTGGTAGTCCTAGTGATGGTGTGGTAGTCCTAGTGATGGTGTGGTAGTCCTAGTGATGGTGTGGTAGTCCTAGTGATGGTGTGGTAGTCCTAGTGATGGTGTGGTAGTCCTAGTGATGGTGTGGTAGTCCTAGTGATGGTGTGGTAGTCCTAGTGATGGTGTGGTAGTCCTAGTGATGGTGTGGTAGTCCTAGTGATGGTGTGGTAGTCCTAGTGATGGTGTGGTAGTCCTAGTGATGGTGTGGTAGTCCTAGTGATGGTGTGGTAGTCCTAGTGATGGTGTGGTAGTCCTAGTGATGGTGTGGTAGTCCTAGTGATGGTGTGGTAGTCCTAGTGATGGTGTGGTAGTCCTGGTGATGGTGTCGTGTTGTAGGCTCACTGTAGGAACTCAGAAATCCATGTATCCATCTTTTCCCACCAACTGACAGCTACTACACTCATCTTACCAATAAGGTCTTGCAACGACCTTGTGCAGCATATGTGTGAAGCACGATAGAGAATCCTGTCTGTCTGACGACGGGTTAATTTATTATTTTTTACAGTATAAAGTCCTGGGGATTATTTCCAGAGCATTTACAGACGGTGTGGTAACCAATAGGAGTAGCAGATCAGCTTGCTCCGGAGTGGTAACCAATAGGAGAGGCAGATCAGCTTGCTCCTGGCTGGTGACCAATGGGAGTAGCAGATCAGCTTGCTCCTGGCTGGTGACCAATAGGAGTAGCAGATCAGCTTGCTCCTGGGTGGTGTGCGAGGGAGGCTGCACAACCTGACATAAGTCTAGGCAATGACTAAAAGCATATCCAAACTGTGTACAAAAATAACCAATCCTGTCCACACTGGCGTAGGGATTGTTAGCCACAATAGTGATTCATACTTGTTTGTTCATGTGTTAATCATGCATTAGTCAATCAACACTAGTCTGTACTAGCCATGGCTATTACTGTTGTTGTTAGTACACTATAGGCTATTGAGAGGATGAGGAAAATGCAAAAGAACACATGAAACAAACAGGATTTTAGCATATGTACATTCTTTGCAAAGATTCTTGTTCAGTCTTCAACTGTTCCTGCTCATATTCATAAATTTAAGTTAGAAATACTTGGGGAAAGGAATGTTCGGGACGGTAGCGTGATGGTGTGCTCTCAAGTTGAGTGGCTGTCAATGGCATGTGGAGAGGGGATAATGTAGAGAAGACGAAGGTTGGACAGAGGAACCCATCACCTGTTGCAGGAACCTGAACATTGCTTTGCAGGGAGTAGCAGTCATGATGATCTATCATGCCATTACAACACTGCAAATAAGCAATAAGCGTGGAATATCAGGGTGGAGACAAGGTAAGTATGACATTAGAAAAATCAGAACTCTTAAAAGAAAGGCAAGCAGCATCAAACGCTCAATTTCAAAGACAGAAGAAATTGTCAAAAGTCGTGAGCTTCTAATTGCAGAAGCTCATAAAGACTTTGGTTCGTTCTCTCTTCATGTTGCGTTCTTGAGCCTGTCTCTTCTCTTCCAGCTCAGCCTCCGACGTCCGACGTCATCCTCTTTCCTTCATTGTCTGTCATCAAACTTGAACATTGCTCCTTCATTGTAGCCATGAAGGTGGTTATGTCTGATGAGGCATATTATTCCCTCTGTTCTTTACAATGTTGGAAGTATATATATTATTAAAATCTCTAAAAGCAGTCCATGCGATCAAGATTATCTATATAACAATGCCTCATTCTTCAAAGGTTTGTTCCTATAGAGCTAGTCAGCTAACTACTAGTGTCTTTGCATATTGGACAAAAATACGCAAGCTTTCCAGCGCTGGCTACGCTGATATACTAACATTTCTGTATCTGTGAAACAAGTTCTTGATTTTGGTTTGCACTATTGCCAGGTCTCATAGCCAAGCTCCAACATTTTCACTTTGAGCTGATCTGTTCTTGGCAAACAAATCCAGCATCCTCTGGTTGCTCTCTGTTACCCCACACTACGTAACTAGAGCTTCAAACTCTTGAGTGCTTCATCTACAGCCAGCCCTCTCTACTGCTTATAGCTCACCCGTGCGCCCAACTATCATCATGTGACAGATGGATTTTAATTACTGGAATGCATTCCGTTCAGTCCCTAACCACTTATTTTTGTGGTCAAGACTGAACATGTTCAGAGTGGAAAGCGTTTCACTTGAATGCAGTGTGCGGGAGAAATACGTTCTGAAAGCGATCAATTATGCAGTGTGAACAGGCCTTAATTATGAGTATGAACCCAATTTTATTTTATTTTAAACAACTATATTGGATTGACCTGCATATTGAATCGACCTGTTAAAAAAAAAGCAAGGAAACAAGACGGGACTCACCTAAGGCACAACCAATTAGATGACCCTTTACCATTTAAAATTATATGCAGCAGTATATTTTAATCGGTAAAGGGTCGTCATGGACAGTCTTGTTTCCTTTCTTTTTTTAAACAGGTCAATTGAAATAAAATATTTTGTGGTTTTGTACGCCATGTTGTCCAATGCTCATATCTTGTCTATTGGTGACTGCATCCATGCAGGGACAGCTACAGCCTCCTTCAAGGATTTGGTAACAGTTGCAAGGAGAACTCCACCAACCAAACAGCAGATGTTTTGGTAGAGGACCAGAAGGCCTCATATGCTTCCTTTACTCAACTCTAATTATGAAACAACACGTGAGCTCATTTGATTGCATCGTCAACAATCACCACTGCACAATCCTTTTTTTGCGCAGTCGAGAAACAGAGTAGTCATATTAGCATTGGAACAAGCATTGGAACATTTGGAATCTTCAAGTTTTTATGAATGGAGGTGGGGAAAAAAATCTTTGACAAATTTCAACCAAAAAATTCCCCAGTTGTCTTTTTGGAGCTAATATTGGCTCTGCGATTTGAGTTTTAGCTGAGATACAGTATAAAGTTGTTCGTGGTTGTGTTGTTTTTGTTGTTTGTGTGTGTGGGGGGGGGGTTCCATTTGCCTTCTTTTTTTTAAAAATAGGTCAAACCAATATAGGGAATATACTCCCTAATTAGGTTGTGATGTAATCCACTAGAACCAATTCTGCATAATTATTTGTACTAGTGAATATTTCTGCTTGTGCTATGCACTTCCCATTTCTCTCACTCCATTCCAATACTATCCACTTCTTCCTATTTTCTCTCATTCTATTCCTTGTTGCATCATCCTCTTACGAGTATATTATCACCTTGTATCTTGTTCCTCCTTCATTATAGACCCGCTGCCCTAGAGTTGCTTTTCCCAGACGCATTGCATTGTCTCCCAACACTGGTGTGACTTCCCTCCTTGTGGGACTGGCAGAAAAAACTTCAACAGAAGCTGCTGATGCAACAGAAGAACAGGACATAGTTTGTACCTCAGTCATTTCTCAGTGCATGAATGATAGCAGTCATCTATAGTCTAGTTAGTCCATATGGTAACCTTTTTATTAATCTCCACAGAACAACAAGATATATACACAACTCAGAAAGCAATGGCTTCAAACCATAAATTTAGTTGGACATCTGGCACGAGACCAACTCGTGGTTAATGTGATGCATATGAAAATTATTTTTGACATTCATAACGATCACAACATATGTAGATCACAACATATGTATATTCAAGACAAAAATAAATATTCTATTGACTTGCTGGAAAGGAAAGGAAACAGGATCCATTTAATCCACAAACATTTAGTTGACTTGAGATTTGTATCCATGAAACCACAAAAAAATAGAAGACCCTTTACCACAATTGGAAGCATCCTCAAAATGTTTGTGGTACATTCATGAACCAGCTGTATTGTTAGAACAAAATCTTCAGTAAACTGACTAAGCCTCAATAGTTTCCTAGCAAACATTAGTAGTGTCAAAAAATGAACCAGGTTGTGCCAATGTTCCAAGACCAGTTACTTTTCCAGTGCAATCGTTGTGCAGATTTTCTGGCTATGGCTCTGATCAAGATCATCAGGCTCCAAATGGACATCGGTGTTGCCCTAACCTTCTAGTTGTTTCTTAAGTTCCACATTGGGCCCTTTGCTTTTTCTCATCTATACTAATAACATCCACATGGTATAATGTTTTCCAACTTGTTACAAGAAAATTCACTCTTTGATGATATTTCTCATCTTCAGTATGAGCTGGACAGCTTGGCAAATTGGTCAGATCAGTGGAACATTGGCTCCAATATGTCAAAATGCCATGTCACCTTTTCAAATGAGCAAAAAATCCATGTCTAGCACGTATCTGGTAATAAAATATTCCCCCATCAGCACAGCATTGCAAACTAAGGTATGCTTGTTAGTGACCTATCTTGGAGTTACCAGCACTCACATTTTGAGCAGAGCCTGTATATATATATATACTGAGACTGCTGTGCAGACCTTTTATAAGACAGTGCTAAAAAGATCTTGTACCTAACACTTGTGAGATCTATTGTTCTCCCCTATGGTGACTCTTAACTGAAATACATTGGACCCTCAGAAGCAGTCCAAAGACAATCTATAAAAAAAAATATCAAGATCTAATTACGGGAGTCATTTGATGAAGGAGGGACAATTGTATTTTTTTAAATTTTTTGTCAACGCCTTCAATTTTGCACCCACATGTCTGACCAGGTAATACATTTTTAACGCCTATTTCAAACAGTCATTGCGTGCGCTAGAGCTTCCTCTAGCCATTTTCAATTTTTTTGCACTTCGCAACTCGGAGTGGTTTTGGCGGAGGTTGAGGCGATTCAGGTTTTTGAGGTACCTCCGCTTTAGGGTCTAGTAACTTGCCTATAGTTATACCTATGAAACATATTTTAGTATCAAAAGAGAGCACACAGAGAGACCTATCTTTTGAGCTATATATCAAGTCCATACCGAAGTTTGCAAAATCTACAGAGCTCTAAAGTTGTAACCACAAGTTTAAAAAAAAAGTAATAAAATACAATTGTCCCTCCTGAAGCTACAAATATTTCTGCTGGGCTATGAGCTAATGGCTAATGACTTTCCCCCCCCCCCCAATCACCTACTGATATTAACAATCTTTCTCATCAACTACCACAAGAACTCTTAACTGCATGGGCTCTTCTTCAAATTTTGAAAAACATTATTTGAATAGGCTGTGGATTTCTCCACCAGTTCTATCTTTCCTATATAGTCAGTAGCCACAATGAAGCGTAACCTGTTGAAATTTCACTCACTTTGATCCAGACAATGTGTGCACATATCACCATGTAGTAAATGCTCTAATCATCCTTCCTTCCCTTGCTTTGTTAATTACTTGAGCTAACTCGGCTGTCGGTCACCCTGACAGACCTTCAGAACTTCCACTCAACCACCATCATCACATAATAGCTTTCTTGTCAAGTTCTGTCGGGTATTATTATTATTGTGGGGGAGGGGCTATATAGGACTTAAAAAGTGATCCAGTGCACTAGCAATATATTGATTGGGAAGAGAGAACTGGCTGCATTGTCAGTAGTCAGGGACTGGTATATGGGGTAAAGACTCATTCACAGCTACTGTGCAGTCATAGTTACAAGCTCTGTTTTCTTGAAGGGGAATGGCCTAAGAAGCTGTTAGCCAGGAACTTGAGTCATAGTGGCATATAAAGTCACCCTTAATTTAGCTGAACAAAGAATGCACTTGTCCAGTTTACCTAGACATCATCGATGTACCAGTTGAATGTGAATGCCAAGATTCAATCCACTGTGACAGTACCATGCAATACATAGCTGCATATATAGGGCCTAGGAAGCATCAGCAACTGTCTCTTGATCCTTCTTCCCTTTTCATTGTCCTCAATGCTTATCTTGACAAATCAAGAATCGGAAATTATATAGCAATCCAGCAAGTCTCTGATAATGTAAAATCACTTCTAGCTCTGGCCAAAACTAATCTCACAGATAGGGGGGGATAAGGGTACACTACTTACATCTATTCTGCCAAAGTCGGGGAAGATTTGGATTCTGCAAAAGATCCAGTCATATACATAAGGGGAACTCAAAACTTATTACTGAAGTAGCTATATAGAGAGGAGATCCATGCCAGCCAAGGAACCATAAAGCAGGTAAAGAAGTGTGTGATCTATGAAGGTCAGGAGTATATAGGAGGAGTGCACACCCAGAACACCAAAATTCTCCAGGTCAACGAAGGATCATTTCTCATCAAATTAATTTGATCACTCAGTCCTAGGTTGCTCACTCAGTCCTAGGTTGCTCCAGATTGGGGAAGTGCAAGATAAATTGCAAACTGATGAGATGACGTGATGTCTCAATAAGTCTCGTCTAAACAAATCTCCAAACATCAGTTAAACTTGACTTGGTCAGAGAGGAAAGAGTCGTTCTTAAGGCATCTTATCAATTCTAGACTAGATTGCGTAAGTCAATCAGAATGCACATTCATGTGAGGAGACTATCCGAGGTGTTCCGCTTGCCATGCCTGTGTATGCTGTGGTGACAATCTCTCTAATCAAGGAATGGAGGGAGCAGGTGAAGCAGGTGTGGTATGCTGATGAGCTGTGATAATGGGAAAGATTGATGAACTTCACAAGTGGTGGAAGCCATTGGTGCTCCTTTGGCCCAAGATATGGGTACAACCCAACCACATCCAAAAGTTGGCTAATCACCAAGGACAAGCATCACTCCGCTGCCATGGAAGCTTTCGGAGACACGAATGTGAAAATTACCACTGATGGCCAGGCCATACTGGGACACCTTCTAGGCACTAAATCCTTCCTGACCAATAAGGTGCAAGAATGGTTTGAAGAGCTTGCAACCTTTGGAATGACTCGGCTTCATGCTGCATATTCCACCTTCACACATGGACTTGTCTCAAAATGGTCTTATTTGAGCCACACCACTCCAGACATCTATGGGCTACTCCAACTACTTGAGGTTTTCATTAGATCTCTTTTCATACCCGCCATCAGACAGACCACCCCCAAATGACAGAGAGATAGCACTCCTGCCTTTCCCGCTTGGCTTGGAGGTATTGCCTTGACTGACCCCACTGGACATTCACAAGATGAATATGTTGCATCCGTAAAAATAACAGCTACATTGACTGACGCTTCTTGCGCCAGGATCCAGACTGCATTGATATAATGTCAAGATAGATCTTGGGCAAGCATGAAGTATATACATGTACTGAATCACGAGAAGTCTGCACTGCTGCCACCAACCTGAAGGAATCAGGAGATATGGACCTTGCATCTGAGAAAGGAGCGTCCATTTGGCTCACCACCTTGCCCATTGAGGAGTTTGGCTTTGCCCTCCCACAAAGGAGCTTTTCAACAGTGAATTTCTTCCCACAGGCACAGTTCATGGGGGGCATGTGTTAGGTTCCACTCAATCAACGTAATCGATTTTCCACCTGCGCACTTGACCATGTATATACTAAAATTTTAACGCCTAATGAAAAAGGTGATTGAATAGAGGTAGTTATATTGGATGAGGTTTTTGGGATGCAGGTTTTTGAGGTCCCTCCACTTTAGGGTCTAGTAAACTTGCCTATAGTTATACCTATGAAACATCAAAAGAGAGCACACAGAAAGACCTATCTTTTGAGCTATATATCAAGTCCATACCATGCAGTTTACAGAATCTACGGAGCTCTAAAGTTGTAACCATAAGTAAAAATTAAAAATGCAACTGTCCTCCCTTCACCACAAAATTTGTCTATATATGTAAAAAAAATTAATTAATGCCAGCACAGTACGAATGTAGAACTATTAAACCATGCTGTTTTTAATGGTTCACGGACAACTGTATTGCAGACGTCATGAGTTAAAACAGACATAAATTGAAGTGGCCATTCACTGGTGTACATCAACTGGCATTTGAAACCAGCTTAGACACCAAAAAAAACGAGGTTAATATCGTTGCATGCGCGTTTGTCTGCCGTGAGGACAGGACTCGAACCTGACTTACACGGTTGGTGCTCTAGTCATTAAGCCACTGGGGCCTCCTGGCTAGAGCTAGGCGCTGGACAAGTACTTAGTCTGAACTGGGGGGTTCACAGATGCAGAGGAGATTTTTATTTTATGGGATTGTGATTCGGAATTCATCGCACACTTACTCCCATCCGAGGTTTAGTGCCAGAGAGAATGCTACGAGTGCACTCAATTTATCCCATCCCACCAACTGAACAATTCGGCACCTGTTTCAGAGGTTAGCCATAACCCTATAGCGCGGGAACTCAATCCTCTGAATGAGCCGGATCTTCACCAGAGCTCCTGATGTTGATACTTTGATAGATGCATATTTTTACCAAAAAAGCAAAATAAAAAAATAAGAATTAAAAAAAAGAGCAAAAATCTTGATAGATGCATATTTTTACCAAAAAAAGCAAAATAAAAAAATAAGAATTTAAAAAAAGAGCAAAAATCTTGCGGCATGCGCAGTATCTAACTTCCAACGCCAACTCAACAGACGAGCTCGAAGTTCACACGACTAGGTAGACGTCTTTGCTAAGATGCCTAACTCGGGTATGCTGGACCACTGGGCTTTCAGGCCCGGCCCCGAGAGCCGGAGACTTCCTAGCGTATCCTGGATGCGGGCCTGGCCTTCGTCATCTGGCTACCGAGATACTCACACAAACCGAGTATCAGACTTTTCCAGGCACTTGTTGATAAAGCAGGTCAGAAGTGTTGCGTAATATGACTCCTGTGCTCAATACTTAGGCGTCTTTCTGAGCATTTAGCTTGCTTAAGGTAACTAACTTGGGTGATGAGTTACCTGCAGAATAATTAAGCTCATTTTTTTCCCTCTGGTATTTTCTTTTTAAAAAAGAAGCTGATTGAAAAACATTTGGTCCCCCCACTTTGGCTAGTTATTATAACTAGATAGCTACTATATCTAAGTCTTAGCTTTATACAAATATTCACTTCGAAGAATGTTATGGGCTATTGACTGTCCCCATGTTATATGCAATTTTCTCTTACGATGATATATTATGATGTTATACACATGCCAGTTAGCTACTCTGCCTACCTACACTGTGTTACTATGGCACTGACTCGGGCCTCAAGAAGGCTTTAGATGCTAACAGCAAATACTACATGTTTAGGCTTGGCCTGACATAACATTGCCATGGATATACACCATCCCTTGAATGAGAATAGCAATTGGCATATTAATATACCAGACAAGTGCTGTGGACTTTGGGATTTCTAGATATGACAGAAAGTATGTACTAGATCTTGCAGGCCAGACTTCGAAAATGGAATGTCTGGCATCTACCCATGTTTTCATGAGCTCAGCAAGATATATCATGAGCCTAAATTCCAATAAAGATATACACTGTATGACTATTTACTGTCTATCAGCAAGCCTACATCTACTCATGAAAACCTGGCAACACTGGCAACACCAGATATTCTTCCCCAAACTTCTGGCCTACGAGAAAGCATCTATGACCATTAATAAAATAAGCAAGCAAATCGTAGTTCCTGATTATGGGTCCCCTCCCTCCCTTCTGGTTAATTTTTTTAAATTTATTGTTGTTGTTGTTGTTTTTATTGTTATTGTTGTTATTGTTGTTATTATTATTATTATTATTATTATTATTATTATTATTATTATTATTATTATTATTATTATTATTATTATTATTATTATTATTATTATAATTATATATAATTATATTTTTTGGTAATTAACCAAAAATACCCATATTTTTCTCGCTTCTTCTCACTTTCTCACTCCGCTTTTTCTCACTTTCTCACTCTGACCGAGGTGTTGATGATGTGGTGAATACTGTAGTCTATGTGCCAAATGCCTATGTGCACCAAACTCTCGCCTTCAAGATCAATACAGTAGCTAGGGACAACCACCTCTTAAAGATAACTGAATTTACGGATAACTATAACTGAATTTGTGGATAACTGAATTTACATTTACGGATAACTGAATTTACGGATAGTTGAGGTTTATTATATTCATAAGCTAGGCCAATGAAAATGTCATGAATATCATTATTTTGTTTGTGTGCTGCTAAGAACATACCATACACATGTAGAGTGTCTATGACTGAGCTTGTTGTTTTCATGAAAGGGGTAACACATGGTTAAGGAATGAAGATGCTGATTTTTGCTGTCATTGTAATAGCCTTTGCTTTTAAGATTTGACAATCTTTGTGCATGCCAAGTAAGTCCCGTATTTTTTAGTGTAGCAGTGAGGTTGCTTGAACATCAGCCTTGTGTTAGTAAGATTTCCGAACCTTCTCCAGCATTTCCACTGCTTCTGCATTGGTAGGATTATTGGGTGACAATAAGTTCATCAATCAGAATCATCTATCTCAGGTAATACTAGCTCTGTATATCTTACCTGAATTATCCAGAGCTTCATCCTTGACTTTCCTCATTACTTCCCATTTTATGGAAATACCTATGCTGTCATGGATCTTGCGTTCATTCTTCCAACATACTCCCCAGCGAGCTACGAAGTGCTCTGTCTTCAGCTTATAACAATACTTTTATTTTCTTCTCGATAGAAAGTATTGTTCCCAGAAAGTATTGTTCCCTTATGTTTGACCCCAGCTGTAACCATGTCGACTCCTTCAGCAGCTCTCCTTTGCTCTCTTTCAGCTCAATACGTCAATGATCTGGAATGGACACCCCCCAAAATGGAGTGGCCATGCCCTTTATAATTAGCCTTGTGAATAATCTTGAGTTTCCGGATGACCGGGGTCCAGATAATTGAGGTTCTACTGTACGGTGGATGCTAGATTTATGAGAAGATAATTTCCACTTTAAAAAAATGGTTAGTATTCTGCGATCTTCAAACTGTCTGTTCCTTGAATTCAGCAAAGTCCATTTTTATCATCGCCACTACACATCCCATCATCCTCATCGTTAATCTTTAAAGCAAATAATGTATCTGGTGGTGTTGACTAGGGAACTAATTTCTATTACCTTGACACTGTTCATTGCTGAAATGAATGTGATGGGCACTTGCTTAGTGGGTGTGGCTTAGCAGTAGACTATGATGAGTATGTGTAGGAACCAGTCATCTGACCTCCATCTAAAATCATTTTGAGAAATGTCACTTTATGGTCTCCCTCCCAAACCCCCCCCCCCCCTCCCCTTTATCCCCCCACTCATTCACAAAAACCTAGGGGTTTCTATTGACAAGGCCAGCCACTTCCCGAGCAATCATAAACAACTCAATCGCTCCGTTCCACACCCATGCAAAGCCAACCTGTGGCTACTTTTTTTCGATGGACACCGACCAACGCAAGAGGCGGCATGGGCTGGAACCCTGCAACCTCGTCATATGGAGGACAAACGGCAGAGATCCCAACCATGAAAAGCGAAGGCTCAACACTGCCTGATGTCACAGGAGTCAACGAAAGAGTGTACAACATTATCAGTATAGGTGCAGATCTATTTCACTCCAGCACTCTATATGTACAATAGGAAATCGGAAGTGTTTCTCACTTAATAAAATTTCTCTTGTGTTATATTATAACATATAATGGTATAACTGTTGGGGGTTAGGGGGGGATGGGGGCAGACACGTACAGCAAAGTCTTGTATCTCCAGCTTTTTCTAGTAATGGTCACTATCAGTTAATGACATTTAGGTAAATGGTTAATTCCTCGCTCTAAAAGAGAAATTAATTTTTCAAAGTGCTCAATGTGTGCGAGTGATAGTTTTTAAGCACATAGTGAAGTTATAGGATCTTCAATGAAACCTCCTCTAAAAGAATACAAACCTTCCAACAAAGGGTAATCTGAAAGAGCACAAACCTCCCAACAAAGGGCAATCTGAAAGTGCCCTTGTTTACAATACTCTATAATTATACAGAAGATAACCTCTTAAAGAGGACAACCTCTCTATGAAGGACAAAAAGTTAGGAAGATCCTGAGCATACCTATTATTGAGAGGTTTCACTGTAGATAGCTCTATCACAGCGAGAGACTCTCAACCTTCGGTTGCCTTTGCAAATATAAGAAGTTTTCTCTGCAGACATATCGAGCATTATAGATACTGTTTGTGAATCTGGGATATTTGTAGCCAGGGTTGTCTAGAAGTGGGTTCTAATTTGAAGCAAGCGTATTTTCCCCCTGCCTGCCCTTCTCAGCCTAAATAGATGAAGATATAATGGAGAGGCAAGTGCTGGTTTGAAAAATGGTGTGTGTGTATGTGTGTATGGGTGTGTGTGTTGTGTTGTGTGTGTGTGTGCGTGCATGCATGCGTGCGTGTGTGTATGTGTTGTGAGTATACAGGATTGGTCCAGATTTCGACCAGGAAGAGGATTAGTGTGCAGTGGTCTGGATAGCTGGTAGACCCTCCCTCCCTCCAGAAGGTTTTAATAATAATTGGGTTTGCTATAGTGGAGTTTAATTATATAACTTTCCCCCCAACATTTCACACTCTCGAGCACAGCATCTGACCTATAGTAAATGTTGACCTATGGTAAATGGTGAGGAAGTGAGTGAGACAGTGATGAACATGGTTGCAGGAACATGGGTCAGAGGCATTGGGTCAGAGCATTGGGTCAGAGGCATTAGGTCAGAGGCTTTGGGTCAGAGGCATTAGGTCAGAGGTATTGGGTGAGAGGCATTGGGTCAGAGGTATTAGGTCAGAGGCTTTGGGTCAGAGGCATTAGGTCAGAGGTATTGGGTGAGAGGCATTGGGTCAGAGGTATTGGGTCAGAGGTATTAGGTCAGAGGCATTGGGTCAGAGGCATTAGGTCAGAGGCTTTGGTCAGAGGCATTAGGTCAGAGGCATTAGGTCAGAGGTATTGGGTGAGAGGCATTGGGTCAGAGGTATTGGGTCAGAGGCATTAGGTCAGACATATTGGATCAGAGGCATTAGGTCAGAGGCATTAGGTCAGAGGCATTGGGTCAGAGGCATTAGGTCAGAGGCATTAGGTCAGAGGTATTGGGTCAGAGGCATTAGGTCAGAGGTATTGGGTCAGAGGCATTGGGTCAGAGGCATTAGGTCAGAGGCATTAGGTCAGAGGCATTAGGTCAGAGGTATTGGGTCAGAGGCATTGGGTCAGAGGCATTAGGTCAGAGGCATTAGGTCAAGGCATTAGGTCAGAGGCATGGGGTCAGAGGTATTGGGTCAGAGGCATTAGGTCAGAGGCATTAGGTCAGAGGCATTAGGTCAGAGGCATTGGGTCAGAGGCATTAGGTCAGAGGCATTAGGTCAGAGGTATTGGGTCAGAGGCATTGGGCCAGAGGCATTAGGTCAGAGGAATTAGGTCAGAGGCATTAGGTCAGAGGTATTGGGTCAGAGGCATTGGGTCAGAGGCATTAGGTCAGAGGCATTAGGTCAGAGGAATTAGGTCAGAGGTATTGGGTCAGAGGCATTGGGTCAGAGGCATTAGGTCAGAGGCATTAGGTCAAGGCATTAGGTCAGAGGTATGGATCAGAGGCACTAGGTCAGAGGCATTAGGTCAGATGTATTGGGTCAGAGGCATTAGGTCAGAGGCTTTGGGTCAGAGGTATTGGGTCAAATGCATTAGGTCAGAGGCATTGGGTCAGAGGTATTGGGTCAAATGCATTAGGTCAGAGGTATTGGGTCAGAGGCATTGGGTCAGGGGCATTGGGTCAGAGGCATTAGGTCAGAGGCATTAGGTCAGAGGAATTAGGTCAGAGGTATTGGGTCAGAGGCATTGGGTCAGAGGCATTAGGTCAGAGGCATTAGGTCAAGGCATTAGGTCAGAGGTATGGATCAGAGGCATTAGGTCAGAGGCATTAGGTCAGATGTATTGGGTCAGAGGCATTAGGTCAGAGGCTTTGGGTCAGAGGTATTGGGTCAAATGCATTAGGTCAGAGGCATTGGGTCAGAGGTATTGGGTCAAATGCATTAGGTCAGAGGTATTGGGTCAGAGGCATTGGGTCAGGGGCATTGGGTCAGAGGCATTAGGTCAGAGGCATGGGGTCAGAGGTATTGGGTCAGAGGTATTGGATCAGAGGCATTAGGTCAGAGGTATTGGATCAGAGGCATTAGGTCAGAGGCATTAGGTCAGAGGTATTGGGTCAGAGGCATTAGGTCAGAGGCATTGGGTAGGTCAGAGGCGTTAGGTCAGAGGCATTAGGTCAGAGGCATTAGGTCAGAGGCATTAGGTCAGAGGCATTGGGTCAGAGGCATTAGGTCAGAGGCATTAGGTCAGAGACATTAGGTCAGAGGCATTAGGTCAGAGACATTAGGTCAGAGGCATGGGGTCAGAGGTATTGGGTCAGAGGCAATAGGTCAGAGGCATTAGGTCAGAGGCATTGGGTCAGAGGTATTGGGTCAGAGGCATTAGGTCAGAGCATTAGGTCAGAGGCATGGGGTCAGAGGTATTGGGCTAGAGGCATTTGTTAAAAATTTGCATATCCAGGGAATGATTTTTGTGATTACGAGATGACAACAATGGGAGACGATGACAACCTCAGTCAGCCCTTGTATAAAATTGATTTATAATAATATATAGATCAATCAATAAATTACTTCTGTGGTCAGGAGCATGTCAAAGAGTGGAGCCCCACAATATTTGATATCCAAGTTGAGAAGGAAGTGATCCACTTAATCACAATACCACAATTTCCTTGGCAACTTGATGTCTGAGCTACCTAGTGCTAGTCTAGCACAGCAGGAATGTGAGTTATGAGTGCAAATATTTCAAATATCCAAACACCCTCTGTCCAAGCTTGTTTGAATAAACCTGCACCATGCATGTATATTGGACATGTTAATGAATTTGATTAATTTGGAGTCCCCTCCCCTCACCATGGAACTGGCTCTGGATGCGTTGCCCCGAGCACAGATTATCCAACTTTATTGTTCAGCAAGTTTCATACCCATGATCATGAAAAATTGATGCCTTGCAATGGATTACCAATTTGATATCGCTATAGTGGAAAATGTCCTGATACTGCCTTTTCATGAAGGAATGGTGGCATATGAGCCCTTTTATACTTTCCGGTCCTCTGGTTAGTCCCGTCATCAAACAAAGTATGTCAACTTCTTCGATTCCGAAGGAAAGGAAAGATAAAATATGTGCAGTATTTAAGGCAGGTGCTAGATCACTGATTAGGAACTGTAGACCAATCAGTATCTTTACTGTGTGTGCTTTCAAAGATTTTGGAAGCTATAGTGTTAAAAAAGGTAGGTCATAAAGAATCGATGATCGACAATATGGCTTCATGAAAGATAGATCTTTTCCCTCCCAACTTCTAGTCTCGTACAATGAGGTTTATGCAGCACTTGATAGTAAGTCCAGTACTAATGTAATCTACTTGGACTTTCAAAAACCCTTCAAGAAGGTCCTGCAGGGGGATTTACTGTTAAAATTGTGGCTGAATGGTATGATGGGTCCACTCTGGGGTTGGATTAGAGAGTACCTGTCTAATAGGCTCCACTATGTTGAAGTTGGGCGCATCAAGAGTTCTACCAGTGACATCTGGTGTACCTCAAGGACATCCTTGGCTCTTCTCTTCCTCATGGACATAAATGATCTACCCGACTCGATCTTATTTTCTTCCCCATACCCTTCTGCTGATGTGTAAACTACCAAAAGTATTTTTTTCCTTCAAATGATTGGTGGCTGGTGCAAAACGTTGAACCTTACTAAATGTGGTGTAACGAGGTTTGGTAAATGTGAAAGGGGTCTTTCTAATTATCACATAGGTGCGGGAAGCCATTTAATCTCAGAGATCTGGGGATGAATCATTAACACTTCAGGAACAGACCTGTCAAATTTGCAAGTCAGCCTAGTATTACACCTCATAAAGAGAAATCTTCTGCCTTCTATATACAACAATGGAATGCATACTTGATCCCGGATTTGGCATCCACATTAAAGACATCACAATATGGAGAAGATCCAGCATAGAGCTATATACCAGGCTATCTTAAATGACTTAGTGACAAGATTACAAACTTCGTCTCCTTTCTCTAAACTTACTCCCGCTGATGTATTACCTTGAGGTGCAGGATGTTATGTATCTTAAGATTCATTTATCTCATCCTGCACAAGATCAGCCACTTCTATGAAACTCAAAGTGAATTATATACCATACCAGTGGAACCAGTACTTCAGTCGACATGTTGTGACTGAGGCTATATAATTCTCCCTCAGATAGAGTTGTCAATCCTTTCTCTCAATGAGGAATTTGTTGACCTTTTTGACCATGTACTTTTTATTATGTATGTCCGTTCAAAGCTAATCACCCCCTACAAAGGTTTTCAACCTTACTTGCATGTGTGTTTTAGTATTATGTATGGCTCCACCAGAACATGGTGAGAGCAATCTCACAACACACTAACATGATATTCATATCATCCTCGACCACTTCATGGTTGTAAAGAAAATATTATTATTCATCCATATGTCCTGACACTTCCATCATATGAGATCCTGGCACAGTTACTGAGAGGGCTATCCAAAAGTTGCTGGGATGGGGGGAAATAATTCTGGCGACCAGTTGTCTATAGCCTCTGCAATAATTTAATTGTTCTGTTGAGCTTAGCCTCACTATTAGCTAGGCGTAGCGTAGCAGCAATTGGTAAAGAATCGCTTGGGGTGCGCTGCGATATTCATGGTGGGATTCGCGTGGATAATCTTGTAAACAACTGATCTGCTTCCTGTGCAGCGACTGGTAAAGAATCGTCAGATTTTGCCTTATTCTCCGCTCACATTCTACCCCGTTCTTTATATTTGCTGGAAGAGTAACCCCCCCTCTCTTCACGAGACGGTTGGACTGTAACGTACCCAAGGTTGTGCTGACCTGCACTTAAAATGGATTCTAGTCTAGACTTTCGTGTAGAAGTTGAGCAATCTCTCAAAGAAGTGGCTTACAGCATCCAGGAGGGACAGTTGAGCCAAGTTTTGCCTTCAAGCAGCTCTTGTGCCTACATCAACCTCACAACTAAAGAAGGAAAGAAGTTGACTGTTAGACTCAGTATGAGAGGGTTTGAGGTGGGTAGGTTAGGTTACCGTTATTTTATAAACCTGGATCAGGATGTGTTTTCTGGTCATATCTAGTGGGTCCTGGTGATGATCCTTTACCTAGAATAATAATAGCCGATATTTAAGCTGCTATTTGAGTGCCCCAACGCTGGACTCCCATCAAAGCAGGGAGGCACTTACAACTAAGTCCAGGTTTGTTCCTTATGAAAATGGGTCTAGCAGGAGCCTCAGCTAGGGTAGGACTAGGGCAGTGCAAAACAAGAGACCTGGGTGGACCAATTCTGGCCTAAGGATTTTTCTCCCTTTTCTTTCCACCCCTACCACCCCCTTCCCCTCCTTTTTTCTCCACCCAAGCCAAGTATTGAAGTATGATAATGTTGAGGTGCTTGATGTATGTATCAGAGACTAGAGAAGTACAGAGCTGGAATAATGCCTCTCATACTTTTTAAGCATATCCACTCCACATTCTTCCCTCTCCCTCCCTCCTGAAAAGCATTTTATCTTCATAATATCTTTCTTTCTGCAGGTGGTTGGTCACACTTATGACAACACAGACATTGAGAAGTCGTCAGCTACCGGAACAGCGTATGAGACTATCTATGCATTGATGGAACACATTAGTCCTGGTTACAAAATGGACTTTATAGATGCTATATCCAGAAAACTGATGAACACACTCACAGAACACAAATAGCAACTGAAATAGCAACTGCTATTAATTTCACAAAGTATTGCCTATGATTACGATCAGCTCTTTAGTTGTATTTATTTTGGAGCAAAATGTTTAATGAAAGATAAGATATAATGGTAGTAGTAGTAATAGTAGTGTAGTAGTACTAGTAAGCAATACAGATGAAATAAAATATAATAATGTCTATTGATAAAGTATATATGTCCTGCTATATACTGGAAGTAAGACTTTGCACCAAATTAATCGTCATTCAAGCCAAACCCGTACACAGAATCCACATCAAACCAAGACAGATCTTTGTTAGTTTTTTTACCAGGTCTTCTTTTCCCTGCTTTAGAAGCACAAGAGGCAGTAGTGGAAGTTACTCGTTGAACAGCAGCCCCGGGATACTAGTGATAATATAACGGAAACATTATTATTAGTTCACATAGTTAATTTACAGTGGATTTACTTTGGGCTTCTTGAAGACTACCTCTTCATCTTCAGTTCCATTTAAGGTGTTGCTTTTTTCCTTGTCTTCATAGCAGTTCTGATAAGCATCGCACTGAGAGTGCATCCGTTTGCCTCTAAAGTGTGATAATAGTATATATTTGCCACATTTTGTTGTTATCTTGCTCACGTTGCAAAATAGTTTTGGTAACTTTTTTTTAAACTAGTATTCAATTGCAAAATGTAGTGTACATTGGTTTCTGGAAAGGTCCTTAGCATTTTAGCACTACTCTGGGTCACTGTGAATTGAACATTCTGTTTGATAATATATATTAGGTATTATATGTGTGACATCCAGGTTCTGTACAATCGAGGAGTTTAAAATTTTGTAACTGTAATCAAGCCAAACAATACCCAACTCATGACACAACTTTCATTGTATACGTTGCCTCCTCCAAATACAGATTACTAAGGCCACAATTTCCTATACATTATATAAAGCTACTACAGTACAAGTTACAGTGTTATACTGTTCCCCCTCTGCGAAGGAATCGATCCCAAATTCCAGTGTCAATATCGTAAATAGTGTTATGTTAATGGTGGGGATAACGAGGAGAAGGATAAGCAGGTGGGAGAAGGATGAGGTGAGTTCCAGGTGGTGGAACAGGAGGAAAGAATGGTTGGGTGGTAGTTGGTGAGGTAGGGAAGATGTATAATCTGGGAGAAGAATTTAAGCAGATCGAAATGCACCACTAGTCGGTGACCATGAACACGGACATTCTGAATGCAATGTCGCTTCGGAAACACCGCACCACCCTACAAGGCCCAGACCATTCTCGATAGAGTTTTTAGTGTGACACATACGAATTATTGGCGAGTGAAGTCGCACCAAGTCTCCTGCCTTAAAAGGGTTCCATGAACACATTGGTTGTAGAATTCTTTCTGTTTGTCCAACTTAAGACCAATGCATTTTTGCACCACCGATGCATTTTTGCACCACCGATGCATTTTTGCACCACTGATGCATTTTTGCACCTGAGGACTTATGCTGATTCCAACCGGTTATGCAGGTCAGCTACATGCTCAGGTGAGGATGCCTCGGTGTTAGGGGAGCCACAAACCACATCAATAGGAATGCCTCGGTGTTAGGGGAGCCACCAACCACATCAATAGGAATGCGTGCCTGGTGGCCAAACATAAGGAAGAAAAGACTGAACCAAGTAGTAGAGTTGATACTGGCAATGGTGGTCAGAGATGATCTTCCCAAAAGAAGGGATTGCCAGGCGCTGATGTCACAAGCATTCCAAGGAGAGTTCTGTTGTTGTATCACTCCACCAGGCCATCACTGTGGGTGGTAAGATGCAGTGTGAGATTTGTTGATACCAAGGTGTTTGTAAAATTCTGCCATCAAAAAAATCACCTGCTTTGGATTCCAAAAATGGCCCCAGGATGTCCACTGCTATGAACTACATTGGGGAGCCAGTTTTCACGCTCTATAGGAATGCTAGGGTAGTCTCATGGCACACTGATCACACATCCAGATCCACTCACACACATCATCGTGTGGCCAATAGAAATGCTTCTTCGCCATCTTGTCACTCCTCAAGTGGCCTCCCATAGTTGCTTTGTGTAAGTCTGTGCATACTGATAGTGCCACATGTATTAGTGTGCAGGCTATAATGATATGCATACTGGTAGTGCCACATGTATTAGTGTACAGGCTATAATGATGTGCATACTGGTAGTGCCACATGTATTAGTGTGCAGGCTATAATGATATGCATACTGGTAGTGCCACATGTATTAGTGTGCAGGCTATAATGATATGCATACTGGTAGTGCCACATGTATTAGTGTGCAGGCTATAATGACATGCATACTGGTAGTGCCACATGTATTAGTGTGCAGGCTATAATGATATGCATACTGGTAGTGCCACATGTATTAGTGTGCAGGCTATAATGATATGCATACTGGTAGTGCCACATGTATTAGTGTGCAGGCTATAATGATATGCATACTGGTAGTGCCACATGTACTAGTGTGCAGGCTATAATGATATGCATACTGGTAGTGCCACATGTATTAGTGTGTGGCTATAATGATGTGCATACTGGTAGTGCCACATGTATTAGTGTGCAGGCTATAATGACTGGTAGTGCCATCAACTTTCTATCTCATGCTAGTTGGGACACTACAAGCTGCTGAGTAATGCTGTCTTCATCAGGACTTTCGTAGTGCCACTACATTAAGGCTGGTTCACAACACGACGCTGGCCAAGCGTTGCGTGTAGTCAGTTGACCTTTGACCCTTGAATCGTGCTCGACAAAGACGGACACTGATTGGTCCGACGCCGCATTTCAGATGTGCATTTTAGACGCTGGATTCCAGCAACTACAATGCAGCGTCGGACCAATCATAATATCATGTGTCCGCAGCGGCTCAGGTCAAAGGTCAATTGACAACACGCAATGCAATGCTCAGCCAGCGTGGTGTTGTGAACCAGCCTTAAGACCCTGATAAACAATGAGCTGGTCCCACAACTCCGCAACTGCAACAATCTTCTGGCCTGAAGACTCACGGTGTGAGCTTCTAAGGCCGTTGTTTTTTACTTGGCTTCCATGGCTCTGATGAAGGAGCCAGTGAGCTCATCCTGAAGTTGCTTCTCCCAAACAACAGCAGGTTCAGCTACAGTGGCCACTGCCAGTGTGTATCACAACCTCACTGATGGCATGGATAGCGGGAGAGGGCATCTGCATTAGAGTGCCTGTGTCCCTGGCAGTGAACAATCTCATAGTTTACTGTTGTAGATGCTCCAGTCACTGTGCCAGCTGACCATCTGGCTTCTTCAACAACGTGAGTGACCAAGGATCAGTTCGCAATGTGGATTGCTGCCCCATCAGGTAGAGTTGGAAATGCTAGGTCCCGGCGAGTTACACAATAATTGCACTCAGTCTTGCTGTGGACCCAACTGGCATATGCGATAACCCTCTCTTCTCCATCTGTGTCCAAGATCAGTGGTTTTGTAAAATCCAGGTAAGCAAGGACAAGAGATGATATCAGACATTGATGAAGGCCATCACATATTCCTTGGTCCAATGAAAATAGCATTCCATTCAGTCAGTCTGCATAGAGGGAGAGCTATGTAATATCGTTAACTGCCTATAATAGCTTGCCAGACCAAGGAATCGCTGGACCTCCTTAGTAGACATTGGTACTGGCGAGTTCAGTTGGCCACCTTCTCAACCTTGCTAGGGTTGGCTGACCTATCCCTGGAGACCACACATGGCCCAAGAAGTTCACCCTGCTGCAGAAATGAACATTTGCTCGGCTTCACTCTCAGGTTTGAGTTTTGTAGCCGCTGGAAGACTGCTTGCATATTTTGGAGGTGACTTATGAATGTGGCACCCAGGACGACAAGATCGTCGATGTAGATTAAACAGCATGACCAATCAAATCAAGGTCATTAGCCTCTGGAAGGTGGCTGGGACATTACACAGCCCAAATGGCATTATGTCCATATAGCTCTTGTGTGGGTGCAGAATGTCTTCTTCCCCTTGTCCTTCTCAGCAACTTACATCTGCCAATAGCCACTAGGGTGGTGAACCATTGGGAACCTGGCAGTACATCAAGGGTGTATCAACTCTTGGTAGAAGGTAGGCATCCTTGGTGGTCACTTGATTGAGCTTCCTGTAGTCGATGCAAAATCACCCTTTTCCACACCACTATCAAGGCGAGGCCTATGGAATGCTAGAAGACTTGATCACATCATTTTCTAGCATCTTGGAAAGTAGTTCCTACACTCCTGCCAGCATTGTGGAGAGGCACATCACACTCTCTGATGGACTGGATGAGCATATCTGATGTTGATAATGTGATTCAGCTTTCCTGTATGACCAAGGTCATCTGTTCAAGTAGCAAAGACATCTGCATACTGCAGCAGCGATGTAAAGAGTTGTTCCTTTTCTCTGACTTTGAGCACCTCCATTCCTTCTACTAATTTCCATAGCTTTTCTTCTTTCTCTGAGCTGATTTCTGGGGGCTCAATCTTCTTCACTGCTGCAGCCATTGCAGGGTGGGTACCACCATACCTATCCTCACTCTAGCGTTGAGAGTAACTAACTGCTTCTGCTCTGGAATTCAGATCTGCAGGTACGTACCACCTTTCACTGCTCTCACTACATTGCCCCTAGTCGGCCGCCTATAGGTTTTGGAGACACGAACTGCCACTGATGCAGTGGGTGGTTGCTACATTGGAGATTGTGTTGGCAGTAGTGTGCAGCGATAGTAATGTGTGGCCCTTCCTTCCATAATTGTAGCAAGTGATATCATTCCTTCGAGGGTTCCTATCATGGCCATAATGGTAGGGGCCAGTTTCCTGATTGAGCAGTGGACACTAACAAAACTGCCTCCCTGGCTGGCCTTGATGGCACTCCAATCTGTCAAGTCTCTTGGATAATCCCTTGAGGATATCCACCAGCTTGTGCTGCTTCCACTGTGGTCTCCTCTTCTTCGGGACCTTCTGGCTGGAAACTGGAAGAGATTTTGGTGTTGTACAGGTCTCTAGTTACAAGGTGGCACTCCCTGCAGCATCTAGGTTTGCTGGGTTCTTCTGTTTTACTCTGAATGTTACTTATGGGTTGTCCAGCTGTGCAAAATAACATGAGAGCCAGTTGTTCTCGAGCCTCATCCTGGAGATCGGGATAAGCTTTGTCAACTAGTGACTTAGCAAAATCAGACATGTCCTCTTCTTCCTAGTCTGCAGTTCATCCAGGTAGTGATGATTTTGAGTGGCTTGCTCAAGTCTCTCCTTCGGAGCAGCTATTGCTGTCTCTAAGGTTTCCCCGATTGGCTTTCCTCTTCACAATATCCATTTAATGATGCAATTGTAGCGAGTGCTAGCGAGCAAAGGCATTTATTTAAACACAGAACCAATCAATAAAGCTAATCCTCCAGGCCATAAGTAAAATAGGTAAAGATCGTTACTCTTCGCTGATTACTCAATTAAAGGTTTGGTCTCAGCGTGAGGAAATGGTCGCCACATGACACACACACACCCCCCCCCCCCCAAGAACCTTGAGTGCCAAAGATCAGCAGTAACAGGCAGGAGGTCGGACTGCTCGTCTGGGACGGATGTTGGCGGGTGCTGGCTGATGCTGAGCCAGAGGTTGAGCTGGAAAGAAGGGCTGTGGCTTGGCTGGGACCAGTGTCGCTTGGTGGCAAGGGGAACGCCCACCGCAACGTGGAAAAGGAACCCGGACTGGTTGATCCAAATCCAGATGCGCTGGTTTGAGTCGATCGATGGTGATCAACTCTGGCCGACCTCCCCTGTCAATTGTGAAATATTTGGGCCCTCGTAAGGCCTCTGCAAGCGGTGGGCATCTCGACGGATGAAGACGAAAGGGCTGTCAGTTAATTCAGAGGGAACTGAGGAATGGGGCAGGCCATGCCGAGAAGTGGGGATTGGCGCGAAGTTCTGGACCCTGGCCCGGGGTGGAGTCGGGAGTCGATTTGGTTCTTGGGCTTCTTGCGGAAGAGGGAAAGAAGTCGCCCGGCACTGTGAGGGTAGTTCCATAGACCAACTCAGCGGAAGAGCTGGCCAAGTCCTCTTTGGGGGCTGTCCAGATGCCCAACAGCACCCATGGCAGTTCGTCGATCCAGTTGGGGCCTGTGAGGCGGGCCCTGAGAGCGGATTTCAGGTGCCTGTGGAAGCGTTCCACTAATCCATTCGCTTGTGGATGGTATGCTGTGGTCCGGTTGATTTGTACCCCTAGGAGTCTGGCAATGGCTGACCAAAGTTGAGATGTAAACTGGGATCCACGGTCGGATGTTAACTCAAGGGGAATGCCGAACTGGGCGATCCAATGGCTGATGAGAGCACGTGCACACGTAGAAGTGATCATGTCTGCCAAGGGGATGGCTTCTGGCCATCGGGTGAAGCGATCTACGATGGTGAACAGGTAAGTATGCCCTTGGGATGGTGGTAGTGGCCCAACCAGGTCCGGATCGACGGATGTGACAGGTTATGTATGGTATCGAAGACCCGCCGGCGCCAGCTTGCTGGGATGATCGGTCGGGGCTGTCCCATGGACATGTCACACAGGAGTTTGGTATTGGTGGGGCCGAAAGGTACGTCTTCAAGAGTCATACCGGTGATGGCCGTGTGGTAGGCTGCCATCTCGGGGTCGGCCTTTTGAACTGCTGCCATCTGCAAGTAATCAATCCCAAGCTGTGCCGTGATGGAGCTAATGACTGTGCGGGAGAGGGCGTCTGCCACCTGGTTGTCCTTGCCGGCAATGTGACGGACATCCGTAGTAAATTCTGAGATGCGGGGGGCCAGGTGCCTTTGCTGTCTCGGGGACCATGGTTCCGAAACTTTGGCAAAGCAGAAAGTAAGTGGTTTGTGGTCTGTGTAGGCCATGAAGGTCGGCCCTCGAGGAAATAGCGGAAGTGGCGAATTGTGAGGTGTAAGCCCAAGAGCTCACGGTCAAAGGCGCTGTACTTGCATTCTGGTGGGCACAACTGGCGGCTGAAAAAGGCCAGCGGCTTCCAAGATCCTGCTACCAGCTGTTCAAGGACTCCACCCACAACGAGGTCAGAGGCATCCACAGTGATGGATGTTGGTGCATCTGTCTGTGGGTGTACTAGCATGGTGAGCCGCCAGTGCTTCCTTTGTTTTCTCAAATGCCAAAGCCATGTCTGGGGTTTGGCTTTCCTCGCAATGGCACCACACAAAGGTTGCATGATGGCTGCTGCAGCTGGTACAGAACGATGACAGAAGGTGACAATGCCTAAACATTTCTGAAAGCCTTTGACTGTGGTTGGCTTGGGAAACTTGCGAATGGCTTGGACTTTGTCCGGGAGAGGAGAAACGCCGTGTTTGTCAACCCTGTGGCCCAGGAAGTCGATCTCAGCGAGGCCGAAGTGGCATTTGCCCAAGTTGATGACAAGGTCATGCTCTTGGAGTCGTTGATAAAGCAGGCATAGGTGACCTCTGTGTTCTGCAGCCGACCGGCTGAAGACGAGAATGTCATCAAGGTAGGCGAAGATACCATCCAGGCCTCTGCAGACGGTGTCCATGAGTCGTTGGAAGGCTTGAGCTGAATTCGTTAAGTCCGAATGGCATGCGTAGGAATTCAAAAAGTCCAAAAGGTGTAATGATGGCAGTCTTGGCAATGTCATCGGCTGGTGGTAGTCCCTGACCAGATCAATTTTGGAGAAAAGTCTTGCTCCTGCCAGGTTGACCGGATGTGGGGGACGGGGTATCGGTCCGGAACTGTTGCCTCATTCAGTCTGTGGTAGTCGCCGCAGGATCTCCATCCTCCAGATGGCTTAGGAGTCATGTGCAGCGGAGATGCCCACTGGCTGTCAGATCTGCAGATGATGCCCATGGCCTCCATGTTGCAAAACTCTTCCTTCGCTATTGCAAGCTTATCCGGTGGTAAGCAGCGGGCATGGCTTTGAATAGGGGGGCCTTCCGTCTGGATGAAGTGTTCTACCCCATGACGTGTGCGAGGTTCAGTGAACTTTGGTTCTAGAATTTCGGAGAACTCGGTGAGAAGGTAGGCATATGGTCCAGCAACTGAGACATTGCAGATGTAAGGGGCTTGGCCGTTGATGCGCTCCAGGGGGAGTGAGGAGTAGGTGGTCAAGTCAACCAACCTCTGACTTTTCAGATCCGCTGCAAGGTTGTTTGCACAGAGGAAGTCAGCCCCGAGTAGTGGCTGAGTTACCTCCGCGATGATGAGCCATTATGGAGAGTGGTATTATGAGGGTGCCAAAGGATTTGATGGTCGTGCCATTAGCTGCTCGTAGCAGGTTGGTGCTGTAGGGATTGAACGAGTGTCCAGGCCCGAGGCTGGGAACATGCTGACTCGTGCCCCGGTGTCTACCAGGAAACAGCATCCGGACTTATAGTCCCAGAGAAAAAGCAGCGGTGTGTCTGCTTAGCTGGCTGCCACAGCTGCTATTGGCGACTGGCCTGGTCGTTTCCCGGAAATGTGCAGGGAGATTTGCACTTTCTGGCCTCATTTCCGAATTTGGCGTGGTAGCCCTTGTTGGTATGCCTGTGGCAGAGGGATTTTGTCTGGCCTTAGGCGTCGAGGAAATTTTGTTGATGCCAGAAAGGTTCTGCCCCTTAGCTTGCCACAGTGCATCTGCCCTCACGGCGAGTGCCCGTTGGTCCCTGAAGTCTTCGTTGGCTAGCTGGAGGCGAATGTCCTCTGGCATCTGCTCAAGGTAGATTTGTTCAAATAGGAGGCAGGATGTGTGGCCATTCAGCAGGGAAAGCATTTCATCCATGAGCATGGATGGTTTCTTGTCTCCCAGGCCTTGCATGTGGAGGAGTTTGGCTGCCCTGTCTCTGCGACTGAGGACAAATGTGTCTAGTAGACGTTTTTTGAGCCCCTCATATTTGTGGCAGCTGGTTGGTCTGCCAGGGTATCAAGCAGGCAGTCGGCTGCAGTCTGGTCCAGTGAGGTAACTACATAGTAGTACTTCGTGGCATCATCCGAGATCCGAGACATGGCGGATGTGAAACTGGGCTTCCGCTTGCGTAAACCAAACAACTGGCTGTGCTGCCCAGTTGGCAATTTGAGTGAAACAGCATTGATGCTGTCTTCCGCAACGGACATCTTGGACTTGTTGAGTGAGAATACGTCTCGCTCATGTCGGGGTCACCACTGTAGCGAGTGCTAGCGAGTAAAGGTATTAATTTCAACACGGAACAAATCAATAAAGCTAATCCTCTAGGCCATAAGTACGATAGGTAAAGATCGTTACTCTTCGCTGATTACTGAGTTAAAGGCTTGGTCTCAGCGTGTGGAAATGGTCGCCACATAATTTTCATTCTATATGTTGCCTCCTCCGATTACTAAATGATTACTGATACAATAATCAATTTCCTGTACATTATAACTACAAGTTGCAATGTTACATAACCAAGCACAATGTCACTACATCCTCAAATAAACAGCGTGTATTATTATTTGTCACTATAAGAGTTGTTTATTTGTGTTTCGTGTGTTTCGTGTGTTTGTGCTAATTAAAATTGCAGGGAGCTGAGGTAGAAGTACAGGGTGTTCATGTAAGTATGAAACAACTTCGCTGTCTAATAACTTTTTATCAGAATGGTGCTATCAGACCATATATAGGTATATATAAGTTTTATTGCGTTATGATGACCCAACAAGAGAAAGTGGAATATATGACTTGGACGTCTGAATTGAAGTGCATGATGATTCCTTACAACATCTGGCAACCACCATCCACCTAGAGAGAACTGTAGTCATGAATGAAGAAATTTGAGAAGATTAGTTGTGATTTTAAAACAGCAAGGTAGAGGAAGGCCCAAAGCATCAGAGGAGGATGTTCTGAGCATTCCTTCACTTACTCCGGGTTGTTATTCAGAATGTCTGGTGTGTGCATAGGATTCTTATATGACTATCAAATGCTATCTGCTATGTCAGTTGAAGCTTGAATGGATGGAGCTGCAGTTGTGTGTGCAGACAGTTGCACGTGGAATTCATTACTGGCACAATGGACAGACTTCCTTGGGCTTCCTTGAAAGGCAGCACAGATGAATTCAAGTTTTGCTTTCTCTTGCAGGTCATCACATTCAATCTGAAACACGAAAAAATTGTAAGCACAAAAATTCCTGATGAAGGCTAGAGCATCTAGTCGAGACGTCGAGAGGGTAAATTTCAAGTTGATTATTGAGAAGGTCATTGTATTTCAACTGAGAGTTCGTTGAGAGTATATATATATATATATAAGAAGAAGTAAATATATATATGGCCTGTTAACCTTAAAACATTCACCATTCTCATTCTCGGATTTATAGATAAAAAGTTACAAGGTATTGAAGTTGTTTCATCCCTACATGGATACCATGTATGTGTAATAGGTGTTCTCCTAAATACTATTCCGATTCCATTATTAGACTTCTCTGTATATAATTATTATACTTTTTCTGAAATAATTTCCAGTAGATACAGTTTAGGAGGATTGAAAGAAATGACTAAGCAACTTACCGGCCAGTATATCTGGGTGTAATTTGAACCACCTTGTTCTTCAGCTGAGGTGTAGACTTGATGTGATAATTATACGAACGAGCAGGGGTGGGTGGGGCTGGGGTCCTGAAGATATGCCCAGAGAGGAGTGGTGTGTTAGTAATGGCTGGGAGGGGTTTCACCACTGCTGATGACAGTTTGCAACTCGAATACTGGGAGACTTGATCTTCACCAGCTGTACAATAGTAACATATGATTATCAATCAATCTAGGGGCATGTATATAATGTAAATATTATATGAACTCGTACTACCTCAAATTGTTGTTTTTGTGTTACCTGATAGACCAAGTCTCACAACGTTTTGTGAGAGCCCGCAATTTTAGATAGTTTTCAAATTATTTCATATTTTAAATCTCGCAATTTTTGGGGGTCCTCGGTTTTTGGGGGTCCTCGGTTTTTGGGGGTCCTCGGAAATAATTCAATACTCCTCCCATAAAAAATACCCAAACATTCAGAACAGGCACTCTTTTTTTAAGGAGAATGTTAAGAGTACTTGGGGTGTTCTCCAAAGCTAGATTAAAAGTGTCATCACAGCAAGACTTCTCTGAATAAGTAGCTTATGATGTGAGTGCTTCTTGTTGAGCTACTTTACTTGCTATTTAGATAATGTATTGGTTATGTGTTACGTAGGTATTCACCTTTCTCGGTAATGATTGATGGACTTTGTGTGTGTAGGTGTTACCTTGACCTTGTGTGGACGCTGCTGTCTTGTTTTAGTCCTTTGTCATTTTTAGAACCATTTGAGAAATATTGACTTTGAAGGGCTGATGTGGAGAACAGGCAACATCGAAAACAATATCAAGACTGAAGTTTTAAATAATTCCTGCATTGGCTGCCTGCGATTGGCTGTCTGAGGATCTAGATGCCGCCTTTTTCTGTGGCTGCCATCGTCTCTCTACAGATCCATGCTGACATTGTACACCCGACAGGAACCAACACTGCTATAGCTTAACATGCCCAAAATAGGGAAGGCTGCTTCGACCAAGGAATGGAGCTACTCTAGCAGCTTATGGGCAAGCTATAAGATGCCGATGAAGCAGCCAGATGCTGATATCAATGTGCAGATACTTGCTTGCTACAATAATGAACTCTGTAGGGACCTACACGGAAGCAACAAACAGTTGGAGACCAAAACTGAGGAAGCATTTCTAGCCTCCATCAGAAGCCTGGTGGTATGAAGAAAGAACACAATGCTGTTAAGAGTGATGCTGCAGGGCATGTCTCAAGACAGAGATGAGGGTGTCTGGAATTTGCCTGCCAGACTTCGTGGGTAAGCCAATATCTGCTGCTTCACAGTCATGTGTTCATGCGACACCTCTATGGATGTCAACTTTACCAATCAGGTAATCCGTGATGTGCGAATACATGGGCTCATTGATTAGGAAATCTGCCCTTGGGAATGAGAACCAGAAATGGACCTGGAAACTGCCGTGTGTGAAGCTGATCAGTGGGCTGTTGATCTCGTAGGCTTTGCTCATGACCGATGGGTCACATGGGGTTAGCTAAGAGGTCAGTGTTCACAGAGAAGAACGTGAAATGTGAGAGGTGCAGAAAATAATTCATTCGCCACCTGGGCCACAATAGGGAAAGTCCTCCACAAAAGTGCTACTCCTCACAGAGGCCCAAACGACAGAAGCCAAAACCTGAGCAAGCAGTGGAACCAGAAAGGCTCCACCATTCTCGATAGGATCTGCATGGCTACCATCAAGACTGGGAGGCACTGTAGTGTGAACACAATCACCTTAGACCACCACATCTTTGATGGCAATCTGGGATGGCGTCAGCAATGTTCTCGACCACAACCAACAACAGTGATGGCAAGGGTGGACAGGAATACTACTTTGGGGTGTTGCTGTGAACCATTCTACACATAAGGCCAACAACGGTGGTTGCAGATGCCAGCTACCAAAATTCTTTGTTCGCCTATACCAGCTGGGTTTAAAAAAAATTCTACCCGATAGATTCTGGTCAGGCACAAAATATCTGTCATTTATCAGAACTCCATCAGCATCATTGGGACAGTCCTTCTACGATTGTGTCCGGCTCCAATAGGGGTGGCCGCCACATGGAGACTGCACAGATCTGCTATATGACACCCGATATGTATTCGATGTACATCAGTAGGGAGGCCTGTGTTGATATAGGCCTAATTTCAACTAATTTCCCATCGATAGAAGCTCATGACCGCATCAAACAAAACCTAGCTGCTGCCTGCTGCCACGAGAATGAGTCTTTTGGAATGTACACCTCCAGCATTCAACAAGGAGACCAAAGATTGTGACTGCAGTGCCCCCCCCCCCCCCCCCCCAGAGAGGGAATCCACCCATCCCAACCCAAATAAAGGATTGGCTGCTCCATTACTACAACCACCAGCTCATTCAATACAGCCAATTACCCCTGATGACAGGACTACCACTGGACCCTCATGGTAGATCTCAATGCACAACCTGTGGTGGTGGTATACACACACCTATACCTGTACCATTGCACTGACAAGAGGAGGTCAAATTGTTAATGTTCGTCTTGGCGCCACTGAACCAGTCACAATCGCGGTGAGCCCATTACATGGTGCCACAAGGTGGTTGAGTGTCGGAAAAAGAATGTCAAACGACAAACTGTGGACCTATAGTCTCTGAACACCCACTGCACCTGGGAAACACACCACACCCAATCACCACACCAACCAAGCTACCTAGTAATAAGAAGAAGATAGTCTTTGATGAATGGAAAATGGGTATCATTCTGTTCCCATCCAGGAATGTGATCTACACCTTAACCAAGTTCATAACAACTTGAGGCCACCACAGATATTGCAACACATTCCAAGGTTACATTGCAGCAGGTGCTGGTTACACAAGACAGGTTGATGAGGTTGTGTCAGACTTCCCCAAATGCATCGATGATATGTGCATGTGGGCTGACACCACCGTAGAGAAAAGCTTTCACCAGGCACACAAATGGATAGACATCTGTGGATGAAATGGTATCAGTTCCTTTGCACAAGATGTAGCTGAGTTTGCAGGTTTTGAGATCATGTGTAACATGCACCAAATATATATCTGGATGGCATATGGAAGTTCTCAACACCCTTGAACATCACAGGTGTCATATCATGGTTTGGCCTAATTAATCGGGTCAGCTACTATGCATCTATGGCAGAAAAAATGTGCCGATTCAGGGACCTTCTGAAACCAAAAAACTCATTCCACTGAGATTCTCAATTTCAGCAAATCTTTGAAGATCCATTGCTGAAGCATTCAAACATGGTATGCGAATCTTTGATAAGGGCAGGAAGACATGCTTAATTACATGTTGGTCAAAGGACGGCCTTGGATTATTCCTCCTATAGGTCAAGGTGATAGCCCCTTTTGCTGCCTGGATGGATGGAAGATTGCGCTGGTGGGAAGCCGTTTCACACATGCAGCCGAGTCCAGATATGCCCCCATTGAGAGGGAGAAGCTTGCAGTAGCAGATATGCTCGAAAAACCCACACTTTGTCTTTGGATGTGGCGACCTTATAGTTGCAGTGGACCACCACTGCTCAAAATCATGGGAGACAGAACACAGGATATCAAGAACCCACAATCTCAAGGAGTAGATCCTCCCATTCAAATTCCTCACATCCCAGGGAAGAAACACTTGGCCACGGATGCCATCTCCAGACCCCATGGGGCCCATGAACCCTGGAGCTACCCCATGTAGCATCCATCTACTCTGGGGAATCTGCATCATCAACATTTCTCAGGGAGGATATCCTCGGAAAACTGCTGTCAGACGATGAGCATGCCACCATAAACAAGGACATCACAATCTCTGCTGTCCATGCACTAGAAGACATACTGGCAATCACTTGGGACATGGTTCGTTAGACGACCACCAGTCACCCAACCAAGATGGGAGACCATTGAAGAGACTTCAAACTTTTGCTACTTCCGATGCTCAGGGAGTATTTCCCCTTACCTATCAATGACAGATGGTGTAATCTTATACAAGGACAGAGTCGTTATCTCACCATCACTATATATGTGAAAGTGCTCAAGTCCCTACGTGCTGTCCACCAGAATGTGACTTCAATGTTGCAAGAACGGACACCTCCATTTTCTGGCCAGGTATCACACAGATAGTCCGCCTTCGAGAACACTATGGGGACTATAACAGAATTGCACCGAGCCAACCCAACGCATCCCCTACCTCACCTATTGACCCAGAGTACCCCTTCCGGTGCATTTTCTCGGACATCTTTCATTACAAGGCAGCAAACTCTGATCATCATAGATTGATACTCGAACTAACTGGCCCAGAAATTCCTCTAGACGTGTGGAGTCCAACATCACCTTTTGTCAGTTGTGTTTCCACATACAAATTGCAGAGCAGAAATAGGTATCAAGACATTCAATCGCACGATCACGAACAGGACAGGGGCCTAATGGTGAGCTGAACATCCCAAAGTTTCAAAAGGTACAATACATGAAGTCACCAGACCAAGACATGAAAATGTCACCAGCAATGATCGTGTTTGGCAGGACCATCAGGGATTTCATCCCAGTCATTCCAGGATGCTACAGACCTCAACAAGCATGGATCGATAATGCAGGCCCGAGGGAACTCAGTGGATGGCTGAACGACTATCAGAACATTTACCCTTTATGTGTCGGTATACATGTTTCAGTATCCATGTTTGGATCCAGAACCAAACAGGCAAATAACCACTAAAATAGGACAGAACAGCCTAGGGGTCATTGCCGAGGTGAGACAGCCATGATCAATTTGTGATAAGAATAGATGGCTACGTCAGAATCACACTGCGGAGAAAGTTCCTACGAAAATTCCAACCAATCCAGAGATAAACAGCCCAATTCCCACTCTAGCCATGGAACCCTGGGGGAGGCAATGAATCCCCGTGATGTTGTCATTTGTCACGTCACTATGCTGACACCCGCCCTCCCGGTGTTGTCTCCAGTGATGTTGCCAAGGATACCAGATACAATGATGTCCAAAGCCAAGGACGCCATCTAATCAAGATATGAGGAAACTAATGTTTCTTCGGGAGCCTATAAACCACACGACACAACCACCCCAAGGACCCCAAAATTGGTTGGACGTCCCTATACTCACACCTGATCCCGAGGACCAGTATGAGGAAATGGCACTGCTACCACTAACATCACCGGTGGCAAGCACAAAACCCAGGTGAATCACAAATCCTCCTCTTCACAATGATTCCAGTGTTTGGGACCTATCTTAACAAACATTGCTCAAGTCCACTTTCGTACACTCGGTGAAATCAGGAGGAGGGGAACGTAGATATGTATTGGTTATGTATTATGGAGGTATTTAACTTTCTCATGTGATTGTAATGATTGATAGACTTTGTGCGTGTAGATGTTACCTTGACTTTCTTGTTTCAGTCCTTTCCATTTGAATAGAACCATTTGAGAAAGACTGATTTGTTTACTAATCATGGAATTAGCTTGCTGACAAGGCTTATTTAGCTAGAATGTAGCTAACTACTTGCCGAGTTATGGTTAGTTGCTTATGAGAGGACCCAACTATTTTTATGGGGGGGGGGAGGGGTTATTGTTGTTTTTAATGCCGTAACTTTTTAATGTTTTGCTCTCAAAATTCTGTGGTTTCTAATGACAGTTAGGACTATGGCTTAGGACTATGGCTTAATTAGTCCTTGAGGGGGACCATAAACTAGTAAGTGTTTTAAAAAAAACCCTTGTGGTTACCACTTTATAGCTCCATAGATTCTGTATACTTCATTATATGGACTTCATATTAGCTTAAAAGATAGATCTCTCTCTGTGCTCTCTTTTGATACTAAAACATTTTTCATACGTATAATTATAGCCAAGTTATAGGAGCTAAAGTGGGGATACCCGAAAACCCGAGTGCCTGATTTTTGAACACATTTTTCTCCAGATTGCCAAATGCTAGAGAGCTGAAATTAGCACCAGTGGCTAGAGGAAGCCCTACTCTATTCAACAACTTGTTTCATTAGGCATTAAAACTTGAGTATGTGGTCAATCGCACAATCCGTTACCATAGTCCCAAATCAAAAGAAGCATGTGCTGATTTTTAAATGGTAAAGGATGTCTAATAGGTTGTGGTCAACATGGGTACATGATCCTAACAGGTCAATCCAATTGTTTGTTTTTAGATTTTGTTGTTTCTGGTTGAGGGGTGGAGGACTACAGAGAGTTCTACGGAAGTCTGACTCAGATATTTATTGTTGTTGGACACTACATACACCATGTTTGTTGGTATTGTTGACTGTACCCATGTAGGGACTGCTATGAGGTTTTGGGTAACATTGCATTGCCCAGGAGTCCACAAAATGAACAGCACAACTGAGCGTGGGTCATTCATACTGCTTATAGCTCGAGTCATGTGGAGGACAATCTTTAGCCACTCATGATTATTATAAAATAGTACGTGAGCTAGCTTCATTGCATCATCAGCTGCTACCCAAGCTTTTTTCTAATCAGAATCGACAAACAGAGTAGTTGTGGACATGCATGGGAACGGTCGGAGTCTTCCAGTACTCAAATTTTTATGATAGGGGTAAAAAGAGATTGATCCCTAGCTAGATCTTTGAAGATGAGTTTCAAGGTGGTTTTTTTCGCATTTTCTACATAGCTGTCAGTTTATTACCTTAGTGAAGGATTCAAGGCATGCCTGGAGTCTTTTTTGAGCTAGTATTGGCTGAAACTACATTAGGCAGCTACGAAGCTGTGGATACGAGTTTTAGCTAAGATATGAGTTTTAGTCTTTAAAAAATTTTTTTGTTTCCCCCTGCCATTTTGATAAGTCAATACAGGGAGTGCTAGCGCATTTTCTGACACTTTTCTGCAGTTGTAAACGTCATCTATTACAATTTTTTGATTCTGACTTAAAACTATTTGATAATAATTCAGTTGTCAAAATGTAGGGAATGTGTGTGTGTGTGTGTGTGTTGGGGGGGGGGGGGGGGGCGGTATAGCTCACACGCCATAGTTTGGGGACCCTGACCTTATAGTATATAGTATGCAAATGGAGAATGAAGTGTACATTCAATCTTTGATACACACGTGCTATACAACTATGTCATCCAAATATGCACTTGGGAATTAACTACAAATGAGATGAGAACCGCTCCCTGAATCAGCTCCTACTGCTATTGTTCTCTCCAATCATCCTACATCACATGACAAACCACTTTGCTATCTCCAGCTTGTATACTGCAACTTTGTATCTATTTACTGAATAGCAGAATATTCTCGAGGATGGGTTAATATTTGTGGTTTTCATGCCAATCTACAAGTTACAATGAAGCAGTAAAGTATGGTATGGCTTCCACTGTATGCCAGACAAGCCAATAGAATCTCAAGAGGAGAGTGAACACATGGTAGGTGAAGAGGAGAGACAGGACAAGAGGAGAGTGAACACATGGTGGGTGAAGAGGAGAGACAGCACAAGAGGAGGTGAACACATGGTGGGTGAAGAGGAGAGACAGGACAAGAGGAGAGACAGGACAAGAGGAGAGTGAACACATGGTGGGTGAAGAGGAGAGACAGGACAAGAGGAGAGACAGGACAAGAGGAGAGACATGACAAGAGGAGAGTGAACACATGGTGGGTGAAGAGGAGAGACAGGACAAGAGGAGAGTGAACACATGGTAGGTGAAGAGGAGAGACAGGACAAGAGGAGAGTGAACACATGGTGGGTGAAGAGGAGAGACAGGACAAGAGGAGAGACAGGACAAGAGGAGAGACATGACAAGAGGAGAGTGAACACATGGTGGGTGAAGAGGAGAGACATGACAAGAGGAGAGACAGAACAAGAGGAGAGACAGGACAAGAGGAGAGTGAACACATAGGGTGGGTGAAGAGGAGAGACAGGACAAGAGGAGAGACAGGACAAGAGGAGAGACATGACAAGAGGAGAGTGAACACATGGTGGGTGAAGAGGAGAGACATGACAAGAGGAGAGACAGGACAAGAGGAGAGACAGGACAAGAGGAGAGTGAACACATGGTGGGTGAAGAGGAGAGACATGACAAGAGGAGAGACAGAACAAGAGGAGAGACAGGACAAGAGGAGAGTGAACACATGGTGGGTGAAGGGTGACATGATTAGGGAATCCTAGATTGAAATGGGCAACAGTGAAAAAGGTGATTCGAGCACAATATACCATATAACAGGATATTTTTGAGGGGTTAGATATTCATGGATGATGAACAACAAAATGATTCACGGGAGGAGATTCTATTGGCTTGTCTGACATACAGTGGAAGCCTTTACTGCTCTTCATTGTAACTTGTAGATTGGCATGAAAACCACAAATATTAACCCATCCTCGAGAATATCCTGCTATTCGGTAAATAGATACAAAGTTGCAGTATACAAGCTGAAGATAGCAAAGTGGTTTGTCATGTGATGTAGGATGATTGGAGAGAGCAATAGCAGTAGGAGCTGATTCAGCCTCTTTCATATTTCATTGCTATGATTTATACAAGTTGCCATCATCTGTAAGTGAAAGGTGTTGGCGTAGCTAGCTAATCTCTGCAATGCATTGGTGGTCATTTTGGGACAGAAAGAAGGAAAAACCCAAGCAAAGGACATAACTCTTAAAGTGAGTATATAACAGAAATGAACAATAAATAATTGAGTGGGGTGAAAAATTTGAGCAAAGGATTTTTTTAAAACCTACTGAGTTAGTCTGGAGAAGAGAAAATATTTAAGCAAGATTGCACCACCAACTCTCCCTGGGTCAACACTAAGGATGATTCACACTGGTATATATACTTCTTCTTGTATTATCTTGTCTATCTGATCCGAGTTGGAATGTCAATAAATTCATGTGTGTAAAAATTAGCTGATGAACTATACACATCAAGCTGGTGTTATAGAAGTCTCAACATACTTCTAGCACCAAAACAATTATAGAAGTCTCAACATATTATTGGTAGCACCAAAACAATGGAGACGTTGGAAATTGGAGGGTGCTTGACATTTGTGCATCCTTGTGGTGCTTAAATACCTGTGGTAGAGTGATTTGTGGTGATTTTGGAAGCATGGTGTGTTCTGGGTGCTGCATTGGAAGTTTTCTTTTTCGATGGAGTGGTTGATCCTACTTCAGCAGAATCGGAACCCTGTACAAAGTATGATAATTGGCAGCATTAATAATATACATAACAGTACTGATTTGTAAGCAACAAAAAAATAATGTTGTTAATTAAGCAACAAAGATGGAAGAGTTTTCTAACCTCCACTTTCTGATTCATGGACTCCAACAAGGCCTGCTTCATTTCCTCATTCTTACCATCTATCTCGGATTGAAGCTGCTTTATTTTAACTTTGAGTTCATTCTCAGTAGTTTCCTAACAGAAAAAAGTAACGAATTTTATTAACTGACCTCTATGGTTTCGTGCAGAATGATAAATGCTATCGTGTGGTGTGTTAGTATGTTTGTAGATGAGATCTGATGGGGGGTGGTGAGCTTCTGCAAAGTTATGGGGGGAGGATCAGTAGGTGACTAGATAAATCTAATAACCATCACATAATTATATAGACACATGCGTGTGTAATTTAAGTGGCATTTTCCAGAATTTGATTTTTTCAGATTGTATATGCATACAATATTAGGTTAACAAGGTTATGCAGATGTAAAGGCCAAACAAAGTGTCACATTTGAAGCTACACAATTCCATAACTCGCTATCACACAAGTAACCCCAGCATCAAAAGTATTACATATGAGAGGAGTTGGGAATAGGTGGAATGTTTTCTGCTATACCACTACCGCGTGTGTATTGTGTTTGACCACCATAAGATCAATAGTGTGAACATTTGATTATAATTAAGGGGGGAAGAGGGCTGAAAACACATATTTTTTCAAAATTTTTTTTATGGGCCCAAAAGGGTTCATAATATGTCTGGAGTTTGAGTTTCAAGTTTCAGAGCAAGTGAATACTTGCATCAGAAGATATAGCTATTTTTATACAGTGCATTATTATTCCATTTCATTTCATTTCACTTCACATTGGAAGAGGTTCTCTCCCAGTCTTACCTGGCTACAATCGGGCGGGCGGCGATGATCGCCTACCCAAAATACAGTTTTTATATATCAAAATGTTGCCAATTTCATGGAGACCCTTACCAGTCGTTTGCGCAATGAATTGGCCAGGTGGGGGGGTAGTGCGCAACCGCTAAGATGAGCACGTTTTTTTAGGTCAAGGTTCACTTGAAACTTTTACACTGTTGAGTTATGGGGAAGAGAACAGAGAAGCATTTTAAACAGAAAGGCCAAGGATTCAAGAAGAGTGAAGACAAGAAGAAGAAAGCCCTACAGGCGGCTGTTGTTGAGCCTGTCACAGTAGCCGCGCAAGGCAAGTTTTAATGTTTATCTCCATACTAAAAAGTTACTAGCTGTTTCCTTTCCTTTGTTAGTGAGTCTCTTGGATCCTGTGGGTGGGGTAGCGCCTTCTGTGAACCTTCACTTACCTTGCAATCAATTGCAAATGTCTGAAGAGAGGCCAGTTCCATTTGTGACTATGACAAGTGACTATGATCAGGAAGAAGTTGGCTCTCATGGATAGTTCAGCTGCTTCTGTGGCTGTTGCTACTGGATCTACTACCTCTTTGGACTCGGGTGGTGTTGGAGAACTAGGTAAGGTAATCGTATAATAAACTTAGATAAGCTTAGAGAGGTCATAGAAAGGTGTAATAAGTTGGTAACTGAGCTCCCTTGCAACTGAAGCCCGTAGGGCAGGCATGGTTTACTTTTTGTTCAAATTGTAGTAACACTCGAGACATCTCAAACCCTGTATCTGTAGAAGCATTCTTTGAACATCCAGTCAGTACTGGGTGCTCGCATTGCTGGAATTAGTCATTCTGGTCTGGAAGACATCACTGCAGTCATGGATATGTTGCCCCCTCTTAGTTCCACTTGTTTTTTTAAAATATACTAGGTCAATAGGGAGTGACGCAAATGCAGTAACAGAGTATTATGTTGGATGCCGCTCATAGGTTACATGATTTTTATAGGGTTAGGCATGAAGACATCATTGATGTTAGTATTACTGTTGACGGCACATGGCTTAGACAGGGCCACAAATCAAATTATGGCTTGGTTGCGGTGATGTCTTGGGACACTGGAGAGGTTTTAGATTATTATCTTATGTCTAATTTCAAGCTTGTGCGCGAAGACCTGAAGATGAAACAGAAGCAAGTTACACAGAATGGTTTGAGGGTCACAAGGTAAATTGTGAAGCCAATTTTGAAGGCTCTTCGGTTTCTATGGAAGTTGTAGGAACACAAAAACTTTTTTAGCGTTCAGTAGAGAGACTGAAGCTTAGGTACACACACATTAATTAGTGATGGGTATACAAATGCACATAAACGGGAGTGCAACAAGTGTCGGGCTTGCCATCGAGAGGCAGCAGAGTTTCAATGGAGGGCGGAGCATTGTATGGTCCTGGCAAGGGGGACCTGTAACATTTTTATTTTGTTTGTGTCTTGCTTTCTATTGTCAAACAGAGATTTCAAACAAAGATTACTGGAAGATACTTTTGTTTATGTGTATTTTTGTCAAGCTTAGAAATTACTGGAGGATGACTTGTTTGTGTTCTATTGTTTTTCAGGGATTACTGGAGGGTGTCGGAAGACATGTGTGGAGGGCGACGATGGATGGACCTAGGCATGGGAGCCCTGCAAATGATGACGTGTTTATGTTTGCTAATTCAATATTAGCAAAGCAACGTAACAAGTCTGATGCGTCTTTAATTTATGTGTATGTATATATATATAATTATTGTTGGTTTTGAAGTTGTAGTTAGGATGTAGGATACTGCTGTTGTTGAAAAAATAAAGGACTGTGAAAGTCAATTGGTTGCTTTCAACATTTTGTTTGTACACACACAATTCTAGTAATGAGGGGATGTATTCTAGTGAAGCAGGGGCAGCTGGGATGTGATTACAAACTGCTTCGACTTCAAGGCTCAATATCTCTGAAGTGATTTTTGAAAAACCGTTCAAATGATAACTTGAATATTTTTTATCCTTTCATAAAAAAAATTATTTCATTTGAAAGCAAATTTTATATTCTACAACTTGCGCGAGAGTTTTTGTTTGATAGGATTACTAAAAAATACCTATAGATGGAAATTTAACGTGATGTCATAAATCTATGTTCAGAAAATGCAACAAAAAAACTTTTTTCGAAATTTCAAGACGCGCAGTTTGTAGTGCTCATTATGATTGACTAATAGACCGAATAAGAGCCTCGCAAAGGTCGTTACTGCAACGTGGTTTATTTAACGGCTTACGGTCCGCACTGGAAGAGCCTATAATGAGCCAGGAAAAAATTATGGCGAAACTAAATGACAAAAGACACTTACCATTAGAAAGCACAGACTGCAAGCTATAATTTGATATCTAAATTGGGAAACTAGAGTGAATGCGAGCAAAGATATGGTACTTTATATGAGACTACGCGATACGCAGCCTTCTTTCCCCCTTAACACACACACATACCATTTGTTTCTGAAAGTGCTTCTGTGACATCACAGGTATCAATGCCTAATGAGTAATACCTCTGAATCATTTCCCCTTTGACATAGGAGGTGCTACCAGATAGATTTGTTAGCTGTAAGTTTTTGCTGCAGAACACGGTTTTCTTATCCAATTACTGCAGTTTATCAGCTCCATATATATATTTAATTATATGAAGGAAATCTGGTTTCTCAAGAGTGAGGGATTCAGAGTGGTTACCAGTAAGCCTTGCTCAGCAGAAGTGCTTCCAGAAGAGGCGGTTCATTATGGCAGCTGTAATCATTGACCCGATCATCCCATCAAACAAAAATAACCATTTCTTAGTAATTCAGAAGTCTACCACAGGCATGTGCAGGTAACAACAACACAAATCAATGATTCAGCACATATGATTACTTTTTTCATATGTTTACTTTTTAAAAAAATTTGTGAAGGATATCTGAGTTTGGAATTGATTATTCTTTTGGTGGTAAAATGGTTAACACTTGACCACTGATAATATTTTATATAACTTTTTTCCTACTCAAACTGTTCACATTACTGAATGCAAATATAACAATCTGTATTTGGGATAAGAATCAGCTCCATGTTAAGCAGGACAATACTGACATAGTTTAGACATTGGTCCAAGGTAGAAGTTTGCATTACTAGGACTTTCACTTGTACTTCTTTCACTAGTCTCTACCTTTTATTGTTCAGCTCTCTCCGAACATTTTTCTTTCCTCATTGCTAATACTGCTTTCATTAGTCTCTGTCTTTCTCTGTTTAGGTCGCTTTGGCTGTTTTCTTTCCTCACGTAGTAATCTTGTTCTTGTCTGATACTTGCTCTTACATTTCAGCTAGATCAGCCCTTCTCCTCCTCTGTCTCTCTGCTTCTGCAGCTCTATCTCACATTTGTGGCATTTTTTTGCAGTTTAATGGTAATTTGAAATCACCCAAATTAATTCCACACTGGCACTGGGATGTTAAAATTAGAATCACCACACTTATTAATAGGCTTGTATGTGCATGAGATTTCTCTCTCATCATCTGCTCCTGCTACTTTGATTTTAGCAGTGCCTTACTGCTCAAGAGTCATTGAATGAGTTTAAGTCCAGTTTCATCAACATTGGTCATCTCTAGCATGAGCTCGTTGATTACATTCGCCGCTCATCGAATTCTGCTAACCAAATGATTTAATGCTTCGCAAAATAAGTACTTGTACAGTATAGTCATTACACATTTCCAATAGTATACTAGCAATGTTCAAACATTTGATGTCAAGTGAAGGCGTGTGGCAATGTATGGGTGTACACGAGAATTAGTTTAAGTTCATATGTACACATGGAGGCCGTTTATTGCTCCATATGAACATATGCATGCACATAGATACACACTTGAGGCTTTTCCATAGTCTAGCACTCCTCAGTTCCTCAGTTTCTATAGCACACTTTGCTTTATCTTGCTCTTATTTTTATCTATTGGTTCCATCGTTATCCTGAACCATCTTTTAGTACTGCAGGTAAGCTCATGTGCAGAATTACAATGTTGCTGTTCATATACGCACCACTAACTGCTCTTGTGATGAACATATGTACGCCTGAGACACAACGAATTTTCAAGATTGTAAGTGTCTCACTCAAGAGGATTAGACACCTATTGCTATGGCTCCTTTACAATAAAACCACATGTTCCCATTTGATGACATAATGTTTATGAACATCATTAGGGTGTGCATGTGTGGTGTATCTCTCCCCTTCAGTGGCATGACTTGTGTCATTGTGGTCCGACGCAGCCAGAGGGTAAAATATAAATGCTAAATAGCACAAAATAGCTTTAGTGATGCTAACAGTGATAGCACAAAAGTAAGGAAACCCAACCATCAATAGAAAGCCCAACCACTAATAAAAAATGTGCTAAATAGAACAAATTGGCTTTAGTAATGTTAACTTGACCATATAGGTCAAGTGGTATAAGGACGCTTAAGGCTGGTTCACAACACGACGCTAGCCGAGCGTTGCATTGCATTGCATTGCGTTGCGTTTGCCGGTTCACAACATAAATAACGCAACGCTCCGCTCGGCCAGTGTCGTGTGCCAATTAACCTTTGACCCTATTCATTTCGAACTGCGCTAAAAAAAAGCGACAGCACTGACAGCAACAGCGAAGAAGAGTTTGATTTAATCTTGCTATTGGCTAGTAGGAGACGAAGAAAGTGGAAGAGAAGGATGTGGGTACGCCCTATATTCGCTCGCTGTACCCAGTATGGAGATTAGAACAATCACCTACAAGAGATGAGGCTGTCTGACTCTGAGTCATTTCAGATATTTGAGGATGCCTAGGGAGAGGTTTGACTCTCTTTTAGCTGAGGTATGCTTTGTATGTGCCACAGTGTAAATAATAAAAGTTACCTAGGTCAGTCCATACCTGACCCATCACAGTCATGACAGCTCTGTCAGAGCTGATATCTCCCCAGGTGAAAGGTTGGCACTCGCTCTAAAATTTATTGCTACAGGCAACTCACAAGTATAGTGCTAAAAAAATTAGTCTCTCTGTCATGAAGTATCCTCTATGATTTTGCAGACCTCACTGTCCTTCAACTTTTGTACGGGACGATAAACAGTTTGTACCATTGACAAGGAGCCATGTACTGGAATGGAGTCCCTATCACGTGCTGAAAGCAGCAGGGTTTTTCCCCCCTTTGTACCTTGTTCATTATATAAAGTCCAATTGATCTCGAGGTATTCACAATCCGCTGCTTCCACGAGAGATGCCTTCAGGGACTACTTCTCAAGCACAGCCGGAGAAGTCCCCTGGCAACACAACTATGTTTTAGCATACATAAACACACAATGCTAATAATAAATTGTCTAGTAAATATTTTCAACATATCAGTACACAAAATTGGCTTAAATAATTAATTGGTAGGTGGTGGGGAATAGGGTTCTTGGGGAATTCAATGTTCACAAATGATGTGTAAAAATGATGACAGAAAACAGTGGCCAGCATGAAATAACCATGGACCTGCATCACCATCTTGGGACTCTTCTTCTTCAGTTCCCTTACATACCGATACCTCGGTGTCTTCCACTTTTTGCAACAGTGTTCTGAGGTTGCTCCTTCTCCAACCTATCATATCAATGTGGATAATTGTCGTCACTCGATAGAAACTATTTGTAGCTAGGCCATTCTTTCTATAGCTAGTTATAGCTAGGCCATTCTTTCTATAGCTAGTTATAGCTAGGCCATTCTTTATATAGCTAGTTTTAGCTAGACCATTCTTACCGACTTGCCACTGACTTCAAGTCACCTGCCACAAACGGGAAGCTCCTGACAGTGACTTTTCTTCATCAATAGACACCTTTGATACTGGCTAAACTGCAGGTCAGCGGCACGTGATAAATTATAGCATTCTGTTTGGTCCGACGCTGTGTTTCAGACGCTGGATTAGAACTTTTTTCTAATCGACAATACAGCTCCGTCGCGTTGCGCTCCGTTGCGTTTGAGGTTCACAACACGATGCAACGTCATGCTCGGACGCAACGCAACGCTCCGCTCGGCCAGCGTCGTGTTGTGAACCAGCCTTTAGGCATCAGGAGAACCCAACCAGAATGTCGTTCAAATGTCAAATTGGTTTTAGCAAGAGGGGGGGTGAACCCATTGCCTCCCAGGGGGCTGAAACTGCTGGGGTCAAAATATGGACTGCTGGAAGTGGAGGTGGGAGGAGTGGGTGACCATGGCAACACACCGGACAGATTTGCTATTTTTGTTGTTGGTCATGTAAAGTACATGAGAGGCAGTTGGTAATACGGCATCTTGTACAACAACAACAAAAAACATAGGTCAAGTGGTGGAACACTTGTGAGACATAATAGGGAGGAACCCCAACCACCTATAGAAAATGTGGTCAAATTCTAATTGGTTTTAGAGTGATTTAACTTTACCACAAGTCAAGTGGTAGGCTAACCCAAACCACCAAGAGAAAATTAGTTCCTAGTCATCATCCCAAATTTACTGTGTTTTGATCAAGGCAATTTTGAAGTGGTAAGGAAGGCACTTCTGTTATGGCTATCAGCAATCACTGAATCACGGACTAACACTGTTCTTGAGGTAGTGAACTTCTCCAACTTTGGACCAATCCACCTTTTTGGGGAAAGACTGCTTTAGGGTCGATATGTGATTATACGTGGGCTGGCTTTTATTGTGACAAGTCACAGCAGCAGTCAAGGGTGCCTTCTCCATTGCTTGAGGGGTCTGTCAGGTAAGTGCAGTTGATGTGCTAGCTAACAGTCAAGGATGCCTTATCCATTGCTTGAGGTCTCTGTCAGGGAAGCACTGTTGATGTGCTAGCTAACAGTCAAGGGTGCCTTCTCATTGTTTGAAATCTTCTTCAGGTAGTGCTGTTGACATGTTGAGCTAGCTTAGTGACAATATAAGTAAACAAAAACCGTGGAATCGTTTTCTGTTTCTCTAGCATAATAGTGTTTATGCCTAAGACAGTAGTGGTGATTCCACTCCGATCTTCGAAGCTCTAGTATCATTTGCTGAGCTAGCTAACTATATAGCTAATCACATTTTTTTAGCTTTTCTTTGTCGAAGACAAACAATGTTCATGCTTGCTGCTTGCCATTTCATCAACTGCAGTGTTTTTCTAGTCAAGTGGGGTTAGAAGCTTCGCAAGCCAACATCTTGAATTCGATTCCACCGTGCGAGCCGTAGCAATGCTTTTTGGTAATGGCAATCAAGTTGTATTTATTGTGTGGATACATTTGGTATTTGCCCTAAAGAGTTAAGCATCCCTTTTGACTTGTTTTATAGATTCTCTACATTAGTTTTTCCCTTCCTTTTCAATAAGGCGTGGTTATAATAAATGGCAAGCAACTGTGATAGCTATTTCCCTGAAGGTGAACTCAGTAAATCAGTGATTTCTATTTCAAGTACTTATGATTACCATTTGAGGGAAATTACTAATTGGGAAGTGTTCTATGATATACCAAAGTGATACACAATGGCATTGAATGATCCAGTATGTAACCAGCTAAAAAACAACTACCCAAACCTCACCATTAGCCATTTCTAAACTATATAGTCTACATAGGTCTCGTGCAGTTGCCCCCATGCCCTAATATTAATGAGATTATGAGAGTATGAATACATTTATCCTTTGCTGTATAATTATTTCTCTACCATACTTACTTACCTTTGTTTTTTCACTCTGTTGAATGTGCTGTTTGAGATTCTCTATAATTTTGTCCTTTGCAGCAACTGTTTTTTCATGTTCCGATCGGTATGAATCTAAAGCTGCTACCAAATCCTGAACCTATTATTGAGCATATAACAAAAAAGTGAGAGTTCTGTGATGACATTTTAATTCTGTCACACCTCTCTATCACAGTTCTTCTTGCTTTGGATATAATTCATCTTGAATGCTTCTGCTTCTTTCTTAGTTTGATCTACCAGCAAACTTAGCTCACCAATCCCAATAGCCATTTCCTCTTTTACTTTTGTGAGCTGAGGCAATGGATGTCTGGTGAATCACTCAATATATAATTATATCGGGTATTTTTACCTCCAAGTTATGCTTTTGTTCACCATCAATCTCATTTGTCTTACAGGCAGCTACTTTATCCGTCAGTCTCTCAATCTGTAACATCAATTTCTCATTTTCTTTTGATGTCTCTGCCTTTTCCTGTAAAAACTAGAAAGAAAAGCTTCCTAAAATTGTCTTGATTCACAATAGGCACATGCAAGCATATAATATGATATAACACAGCATTACTGTGATGTAGCTCAATGCAAGAAACATTTTCACTACTCTCACAAGATTCCATTCCACTAACTAGGTGCTGCTGTGTTGCATATAGCCATTTCTTACTTTAGCCTGTAACTGGCTGAGCTCAGCTGTCTTCGTTTCTAGTGAGGCTGCCAACTTCAACTTTTCAGTCAATACTTTATCTTTGTCTGAACACTGAGCTGTCAAGTTCTCCTAATTATCGTCAACACATACAGTAACTTTCATTCTGTTAGAGCTGATAAATTAGACCGACTTACTTCCTTCTTAAAAAGAGATTCAACCTGGATTTTTAGTTGGACATTTTCATCCTTCATGGCATTAATCTCAGATGTTAGCACACGCACATCCTCCTCATACTAAATAGAAAACAACAACACTGCAACAACAAAAGAACCACACAATCCTAGCACCTTCGTCTCCAGGTCTCTATTCTTAGTACTTCCTTGGAGTACTTTCATCTCCAACTCTTTCAGTTGATCAGTAAGTATTATTACTTCACCATTCAGCTCTGTCCTCTCTTTGACCAGGTCTCCCATTTTTGCTTCCATCTCTTTCTCTTTTTCCAGCCAACACTCACGTGCACTTTTATGACAAGACACCACATCTGATATCAGCTTCTACATTAACCATGAAAGTAATTACAACAAACGTAATTATGTAAACCTTATTAAGAGACTGTATGTCAAAGCTTAGGCATCATTCAGTGCCAGATTTTAAATAGTCAATGTGTAATGTACTTTTTGGCCACATACCTCAGCTTTATCTAGGTCCTTTTCTTTTTCTATGATTTGCTGATTCAATTCTCCCTTCGTTCCTGCTAGTGTCTCTGTTAGCTCAAGTAGTTGACATTTTAATTGGTCCTTCACAACCTGTAACTCTGCATAGCTTTTTCTGGAACATTTTAGCTCTTCCTGTAGCACTTGACAGTTCCCTTGTGACTGGTGAAGTTGTGTTGACAAACTCTCTTTGTCTCTGATCGCATCTTTTAAATTTTCCGTAGTATGTGTTAGTTCATTCTCTAAACCTTTGCTTGCTTTCATCCACTCAGAAGTTTTGGATTCCAGAGATAGTTCAAGTTCAGTTACCTTCTCAAGGAGAGCACCCTATTCCAAGTCAAGTAATGTATATATATATATCAAAGTATCCCCCCCAATTTGCAGGGGGTCACACAAAGAGAATCTCACTTACTTCGTTCCTTTTTGAAACATCCCGAGTCTCTGTGAGCTCTTGAGTCAGCTTTGTGAAGTGTTTCTTGTTGGATGTTACCTCTAGTGTGAGGGAATCAATGGTTGCTTTCAACGTCTCAATGTCTCTCCCTTTCTGTAATAATGTTGATTGGAGAGTATCTGAACAATAAGAGAGTTGGGCGTGCTAGTATCAGGACTAACAATGACACATCTACCTCTTTCTTTTTGAAGAGTATCATTTGCTTTGAGCACACTTTCAAGCTCATCTTCCATGTTTAGAATGAAGAGTTTATCCTTATCTCTCTGATGCTCAAGCATGGAAATCTACATTCATAACAGTTCACCTTTCATGAAGCAAAAGTAAAATGTCATCATCATGCACCTTATTCAGAGCTTCGGCCAAGTCTTCAGATAACTTCGTACATTTACTCTCACTTTGTGATTTCTGTTCTCTTTCAGTGGCCACTGTGGAAGCAAATATGACAAAAATAAACATGAGCTTCCCATAGCCAAGACTTAAGGCTGATTACAATAATAATATTATGATGCCATCAAGTGTTGCATATCATCATAATATTTTGTGTGATATTGTGACCAGCAACTATATGCTGATATCATTGATATACATGTATATCAATAAAATGTACTCTATTCCAGCTTTGAACATTGAGCATCCGACCAACCAAAATCTTAAAATCTGTGATGAACTGCATCATCAACTGCTTAGCTCCAGAAAAGTAATGGCATTTCTGGACAAGAAGAAGTTCATTGGACCATTTCTGAATGTGGCAGGTATCTGGTAAATGAAGAACAGTGCCTGAAAACAGATCTATTTAGCTGAATAGTGTTTTTGCTACCAGATATTAAACTTTAAAACTTTGGTAGTTAGCAATTTGATAATTATGGTGCTAACTCATAGAGCTATAGCTAGCTAGTGATAGTTTTAGCTAGGTGGTGTAGTTAGTTAGTTTATAGTGATGGATAACTGTCCACGTAATATGCTTTAAGATCTTTATATCAGCTTTTTGGTTTTTGAAGCCAACGTTTCAACCGAACTACTTCAGTCTTCATCAGGACAAGAAGTATTTCGGTTGAAATGTTGATTTCAAAAACCAAAAGCTGATAAATCTTAAACACCGTCCAACCACTATAATGTGTGCTCTAACTGAATTTGTTGTTGCTGTTATCCACTGGATGGTGGAGTTGAGATCAAAATTGACGAGTTTCCATAACATTATATTGCAAAACAACACAACCTCGTCCATCAATGTATTGTGAACCAGCCTTTGGTAAGTTATGAACTCACAAGCATCCTCATACTTAGCATGCCACTCAACTTGGCCCTTTTCAAGATGCTCATATTTCTCTGACAATTCCTAAATAAACACAACTATTTACTCGATTGGTGGTGGTTGAGCATCCTTACTACTAACCTGATACTTTAGCAACCTCTCTTGATTGAGCACAAATAGATGGCCTTTATCCTCTTGTCCCTTGATAAGAGCTGCATCAATCTTGATACAGTGGTTTTTCAGAGCAATGCACATTTCACGTGTAGAATTAATCCTGAAAAAAACAACAATATTATATTAAATGCAACTCACAAAATTACACAATCCTCGGATAAAGTGAACTAACTTTGTCTTGATTTCATTCTGGTTTGCAATTTCTTCATTGAGTTGAGCCTGCAGAGATTCATTTTTCAGCTGAACTTCAGTCAGCAACTTTTGTTGACTTTCAATTGTGCAGTTCGTCTCTTCTAAGCACTTTTCCTATGCCGTGTAGCAAACGAAATATATTTCGTGCCTATCAAAGTACCTACATACCTTGTGCTTGATTTCTAATTCTGTGGCATTTTTCCATTTTCTTATTTTCTCAGCTTCTTGCTGTAAACGAGAGTGAAGACCTGTCATTCTTTCACTTGACTGGAGTTGTAGTTCAGCTTCTATAAAGATAAAAGAACATTTTATGTCAAATTATAGCTACACAAAAGCATGCCTTTCTGCTTTTTGGCCATGCCATAGCTTTGTCCTCTAAACTGTTGCGCAGGCAGTGGCCTCTTCCACTGCTTTGTGGGTGAGGGTGACACAGTTGAAAAATAAGAAGAGCCTGATGCCTGCTGAGCATTCTGGGGGTGAAAAAATGTTGCTGAAGTTGTAGATGTAGTCATTCGCTGCTGTGTCTGTAGTGCCATGGTGGGCACCTTTCCTAGTTGGTAGACAAGCACCTATCCAGATATAGTTGTTCAACTATCTCAAGCGTATAATTTTTTAGCCTGTTTTACTGTCAAGTGTTCCATGGAAACTTGACCGCATAACCCGCTGAGGGCTAACTGCGCAGAAAATGCGTGGGTGTTGAAATTAGTCACGTGAATACCACAAGTTGTCGCCGGACGCTAGCGTCACGCCCGTAGGAAGCAGTGAGTTTTGTGGCCCTGCCAACGTTTTTTTGTTCAGTCGTCTCGCCACCTTCTCTCCTCCACTTCCTACGAAACTCAGTGAGTTAGTTTTCATATTTTAGAGTAGCTGAATGGTAACCAAAGCAAATCTTTTTTCTTCTTACCAGGTAACCAAACAATATCACGATGTCAGCTCTTGACCAATTGAAGGAATTCACTACTGTGGTGGCTGATACTGGAGACATTAAATGTAAAGGATGTTTTTGCAAACTCTCACCATCAGTATCTTGAATGTACCTATGTTTGTGAATGTATGAATGTACCTATGTTTGTGCAGTGATCGCCCAATACAAGCCGACTGATGCTACCACCAACCCATCTTTGTTGTATGCTGCTGCTCAGATTCCTCAATATAATACACTACTTCAAAATGCCATAACCTATGGAAAGAAAAAAGAGTATGTTTAATATAGAGTTAGTTATGAGCAAGAATGAAAGGAAAACATTTGAGGACAGTAACCAGGTTTTTATGAGCTGGTGTCATGCATAATTGTTTGCCAAGTCGACTAATATATAATTGAATGAGGGAGACTCTTTTTGTCCTCTGCGCTAGCTCGAGCTCCGATTCTAGCACCTTTCCCTTGGCCCTAGCTCTCCGTAACCCTATGGTAGGGGCACCCAACAATTTAAATTTGTTTTTATGCCGACACTCCCGTCAATCATACACCAGTCTGCTAGCATATATGCTAATGAATAATTCATATGGTTATACCTGAGTCAAGAGTATTGACACCGCAAACTGATCGACTCTCGTACATTGTGTTTCGAGTTTAATCTTTTGGCTTGCGATGTGGACTCATGAAAACCTGGCTATAGTCACTGGTGTTTGTGTTCCCATGGCTGATGTCCTTGAAGGTGGGTAGAAGACACTCTAGTACAAAATAGTACTCACAAAATATTGAAATATTTGTCTTCTCTTTTTATTATATTATTAATATTTCAACCAATATGCCTTGGTTCCTCGGGTGGCACATGCCTTGGCATTCCTCGGGTGGCTCAAGCAGTGGGACATGTGAGGTGGCCTATTTAATTAAGTACCACCTTATCTTATGTGCACCTTATCTTATGTCATTTATATCTCGCCCTGAAGAAGGCCAAAGCGTATTGGTTGAAGCAAGGTTTTTAAGCTGATAAAAAGAGCTATTTTAGGAGTAGGTCATCAGCTATGAGTCATGATTCTGATGAATTAGGGGACTCACAGTCACAGAGATCGCTTTTTCATGTCAGATCAAGTAATGAAGATGTACTCATGCACCTACATATCTTTGAAACCTTATCATCTCACTGGCCCTGTCAGTGTTTTCCAGAGCTGCAGGAAGTCATTGGCTTCCTTCCTGTGCTACTAGTATGAAATACAATGCAGTACAGTCGACCAACGGAAACTCAATTTGCCATTTCCCTTGCCCTACATATTTGCTCGCTTCCCTCCCACACCACAGGAACTGAATTTGCAGTTTCACAGTTTTCACCTGGCCCTTACTTGCTGATTTCCCATCCTCTCTCTTTCTCCCTCCCCTCTCGCCCCCACTGCACACCTGCTTTTTCTCATTGATACTACTTCATCCTCTCATCTCCCTCTTCCCTGGTCAACACCCTTTCTTTTTTCCCACTCACCTTTCCCCTCTCTTCCATATGCTCTTTCTCTCACTTCACCCTCACTCCTTCACTCCTTTTGCCCCTCACCTCTCCTTCCCTCTCCCACCCTCCCTTCCTCTCTCTCCTCCCAGGTGTAAGGATGACCAAGTAACTGATGCCATAGACAAACTCTATGTGAACTTTGGAGTTGAGATTTTGAAATTGGTTCCAGGGAGGGTGTCCACAGAAGTAGATGCCAGGTGAGTTGCTTGGCCGCACTTTTACCACTTCAAAGTAAAATTAGCTTGATAGCCTACAGGAAGAAGTTTGGATGACTAGATTATACCAGCATCGTTGTTAGGCTATTACTTTCCCCTTGGTTACAGGCTTTCATTTGACAAGGAAGGCTCCATAAAGAAGGCTCTCCGCTTCATAGAGCTCTACGAGGAGGCTGGGATCGACAAGGAGAGGGTGCTGATCAAGTTGAGTTCCACTTGGGAAGGAATTCAAGCTGCCAAGTAAGGATGACTCAATACCAATTTGAAAAAGAAGGGTCTGTGGCAGGAAAGGTGTTAGTCTAGTGTAGTTCTGCACGAAGAAAATTTCATGTTCTGTCAAGTGTGTGGTAGGCACCCTCCAAGTACCAAGTGCCCCAGTGTGCTATGCTCTGTCAGGGGTGTAGTAGGAACACTCCATGTACCAAGTGCCCCAGTGTGCTATGCTCTGTCAAGGGTGTAGTAGGAACACTCCATGTACCAAGTGCCCCAGTGTGCTATGCTCTGTCAAGGGTGTAGTAGGCACCCTCCATGTACCAAGTGCCCCAGTGTGCTATGCTCTGTCAAGGGTGTAGTAGGCACACTCCATGTACCAAGTGCCCCAGTGTGCTATGCTCTGTCAAGGGTGTAGTAGGAACACTCCATGTACCAAGTGCCCCAGTGTGCTATGCTCTGTCAAGGGTGTAGTAGGCACCCTCCATGTACCAAGTGCCCCAGTGTGCTATGCTCTGTCAAGGGTGTAATAGGCACACTCCATGTACCAAGTGCCCCAGTGTGCTATGTTCTGTCAGGGGTGTAGTAGGCACACTCCATGTACCAAGTGCCCCCATGTGCTATGCTCTGTCAAGGGTGTAGTAGGCACACTCATCTACCAAGTGCCCCATTGTACTATGCTCTGTCAGGGGTGTAGTAGGCACCCTCCATGTACCAAGTGCCCCAGTGTGCTATGCTCTGTCAAGGGTGTAGTAGGCACACTCCATGTACCAAGTGCCCCAGTGTGTTATGCTCTGTCAAGGGTGTAATAGGCACACTCCATGTACCAAGTGCCCCAGTGTGCTATGCTCTGTCAAGGGTGTAGTAGGAACACTCCATGTACCAAGTGCCCCAGTGTGCTATGCTCTGTCAAGGGTGTAGTAGGCACCCTCCATGTACCAAGTGCCCCAGTGTGCTATGCTCTGTCAAGGGTGTAATAGGCACACTCCATGTACCAAGTGCCCCAGTGTGCTATGTTCTGTCAGGGGTGTAGTAGGCACACTCCATGTACCAAGTGCCCCAGTGTGCTATGCTCTGTCAAGGGTGTAGTAGGCACACTCATCTACCAAGTGCCCCATTGTACTATGCTCTGTCAGGGGTGTAGTAGGCACACTCCATGTACCAAGTGCCCCAGTGTGCTATGCTCTGTCAAGGGTGTAGTAGGCACACTCCATCTACCAAGTGCCCCCACTGTGCTATTTTCAGCAATGTAGGATTAGTACAGCAGGTTCTGAGTCTAGACACTTTTATGCAAGGCTGCGGTGAAGGTAAGTGATGAAGGAAGATCCATTTGCAGTCTAGACGGAGTGGAAGTCTGCGACTTCATTTTAAGGAACCTGAGGATCCAAGAGAAGGAGTAGAGCCACACCTAGAGCTCGCTAACTTCATTGCTAGTCATGTGAGATCGTTATGCATAGCTCACCTGATTCTCAAGGTGAAGTGCATGCTGAGTACATATTTTACGGAGTACATGAAGTGATAAAATATGGTGTCATGTGAGAAAGCTTGCTTGTTGGAGGTCAGTTTTGATATTTGTACGTTTTCGAATTAAAATGTGGTCCTTTGAGTTTTTTGGTGGAGTGCCAACCAAAATGATCATTGATAATGCGCAGGGTTAGAATCCCAGTATCAACATTAGGCTTTTGGCACAGTGCATGAAGTGATAAAATGTGGTGTGTTGTGTCGTCTTGTGAGAAAGCTTGCTTGAGTTTTGATATTTGTACGTAAAATGTGGTAGTAAATGAAGTTACACAGCATGACTGTGTTAGCGTGAACAAGAAATTAGCACAAAATGGTGTTCTCAATGAACTCTCAGTTGACATAATAACATTACGATAACGAAATTTTATTCTCTCGACGTTTCGATTAGATGCTCTAGCCTTTTCAAGTTGATCATTGAGAAGGTTATTGTCATGTTATGTTTGTCTCGGCAGTTTTATTGAACCTTGACCATATTGTGTGCACATACGTAAACTGTTAATTAACCATAACTTAATTCAGGGTAATCTTTTTATGAATGCAGATGCAATAAGCTACAGTAAATCAGTCCATTGAGAGGCATACGACAAAGAAATCATCCCGGAGTGATCTTTTTTAAATTTTTTTTTAAGAGCAAAGGGATTCGAGTAATCTCCGTTACATATTGGTATCTGTGTAGCCTTTCTCAATCCTGTAAAGGGACGGCCAACAGTTGCAATTGTCAGTTTATTTTTATCCTACCTCAAACTCGAGACGTAGTGTGTTTTTTAATTCAGAGAGGCATGTGCAGGAAATTCATTAAAAAAAATTATTATTATTAGACGATGCTTGTACTCACTTACGAGCTAGTAAACCAATTTACAGAGTACATAAACAGAATACGAGCTAGTAAACCAATTTACGGAGTACATAAACAGAATACGAGCTAGTAAACCAATTTACGGAGTGCATAAGCAGAATTGCACATACAGGACTTTAAGTAAGCGTTTAAGCTGGTTCATATGCTACTGCTAAATGACCCGTGGACCAGCTCACATGTAACTTCTCCTGATAGTGGTCCATCCCAAGCCCCCCCCCCCCCTCCCCCCCCCCCCCCTCAACACTCTATCCTCATTCTAAGAGTCGTACTTCAGGCATAGTTCAGAGTGAGTTACACACCGTGTCCATAGTTGGTTTGGAAAGCACCGACTCAAACAGGAGAGAAATAATCGCGACAGATGCTAGAAACATGAAGTAAACGCCTAACAAAATATGCACTTTAAAATGGAGATGCCACTTACCAACATCTCCACCCCTTCATTCAATGCCTATTAGACTTTTGTAGTGTATGTACGTAGTTGAATATTTTTTGTTTGTCTTTGTTCATTAAGACATCTCGAGGCGAAGCATGGCATCCACTGCAACTTGACGCTGCTTTTCTCGTTTGCACAGGTACAATTGATATGTGCATAAGTTGTCATGTGGTAAAGGGTAGTCAAACCACTATGTACATGTGGCATGTGTGATGTATGAATGCAGGCTGTGGCATGTGCTGAGGCAGGAGTGACTCTGATCTCTCCTTTCGTTGGTCGCATCTATGACTGGTACGTCAAGAATACTGGCCAGAAGACCTATCTTCCTTGTGAAGATCCCGGTATGAATGTCGTGTGGATGTGATGCACAATGATGTCCTAATGCAAGTTATTTCATTGGCGGGCGAAAAGAGAACCTCTCTTAGGTGTCAGGCGGGAACGCTTGTGTTAGAATAGCCGACTTAGTAAATAATGTGCTGAGAGTTGATCTTTTAAATCAGTCGTTGTTGTTGTTCACTTTGATGAAAGACGAAGCATTCGTTTGAAACATTGGCAACAAACAAACAAACAAACAAGAGCTGATTAAAAGATGTCTCTTCGGTCAAGTTTGCGTCGCCTTATCATATCTGTGATGTGTAAAGTTTCCATGTAGCCATCTTCGTAATTATGGTAAAAGATGACGGCCATTGTTACAAAACTAACCCACTCCTTCAAGCTTGTCATTGCAATGAGGGCTCAGAAGTCCTTGCTTGCATTTTGTTCACGCAACAAAATCACATCTGGATGTCAGAATAGACCCTCTTAAAAGGTTATCAAGATTAGCAAGACAGTTTGACACACAGCATTTCTTTTATTCTGGTAGTTGGTAAAGGGTCATAGCCACTGATGTATTTTGTACAGGGGTGGTTTCCGTGACTAAGATCTACAACTACTACAAGAAGTTTGGCTACAAGACAATTGTCATGGGAGCCTCCTTCCGTAACACAGGACAAATCCTGGGACTTGCTGGCTGCGATAATCTGACCATTTCGTAAGTATAGGGTGTGAGTGTATGTGTGAGATGCAATAAAGAACTATATATAAGTATCTTGCTTGTGAGAAATACTCTTTATTCAACTTTGTTGAATAAAGAGTATTTCATGTGTAATGTTTAGAGTTGGGGAAACTTCCCCCCCATGAAGTTCATCTTCAGGAGTCTATTCCCTCCCACTCTTGCATTTTTAGTACCGACACCAAATAATCTGTTTCTCTATTGCAGAATTAATTGAGTAGCAATTAAATAGAAGGTGCCTAGGCTTGCTTCATGGAGGGAGGGGGAGGGGCTAGGGCTATAGCTGACAGTTACTAGGCAACTATCAAGCTTGTGTGGCTACAGATTATAATAACAAGGTATCTGTGATCAACACTTGTGTCACTTCTCTGTTTTGTCCGGGCAACACTGGGCAACACTGGGTGTCATTGCTGATACACACCTAACAGGTGTACTTCTCTTGGCTCTTGGAGGGACTGAATCTGCCATCTGTTTCTTCCAGGTGCATACAGATGCTTTAACCCTCTGAATACTGGAGGGCCCATTTAATTTTACTGCTCCACACTAGAGGGAAAGATTTAAAAAAAAAAATATGATCAAAATGCGTAAAAGTAACTACTCCTAGATCTGGAGTAGATCTCTGCTTAGTTGGGGAGTCAGAAGCTACGCTCCAATGCAAGGAAAGTGTAATAATAATAACAACAACAACAACAACAACAATAATAATAATATGATAATGATAACAAATAAATAAAATTAAAATAAATTAAAAAAACAACTATATTTGGTTAAGGAGACAAGAATATATCCCTTGAGACCACACCCACACGATGACCTTTTATTATAAAATGGTCGTGCATACCATACTAATTAGATGACTCGACTCTTTTACAATAGAAAATCATATACACAAATAAATATATATAATAGTATACAGCTTTAAAGTCCGTATAATATTTGGGGTACATGAATCTTAGCATTGCCACTAACAATCATTCTGGTCCATTCCTTTATGAAAGCTATAAAAGAGTATGGCCTTCCTTCTACAGTACGGATGGACGGATGGACAGAGTTGGTGGGAAAAAATTAGAGTCCATCTAATTAGTCTAATTAGTGTGCAAGACTATTTTATGATAAAAAGTCTTCATGTGGAGTGGTCTCAGGATATTATTCTTGTTTCCTTCCTAGTCAATCCAAATATAGTTTGTTTGTTTTTCACTCAAGAGTAAGTGCTTTCTTCCCCTTATGGAGCTGATATAGACAACCAGAGATAGACGACCACAACGACCAACTAAATGATTAATTAACTCTGTGTGTGTGTGTGTGTGTGTGGTGTGTGAAGATGGAGTAATTTGCAAAGTGGTGTTGATTGCATGGGCTGACTGGGAGCTAATAGTAAGCTCCCCCCCCCCCCCCCCCCCCCCCCCGGCTCAGTGGTTGTTCAGACTAGAAGTATTTTAGCTATGTAGAAGTATTTTGCGAGGTGAATTGAAGTCTATCTAACTTCAACGAACTAGGCTAAGCATTCAGCTAGACCGACCACGCTAACAGCAAGCTCTAGCAAAGCATTTTTTAGTAATGGCTACCATGGATATCTTTGTGCCGATATATCCGCTATTGTTGGGAACGTGGAACCTGCATGCACAGACATACCTATTATCGTCCCTAAAGAGTTTAGCACCTACTCATTACCAGTGTTGTGCATTCAAATCGAGGTGAAAGAATTTTTTTAAATCAATAACAACTTGGCCACCCAAAACCCAGCCTGGTATGCATAGGCATAGGTTAGGTACATGGTCTAAAGGCCGGTTCATAATATGACGATAGCTCAGCGTAGCGCATCGTCATCGTCATCGTCAAACCTATCGTCAATTATGAACCGCTACCGTTTTGACGCTGTGACGCCACGGAGGCTGACGATAGAGTAGACTTGGATTCTATTCCAACGTCTACTGCTCAGCGTCTAACCAATCAGATTGTTTTAGATTTTCACGTGACAACGGCGTTAAGCGTTTCCAATTGAAGCTACCCATTTTAAATGGATGACGAGAAACTGGTGGAGGCAGTACGGTCTTATAGCTACCTTTGGCAGGTGTCTTCGCGATCTTACAAAGACCCAGAGGGCCAAGGACAACGCCTGGATCGAGGTTTCTGGCAAGGTAGGATATTAGCTATGTAAAATTTGTGGAAGGGTAGCTCGTTATTTGTGGAAGAGTAGTTATTAATACTAAATTTTAAATAGATTGGAGCGGACTGCTGTGTCCAGGAATGTATGAAATGGTGGAAGGTTCTGTTCTGAGGGACAGATTGTCATGGAATTGGAAAAAATAAAACCAAGAAGTCTGGAGATGCTGCACTGGTGTCCTGTTGGCGGCTGTTTGGCCCAATGAGCTTTATCACCGACACTGTGAAGCACAAAATGTTAGTGATTACCATAAGTTTGACTATGTAGTGAAGTTGAATTATATATTTGAATGTTCTGCATCTTATTTGTATAGCACCGTCACCAACTTTGCTCGGGCAGACACGTGTATGTTTTCTAGATATGTATGTATTCTTTGTTACACTGAATCTTGATGTGGTATAGACCTCCTACATCATACCACCCGCAGGAAAGCGAGGAAGGAAGTAACGTACATGTAGATGAGACGACAATTGCTATCAGGTAGGTTAGTATCCATCCCAAAATTAATATGACCGTTCTTTTATGTTCAACATCTTTTATGTTCAACAGCAGTACTGCAGCAAGTACCCCAGGTACCCTCACGCCACAACTACTTGACCACCCACGCAAAAAAAGAAAACGACAAGTTGAAGTTGACGAAATGGACAGGGTGCTCATCGCCTGCAAGGACAGCAGCAGCAGGAAGATGGAGAGGGTGCCTTTGGCAAACATGTTGCTGCCCGTCTCAGGCTATTAGGAGGACGAGCTAAGGCCATAGCACGAGTAGATAGACAAAATCTTACTTAATTAACTCCCAATCTCCCAATAATCCCTACTCCACTCCTCACTATCCCCCAAACAATGTAAATACAGGTCCTTCATCTCCCACTCACCCCAATGATACCTTTTACACCTTTCAATTGCAACAATATTGTTATATCAGTAAATGAAATTATGCTGATTTCTATATGTAATAAAACAGAAGTCAAGCTAGCCGCACATGGCGATAATATTGCCAAACACACTTCTCCAGCAGGTGAACAGAAGAACTTTTTGAAATCATCTCGGACATCAGCTGCAGATTGAGAATGTCTATATATACATATAAATATATGAGTCATATAAATATATAGATAAATAGTCACTGAATAGAATACTGACTAACCTATCATTATTACAGGGATGGTTTGGGTGAATATTTAACTTAACTTGTACCTCTTTGAGGAGACTATCAAACCTTTCTTTCGTCATCCTGAGGTACGTGAAGTGGCTGCTTGGGTCAGATAGACGCATCTCCTGAAGTAAATTATGATATTCTCCTTGTTCCAGGCGCTGTTGGAATATTTTGCGTGCACGCACTCTCCTCAGTCTCCTATTCCTCCTTCTTCTCAACAGTAATACTAGAGTTATAGCCTCCTGTTCTCGTACAAAATTTCTCCCGAGCAAAAAATGAACTGGCTACTAGCGATAAACGTGCTCAGCAACTGCAAGGTCGAAGTCCAATTGGTGGTTCGCTCTCCGTCAAAACGCCAAATTGTGAACGGCAATGACGCTGGTAGACGAAACGCTGAAGCTTGACCACAAAAGCGACGATGCGCTACGCCGAGCTATCGTCATATTATGAACCGGCCTTAAGGCACTAAGGCAGTGATGGCTCTGCTGGTTTGTGTCTGCTAAACAATGGCTTATGGTAAATTATTTTGACTGGATTTTTATCATGTACAATTTTGAAATTTATTTGTTTCTTACTATTTTAGTCCAGCTCTTCTGGACAAGTTGAGCGAATCCAAGGAAGCGGTTGTAAAGAAGCTTGATGCAACTCAAGGTGATTATATATTTCAAGGCTGTTAACAAGTTATACACACATATTAATAGTGTTCCATTTAGAAAATTGTTCAAGGGGGGGGGGGGGGGGGGGGGCAACTGGAGGAATCTGGATATTAAGGGGGGGGGGGCAACTGGAGGAATCTGGATATTAAGGGGGGGCATGATGGTTAAAGATGTGACAAAGTTTCTAATAATACAATTTCCAAGGGGGGGGGCAAAAAGGTTCCAAAGGGGTGCAACTGCCCCCTCCTAAATGAAACCCTATATAATATATATTAGGGAATGAGATAACATTCCCTGCATTGGTTTGACCCCTACCTTAAAAAATGGTGGACACACACACACTCACACACACAGCAACAAACATAATTTTACTAACAGAAAACACCAAATTTTAAGCACTGAGAGACACTACATGGACTGAATGACAAAGGACACAGAATATACACAGAATGTACAACCAATGCACAGAGAATGATGAGAACATAGCTACAGGTAAATAGTTTGCTGTGAATTGCTGTGAAATCAGATAACAGCAAAGTAGCTTGCTTTTATCTGCTTCTTAAAGGTCAGGTTTGGAATAGAGGTCGACCAACTTATTACCTGGGGACAGCCTAATGAATCATCTGAAAATTGATCATCAATACAATAAATACACTTGTGTATGTGCAGTATCATGTCTAGTTGAGCCAAGTCGGCAACAAGTGCACATTTTGTTTGCAAAGAAGTGACATTTGCTTTGCTTTAAGCCTTAATTGTGGCACTATGTTATAGAACATGTTTCAAGTATCTATGTAAAATATATGAATATGCACAGGCAATAACATCTATGATTGCTTAGTTCTGGAGGTTTCCCGAGTAACTTCTTGTAGGAGGCTGCTTGACTACACTTATATAATAATAACAACAACGATGACGACAATAACGAAAACAACGACTAAAATAGAAAAAAGAAATTAAAAAAAAGACAAAAATGTTTGATTTAATGATTGAAAAGGAACGAAACAATTTAGACCACAAACATTTATAGGACTTGTATTGTATTTATTGTCCATTATATTAAAGGCCTATAAAAATGTTTGTGGTCTACATTTGGTAAGTAAATTCTTGTTAAATTTAGAAAAATTACAAGTCAATCCATGGGGGGGGGGTGAATTTTTCCCTAACTTAACAATACCCTGACCAGCCAAGATTCGTAAATGTAACCGACAAAACTTAGCCGTGATTTCTCCTATAGAAAGTTATAATTACAATTCTGCATCTAGTTGAAACGTCGAGAGAGTAAGTTGAGAAGGCATTGTAATTTCGTTGTCAACTGAGAGTCGATTCACTTTCTAAGCTCAGGTGTAATCCACTTTCTAAGCTCAGGTGCAATTCACTTTCTAAGCTCAGGTGCAATCCACTTTCTAAGCTCAGGTGCAATCGACTTTCTAAGCTCGGGTGCAATTCACTTTCTAAGCTCAGGTGCAATCCACTTTCTAAGCTCAGGTGCAATCCACTTTTTAAGCTCAGGTGCAATCCACTTTCTAAGCTCGGGTACAATTCACTTTCTAAGCTCGGGTGCAATCCACTTTCTAAGCTCGGGTGCAATCCACTTTCTAAGCTCAGGTGCAATTCACTTTCTAAGCTCGGGTGCAATCCACTTTCTAAGCTCGGGTGCAATTCACTTTCTAAGCTCAGGTGCAATTCACTTTCTAAGCTCGGGTGCAATCCATTTTCTAAGCTCGGGTGCAATTCACTTTCTAAGCTCGGGTGCAATTCACTTTCTAAGCTCGGGTGCAATCCACTTTCTAAGCTCAGGTGCAATTCACTTTCTAAGCTCAGGTGCAATCCACTTTCTAAGTCAGGTGCAATTCACTTTCTAAGCTCAGGTGCAATCTCAGTGACCATTTACCGATTCATCAATGGATGCGGTTAGTCTTGCCAAGTTTTTTTTTTGGTTCCGCATGTTCAGTCATGTGACTTGCAGTCCCTTAATGTAACATGACAAAGCCAATGTCACAATGTCACCCAGGTGCTTCTATTTAGTTTGCTCCTACAGGACCCTGGAGGACGACAAAGACTTGGCGGCAGTTGGGTCTAGCTATTGAGACTGACCCCCAGTGGACCCTGTATGCTCAAATCATCAAATATAGAAGCTGCCAAATGAGCAGCTGGGCAGATATGAATATATATCTAAAGGGAAAATGTGAAGAGAAAATGCAGAGCTCGAAATTATTAAAATTACAAATTATATATTTTTTATTATGGGGGTGGTATATACTTAGCTGGTGTGTTGAATGTGAAGTAGACCTAATACTTTGTAGGTTTTGTTGATGTTGTTTCTGGTCTGCAGTGTTTACTCCTATTGTTACAATATCTTAGTTTCGCAAGTGGTGGAATGCAAGAAAGTACATCTTGAAGAGAAGGACTTCCGCTTCCAACACAATAAGGACCCGATGGCTGTTCAAAAGTTGGCTGAAGGCATCGTTAAGTTTTCAGAAGACACCGTCAAGCTGGAAAAGCTAATCGCTGAGAAATTCTGCGAATAAGCTTTTGAAGTAGCATAATGGGAAGTCTCATTATATATATAGAATGGCAGATGTGTTGTATGTAGTATTACTTTTGAGATGTTGACAACTTTTTTAATATTTTCTTTCATTATTGTACTTATATAAAGTGTAACAGGCTGTTACATGTGTGTGCGTATGTGCATTCAAATATATATGTGTGATGTAACGGTATTTTTAATGAGAACCTCTCTTGATGAAAGGTAGAGCATCTAGTTGGAGCATAGAAAGACTTAAATTTCAAGTTGATTTAGTAAGAAAGTTATTGTAAGAACATTGTTCTTCTATATAGGACACCCACCTCTTTTATCAAATCTTAGCAAGGAAACTATATATCCCTACAAAGATTGTCCCTTCATACTTCTTGGGTGTTTCACTTGACTTATTTCGTCAGTGAATGTATGTCGTTTACCAGAACTCTGTAGGGTGGAAGTTTATGCTTGCCGTTCATGATAGTGTCCATCACAATTCTTATCCTCTTTCCAAGTTTTCTGATTATCCATCACCACTAGAGGAGCATACAGAGTGGATTCTGTACTGCACTGACCTATTCTGTATATTAATGGTGAGCGGCCACCCAGAGAGCACCCAATGGGTAACCCACCCTCTGACCATCTTGGGAATTGCCTGAAGATTGCAGTGCAAATCCCATATATATATATATATATATATATGTATATATATACACACATGAGATCATGAGACCACTGGTAAGCAAAAGTGCAATGGTAAAAAAACAAATAACACCTGATTCCCTATGGGACAGAAGTTGAAATCATAAGTATCGTTAGATTGCATTGCTCTAGCTATTGTCTAGACTAAAGCTGAAGACCTTATCAGAACTTAGCTGTGAATTGGATCGTGATAATATTCACTAGCAGAAATACCATCACCTTTGTAAGATAACATTTTTGTTTATCAAACACTCGTGTATTTCTGAAGACACCATTGCAAGTAAGAAAGTGTTTTTTATAATGGAAGCTAGAAGCAGCCTCACTTTATCTCTGCAATCGACAACGGTGCTTGCCCTCTATAAATCTCCATTACAGTAACTGGAAGCAACCTCGCTAGCGAACTGCTTGCTTTACGCTAGTTTTAATGTAGTATTACTATATAGTTGGCAAGCGAAGCAAGCCCTCAGAGTGGAGTAGGATGGAAAATCACGTATAACATTAACTTATGGCGCGCTTACGAAAAATGAACGAGAAAACCACAAATGCCTTTGACACGAGAATGGGCCAAATGTGACCCCTTACCAGATATATAGGACAAACACTAAGACCCTAATAAACGACATAAGTAAGGCATATGACAATGTGTGGAGGGAGGGACTGTGACAAGTTGAGCTGGTATGGAGTTGAAGAGAAACTTCGTGTGGAACTGTATAGTGGGGTGGAGATGACTGATATTGAATGGAAGGAGGTCAAGGTGGTTCGCTGTGGAGAATGGACTTAGGCAGGAATGTCCTTTCTCTTTACTTCTTTTCAATATTTATCTGATGGGAATGGCAGAGGAGTTGGAGAGAGCTGAGCTAGGAGTCAAGTCTCTAAGGTGTTGGTGTTGGGCACTTGTTCTTTTGGCGGACTCGGGGATGGAGCTGCAAGCAATGTTGGATGTGGTACAGGCGTATGTGTTAAGGTGGAAGATGAAGTTTAATAGCAAGAAGAGCAAGGTCACGGTAGGAAAGAAGGAAGCAGGAGTGAATTGGAGGATTGGCGAGGAGGTATTGGAAGAGGTCAAAGAATTCAAGTACCTGGGAGTGTGGTTTGATAGGAAGTTAAAGGGTAATGTTCGGGCTAGGGCTAGGGCTAGGGTTAGAGAAGATGGCAATGAAGGCAGAAGAGTGGGTTGGAAAGGTAATATGGATGAGTAGAGTGAATGGGCAGGTAGAAGTTGACAGAGGAAGAATGGCATGGGAGCTTCTAGTGAGACCTAGTTTGGAGTATGCAGCCAAAGTGTGGTGGACAGGACAATGCTTGCCAGAAGTTGGAATCTGCATCGATGAGAGTAGGCAGGAGATTGTGGGGGCAAGTAGTACAGTAGCAGAGTGGCAATACGGGGGAGATAAGGGGCGGAGGAAGCTAGAGGAGAGGAGTGAAGAGATGAAGGTTTTGTTTGGTAAGAGATTAGAGGTATTGGAACAGAACAGATTGGTAAAAATAGTTGTAAATAAACTAAGAGACAATGGGGAGGAATCGGATGGTGGGAAGAATATGAGATCCTGAGGAGAAAAATATGAGCTGAACAATGAGGTTGAATGGTGCAGGGGTGGAGAGGTATGAGAGGTCCATGCATGGCAAGGAAGGTGTGTGGTTGCAATTTAGACTGAGGATTGCATCAGCTGGGTTGTTAGAGGATAAGAAGAGATGTGGGATCATGTGTGATAGTGGAGCAGGGGAGGATGTGGGTCACTTCTTGGTAATGTGTGAGGAATTCGAGTGGTACTGGTGGATGAGGTGCGCAGAATTGTAGGGGCAAGACAGTGGCTGGATGAATATAGAGAATGGGTAAGGATGGAAAGGTGGCATTGCTGTTGGGGAAAGGTGTGGAGGGAGTAAGTGATGCAGTGATGGTGGGCGAGTGTGTTATGTATTGGGTAGGGAAGTGGTTGGCAGAGGAGAAAGGATCTTTGGTCCCCTCCCCTCCCCCATCCTTGAGTAGCAGGACACTCATAACTATTAGCATTATGGATATTAAGTACTGTTGATATAGATTGTTGTTAGTGTTAGTTACTGTTGCATGTCTCACACTGTGCTGTAGTATATGTGGTGGCCTTAACAGGCTCAACAGAATCAAGGTAACACACCTCCAAAATTACCTCTCTGACAGGTCCTCTACATTATTGGTCAACAGGAGGTGAGAATGGGCTGCGTGGTTGTCAGGAAAGGGACCAGTCATTAACATGCTCTATATAGTTGTTTTCTTTTTCTTCACTCTCGGTCAATGCTAGCTAAAAGTCGATTCATGTTCGCTTTTCACTTAGAAAAGTCTCAAAAAGAATTAAAAAATGTTGCCCAAGTGATGACGATTCTTTACCTGTTTTCAGTGAAGCAAAATATGAAACCACACCCCGAAAAATGAAATATGAAACTACACCCACTTCATCACAGGGGTACAATATTTCATTGCGCATGCACACAAAACGTCTCGCTTTCTGACCGACCGACCAACCAACCTGTCCATTCTTCTCTTCATGGCTTCGAATTCTAAGAAGAGGAAAAGAGTTGTCCTTACCATTGACGAGAAACTCAAGATTTGTAAGCTAGTGGAGCAGGGAAGAACTTTAGGCGGAATAGCGATCGATTTTAATTATTATTATTATTATTATTATGAACTTTACAGCCATGTTGACAGGTGTGAAATGTGTGTGAGTGATATTGGAAATAATGATTGCTGAAGGTCAATGAACCAAGAACTGGTAAAGCCTGAAAATGAAGAAAAGAAAAAGTAAAAGGAACAATACAGAGTTAATCAGAGTTAATCAGGGGTCCTATTAATATTGATCATATGGCATGGTGCGCAAGGACAAAGATAGTGAAAAGTGCATGTGTCGGCTGGGTCAAAGTGATTTAGGAAATAATGCCATAAGTACGGTACCAGTTGTTTCTTGATAGATAATAGTGATTGTGAAATGTCAATAGGAGGCAGTGCATTCCATAGTAGTACAATGCGGTTGAAGTAGAAATGTCTACTGTTGGAGGAGCGAGTGAATTTGTAGTTTAATTTGTAAAGTGAAGATGACCGAGTAGGGTTGGTAGAGAATGATATGTATTTTTGTATGTCAAAGTTGCTCGAACGATCCTTTAACGATTTTACAAGGAAGAGGATGTCTTGCAGTTCGAACCAGTACATCAGTGGTAGTAAGTTTAAGGTAATGAGTCTGGATTTGTAGTCTGATGTGTGATCATTCAAAATGTATTTTGTAGTTCGACGTTGGACCTTTTCCAGCAGAGAGATGTCCTTTAAAAGGCGAGGTCTCCAAAGCTGAGAGCAATAGGTTATTTTAGACCTTATCAATGAGATGTATAGGGATTTTTTTACAACTGTAGAAGATGAGGATTGGAAGGTTCTCCTTATCAGGTTAAGAGCAAAATAAGCGTTTCTGCATATTTTGGAAATATGTTCTGACCAGGAGAGGTTGCATGTGGTGAAGATTCCTAATGTTGGAAAGTCAACCGTCCATGACATAGTGAAGGTAGTGAAGAATAAGGACAAGCTGAAGACCTTCCAGGGTACAATTGCAGTTTAGGGGCCACAATTGGCGTCGCGTGAATTTCCGCGCATTCTACTCCTTTGCTCCCTCGAAGAGTGCATTCGTTCCACCCTAATTCCATCTATAACTGGCAGAGCTCCCCCAAATGATTTTGTTCGTGACCTACTTGCCCTACCAGCTAGACTGGGTGGCCTTGGCATCATCAACCCAACCAAGACAAGTCTCTCCGAGTTTCGGGCTTCTGTATCAATCACTAAGCCACTATCCACCCTCATCACTGCACAATGTCGGGAATACTCGTATGAATGTATTGAAGCTCAGATCACAGCGAAACAGGAGGAACACAACCTTAGGCGTAACCAAGTGAAGGAAGCGGCATCTTTGATTCGGAATATGGTTCCAGAGACCTTGCAACGTGCAATGGATTTGGCACAAGAAAAGGGTGCCTCGAGCTGGCTCACCTCACTCCCAATTAAAGAATTTGGATTTTCTCGCCACAAGGGTGCCTTTTGGGATGCTCTGGCACTCAGATATGGCTGGCCACCCCTCAACACTCCAGCTCATTGTGCCTGTGGCACCCCCTTCACAGTGCAGCATGCTCTATCCTGCCCCAAGGGAGGTTTCCCCACCCTGCGGCACAATGAAGTGCGGGACCTTACTGCTAACTTGATGGCAGAGGTTTGTCATGATGTTTGTACTGAGCCTCACCTACAGCCGGTCACTGGCGAGGCTCTTTCTGGTGCATCTGCCATCACTGTAGATGGAGCTAGACTAGATGTCGCAGCAAATGGATTTTGGGGAGGACGGCACGAAAGAGCTTTTTTTGATGTTCGAGTGTTTAATCCTCATGCCTCATCAAATAATCAAAGAATCTCCAGCTGCTACCGTAAACATGAGAACATCAAGAAACGAGCCTATGACCAACGCATCCGAGAGATAGAGCATGGTACTTTCACTCCTTTAGTCTTATCCCTCACTGGGGGAATGGGTGCTGCTGCCACAGTTTGTTACAAGAGGCTTGCCTCTATGATCGCCCAGAAGAGGGATCAATCATACAGCAGAACCATGTCCTGGCTGAGATGCTCACTCTCATTTGCCCTCCTTCGCTCTTCCATCCAGTGCATACGAGGCACACGCTCAGCAGGTGGATGGGCTACCAGGCAACTGTCGCCGCCAGTGGACCTGGTGATTTCTGAGGCACAATTCACTGACTAGTCTAATTTTTTGGTTTTAATTACTTTGGTTATCTCATCAGTTATCTCATCATGATATATTGTTCGCGCACCCGCCTTCCGCGTAAATTGCCGCGCATAACATTTTTAAACGATAAGAATTATTATGATACAATAATAAATTAAACTTTGTAAACATCTGAAATATGATTAATAATTTGTGCAAATGGAGTCTCTTTGCCATACTTTCTCCTCCACATATATTCTATAAGGTACCCTTCCAAGAGGGGCTTGCTGGTGCCATGAAGCTTCCTCTTCCTCTTGGCATTTGTCCATGTACCCTCGATGGATTGGGTGTATGCACCAGTGACAGGGTCAACAAAATGCTGAGAATGGTTGACTGTTAGGTGTGTATACCCAACTTGACTGAGACTCTTATAGGCTCTCCATTCATCCGTGTGAATCTCTGTGCCAGGAATGAGCGTGTTGGCATCACGGCAAGGCACAACAGCTAGAAACACTTTATCAGTGCCACGTTCTACTCCTCCTAGGACCCACTTCCCATTCGTGATTTGGCCCCTGTTGTATTTTCTTTTGCCAAATTTAGCTTCATCAATTTCCACAACAGTGCCTGGACCTCCAAGCATGTCGGGATGACTGTCAATATATTGGGCATACACCTGTAAAGAGTGAGGGCAATGAAGTATAATGGATTTATTATTATTATTATTATTATTACCTCTCGTAGGAAGTGGCACCAGTCAACACCTGTGTGCTCAGCGATCAACCCACTTCCTAATCTTAATCTGTTGGATTTCCTCTGCCCACAGATAGGTAATCTCTAGGATCTTCTCCAGCGACAGATGACTGCCTTCAAACCATGAAGCATGCCGAATGGACCTCTTCTTCCCCGCACTTTCTGTCTGGGCACCTCCACCTGCATAAACAGGGTTGTATTATTCTCTGTCTCATGTTTATAGCTGCACTGTACCTATACCCATCTGTTTCGGTTACATTCTCCCATCCCATAGCTCCTCCACGCCCATGACAAGGCATAGAGCGAGCCAGATGCCCATACTGCCTGCACCAAGTGATTATGGTGTCTGTATCAACTAAAACCTCTCTCAACAAGCGCTTGTAAGACCGCTAATAAGTAAGACCGCTAATAAGTAAGACAGTCCTATAGATTCTCCCGTGTGCGGGTGCGCGGATGGTGGAATGCGCGGAAATTCACGCGACGCCAATTGTGGCCCCTAAACTGCAATTGTACCCCTTCCAGACAGAGATTCAAGACAGTGACTGCATAAAATAAAAAAATTGCTAGAAGAGCTGACTATGATGCCCTGGACAAAGCTGTATTTCTATGGTTTGTCCAGCAGAGATGCAAAGGTAAGACACTTAGCTTATGTTCTAGTAGTCAACTGATGTGAGCTTCTTTATTTCTAGGCACTCCTATTAGTGGTCCTTTTGTGATGGCCAAGGTACGACAGATGTTTCGACTCGTGAACCCAGATGAAGATTCAGACTCCTTTAAGGCTGGGATAGGTTGGCTGAGGGGTTTCAGGGATAGGCATGGTGTGCGTGCATTGTCCATCCAAGGGGAATCACTCAGCAGCTACAGAGACTGTTGATCCATTTAAAGATAAGTTGGGAAAGATTATGAAGGAGAAGAGGCTAACTCTAGCCCAAGTTTTCAATGCTGATGAAAAATTTGAACATCCCCTCTGCAGAGAGAACAAATTGGCTTACAGGTGACAGTAATGATGCTGGCTACCATGAACTCACAGATGAGGAGATTGTAGTATATGCCAGAGAACAGCATAATGATAACAGTTACGAAGAAGAAGAAAATTCTCCCATTCCCCCAGAAGTATCACATGCCCAGGCTTGCTGTGCCTTAGAGACAGTACTGGCTTATGTTGAACAACAGTCGGATGTTCCTATGAGCACAGGAGCACATCAGTAATGCTGAACAGTCTCCTGTTAAAAATGGCCAGGAAAAGAGCAACGAACCAAAGCTCTTGGAAGTGGAAGTGGCCAAAAGACTTTCCAGCTTTCGATCTGAAGGAAGCTGCTGCTACATTAGTGTCATTGCATTATTACTTATAACATAACATTCACAAGTATTAAATAGACGAGTTATGGCTGCCCCAAAAGAAGATCGTCTATGATATTCAGCTGTGGTCATTGCCATAGCAACTAGACACCAATGTGTATATATATTTTATTACTTTGAAGTGGTTGAGCATACTGGAGTTTAAAAGAAATTGCTGAAAAGTATATACTAATTTAGGATAGCACCTTAATTCACTGTAACTACTGCTGAGTAGGAGAGAGATTTAAAAAAATGGTTCTGTTTGCTGTTCTAGAATACTGAGGCCAGCCTTATTATTCTTCCCGTCATTAGCTCATTCCCATAGATTTCTCTGCACTATATACCATTGAAGACTGGCAACAAATAATGTCTTGTTTATATGCTTTATATTCTTCTTTTCACAGATTATAATGGGTTGCTGATGATTGCATGCAGTTAAATAAATATCGCATGTTATAGCCACTATATCTATATATAAATATAATATTTGCAAGATGGTCTGGACTGGACTTGTTCGATATAGATAACTGTTTTGAAATTATTGTTGTTATTATTATTATATTTCCATCCATTTCCATCCATCAATAAAAAAATTAAAAAAACAAAAATGTTTTATTAACAAGACATAGGTATCTATAACAGCTACATATTAAAAAGCAGATACATGTATTGATTGGCTTTCATTGTTAAAGGGTCCTGTAAATGTTGGTTGCTTACATTGGTAAATTCTTGTAAGATGTCTTTTCGACCAATATGTATTTTCTAGCCCAGCAGCCACCTATGAGAAGTATATATAATTCTGGAACTAACCAAGCATAGATGTTATTATCTACCTTGTTTATTACGAAAGTAGACCTACATATTCATATATATACACATGCATCATAAGTAGTTAACTGGTTTTGTTAAAAGTTTGTTTTGTCAAATATTTAAGGGGGGAGGATAGGAGGATATTTAAGGGGGGAGGAGAGCAGAAAGTTGCCCATTAAAAAAAAAAGCCTGAAATTTGTAATTTTTATCGTTTTCTGTTCTTTCTGGAGCAAATTTTTCAAGAGATTTTTTTCTAATCACTCAACGAACTCCCAATATTACAATGACCTCCATAATCAACTTGAGAAATTTAATCTCTCAACGTTTCGACTAGAAGCTCTAGCCTCCTTCATGAAGGCTAGTATAAGTTGGTGCAGTGAAGATACATACAGAAACAGTTAAAAACCATGAATTTTTGTCGGTATTAAGATCAATATAATTATGTGTCTACACCCACATATGACTTTCATACTATGTCTGTTTATCATAATTTTACTACAAGCAGGTCTACCTCATATATATATATATAACCATCTCTCAGTTCCTCACTGTCCCAATGATTGCTTAGCATGTTACCAACACATTCCAAAGTTGTCACTATATCAGCCCTACTTAGCATCAAGCCCTATTTCCTGCCTACATTGACACAAACTAACTCCAAACTTTCCATGCTGGTATAGTAAGTCTTCCCAGGGTGCCTATAAACACTTCCCATTCACAGGCTGTGTAACAAAACTACACCAGCATGTTATGGAAGGGATATCAGAGATCAATAAAGATATTTTTACTTAAAAGCAAGAACCACTGGCAAACATTTATCTAGAAGCTGCCAAAGTCATATTAAAATAGGCAATATAAGGAGAAGTAGCTACCGCACTCCCCAATGTGATATATGGAGGCAATCCCAGCATTGTTATACACTAGAGGTTACTATGCATTTGCCAAGCGGGCTGGGATGCTAGGGCTAGGGCTAGGGCTAGGGCTAGGGCTAACCTCATCTCTAGCCCCACTCCTACCCCTAGTACTCAAGGACACACGGATGGCAGGCATAATAATATAATTGTTGTGTTGAGCCTTGAGATAGGTCATCACTAAGTAGCTACATACAAACAATAAATGACAATGACTACTAGAAAACAACAATATGAATTAACTACACAGTTTGTTTGGGGATGACAATGGGGGGAGGTGCCAAAGACGCCAAACATCTTCTCTCACCTGAGCACATTTCCCATTCCCATTACAATTCTGTCTACCTTATCCAACACCTCTTCCCTCACCCCTGCTACTGATCTACTCAACATTAGGCCTACTCTCCCTTCTTCATTCTTTCTACAACCCACTCTTCAGACCCTTCAATGCCCCTCAACCATATCCAATAATATTTCTCGATCACCAGCAAACTCCCCACAGTACAACAAGAAATGCACATCTTCCATAACACCCTTCTTCATCACATAGCTCATATCTACCATCCCGGCACGATACCACACCTCACCTTGTCACCCAAGAGTCCCACTGATGCCGTCCTTAACCTAAATCTCAGCCTCACTTCCCCTGTGTTACTGAATCCTCTTACATATCTTTCTTGTCCAAACTCTTCTTTAGCCAACTTATACCACTTGAGACTTGATTTCCCTCCTACTTCTTTCCACCACTCTTGCTTATGTACATCTTACACAATTCCTCCATGTCGCACTTGAGCCTACTATCTCCAACGCTCCTTCCCCCCCAAACTTCCTTTTCAGCTCACAAAACTCTGTCCACCAACCTGGACAATCACTTAACAGTGCCACAACTTTTTTTCACTAGCCTATCTTCACTCATTCTCGGCAACCTCCATCCAAATAACACTTTCTTTTTTCTTCCCTTCTCTGCTCCAGCCTCCTCCAGCCCAGGTCCCCTCTTACTGCTACCCCTGCAACTGTATTTACTCCCTCCAACCAGTTTCCTCCCAATGCTCTCTTGAATTCTTTCCAAATTCTTGCAGGCTGTCTTTCCTCCTGTCCACCATACTTCACATGCATGCTCTAGACATGGTCTAGCTAGCAACTCCCATATTAGTTTACCTCTGTCCATGTTTATCCTGCTCATATAACAAATTCTTGCCCTCCATTTCTCTGCCTTTTCCTTCATCTTCTCCAAATGAACATTTCCTCTCATCCCCCTGTCAAACCACACACCAAGATATTTGAAGACTTCCACATTCTCCATTCTCTCCTCATTGATCTTCCACTCTCCTCCACTACACTTTCCGCCAACAGTCATTGACTTGCTCTTCTCGCTATTAAACCTAAATCTCCATTTCATTGCATCCTCCCCCACCACATCCAACATCACCTGTAAATCCACCTGATATCTCGCTAACAGTACAATATCATCTGCATACAACAACCCACCACACCATGTTTTCTACTTCAATCCCTAACCCTTTCCCCTCCAAATCCTTCAACAATCCCATGATATACACATTATAGAGAACTGGTGACAAAGGACAACCCTGTCTCAGTCCTGCCTCCACTTCAAACCACCTAGTCCCCTTTCCACCCAACACATTTGACTGAATTCCTTCATACAAGCATTTGCACACATCGACAAATTCTTCCTGAACTCTGTACCCTCTCATCTTCATCCACATTCCTTCTCTCCACACAGTATCATATGCGCTTGCTTACATCCAGAAATGCCAGAAATGTCTGTCGCCCTTGTGACCTCATTGTCACACACACACCTCAACACTAGGAACTGGTCAGCACATCCTCTCCCTGGCCTAAATCCACCCTGACTCTCTGTTAGTATATACTTCTCTGCAAACCTACTGAGCCTACCTGCCAACATTCTTGCCATCACTTTTGCCACACAACTCCCCAGAGCTATCCCTCTGTAATTATTAGCCACCTCCTCATCTCCAACTTTAAAGAGTGGCACAATATAACTGTCTCCAATCATCTGATGAAAACTTCGAATCCATCACCTAATTAACTAGAGAAAATAACACTTCCACCATCCTATTCCCACCTTACTTTAATATCTCGTTAATTATGCCATCAGGACCAGGAGCCTTGCCCCTTTTCAACCTCTTCACAATATTGTATATCTACTGGAACCCAACCAGCTGCACCATCCAGTTAATTTCTTTAGCTTTAGACTCTAGGCAGTCAATTGGAACATCCTTCCGGTTCCCTGACCTGGACACACACCCTAATCCTTCCCAATGCTTGGCCAAAACCTCCAGTATGTCCTTCCTCTTCTCCACTACAACCCCATTTTCCTCTCTTACTCTCCAAATTTGATATTGCTTCTTCTTTCCCTTCAAGTCCGTCCAAAATAACTTACAGCTAGTCCTCCTAGCTCTTTAATCTTTTCTATTGTAGCCTTCCTTCAGTCTCTTCTTTTCCAATCTAATCGACCTCTTCACACGTCTTCTTGCATTCTTATATTCCTCCCATTGCCATAATGATCTTTCTTCACCTACATTGTCACCCCTAGACTCTCTAATCTTTACAGGACACTTGTCGTACTTGGATGGCTACTTCAATGTCACAAGACCATTAGCCCTTAGATCTGTTTGTTAGTTTTTCCCTACCCAACTCAGCTGCCCAAGCACAATGTGTCTCCACAGTTCCCAAATTTGTTGTACACCTTCTCTGTCCTTTCCCATCCCTAGCCCTGCCACATATTCCTCCCAACCTCTGAAACCCTCGCTCACCATATGTTGATATTCTTCCCAATCCATCTTACCATCAACCTTCCTAAACCGAGTATAATATACTCGGTTTAGGATATATGATAAAGCAGCGACAAGGCTGACCAGAGCAGTGTACACGAAGAAATTATCATCACTAAATCGGCAGATCAATAGAGCCAGCATAAACTAGCAACAATCACAAGTGCCGCTTAATTAATACTGAGCATGAGCAAATAAACAGACGCAGCCTCAGGCCAGGGACTTCACTCTGACTGAAATAAGCATGTGATTAACGCGTTGAGTGGTTTGCGCGCGGATAATTATTTTCACTGCGGTAATTACAAGCTACTAAAAGTTCCAACACACCAACGAAACAATGGCGACAAAAAGACAGCAGCAAAAACAAAAAAACAAAAGCAAGACACAAACCACAAACAACAACAATAAAAGTCCAAAATCAAACGACACCATCCACAGCTGGAGAATGGATGGCCAATCTTCTTAGCTAAAGCTCGGCATTACCGCGCCAGAGGTTGATGGAGAGGCGTTGAAAGAGGTGGCAGATGGAATCTGCTGAAGGTATTCCCAGCCGGATACCCTGCAGGCGACCAATAGCTCTGATGGTGGAAACTGTTTCAGGGCACCAACCGCCTAAAGACTCGGCCACCAAAGGGATGAAGAGGACACTGACTTCTCGGCAAGCTCCTGAATGAGCTGCTATTTTCCTGTTCACCCCGATAGTGAGCGCATGTCCACGAGTGGAAGCGGCCCCAACCTGAGTCAGATGTTGCATCGTTGAAATTACAGATACATCAATAGCAGCAGGCTGCCCTCTTTCCCAGTCAGGGATGAAAACATCGGCAGGACGACTGCGGGTACCTGGGATCAGTGCAGGAACCTCCTTCCTAGGGGCTAGTGCTGCTGACTGGGCTGCAGAGAAGACAGAATCTCTAATGGAATCATGACGATGGATTCTATCTCCGTTACCACCACAACCAACTTGATGATCACCCATAGAATCGGCTATCCTATGGCAGATGGGACATGGCACATTCTCATCGAACATTGGAAGCCCTAGAATCAAGACTAAGGCGGAACTCCCGATCATGCAGATGGAGACCCAAAGCCTTAGAGGGAATAGCATTTAACCAATCTCCTGCATGAGGAAGGGCACAAGAAAGGGCCAGAGCCTTTGAACGAATGTCAGGTGCTTCCGCAATTAAGAGGTCATAACGAGCTTGGTCGATGCAACGTGAGAGCGGGTGTTGTCACAAGGGAACGTCAATAGCCTCAAAATCAGACCAATCAAGCCTGCCGGCGGCCAAGGAAAGATCATGCAAGGCTGGGGCCAGATGGATGGAGGGTTCAGGGGTATACCCAAGGATCCTGATAACTAGGTCACCGGATTGGGTCACAGAGCTGATGTAAGCAGCCGAGGCATGAAGAGAAGCACACCTTAGGCCTAGACCACCAAGGGAGCAAGGTAGAGCAAACTTCACTTGGATACCGGGCCACCAGCAAGGTTAGAGAGAGCATCATGCGCATGGCATTGTCAAAGGCAACACAAACATCCTTGATGTGATTGGGAGGACAAGTACGCAGAGCAAAGACCACCTTTGGGAGAGAAAGACAGGAACGGAGAAGAGAAAACTCCATTTGGGAATCCTGAAGATCTGCAACTCTAGCCAGAACAGCCTTCACTTCGACTACCCGTTGAAGAACAAAAGTCTCACAATAGGAAGGTGGGCCGATAGGGGATCCTAGAAGACTAAAACCTTCATGCGAGATAGGAATGTCCGGAGGAAGAGGATTGTTGTCGAAATTGGAACTCACAGGTATGTGCAAAAGCGATTTTGAATGGTTCAATCTCAACCCACAAGAGTGGCATTCTTCATCAATGATGGCAAGAGCGGCACAGAGGTCCTTAGCAGAGCCACACAAGGTGCCATCATCAAGATACCATACATTAAGCAGGAAGCTGGGTACTTCATCTCTATGGGCTGAAGTGCCAAAGCAAACCCAAGGGGACCAAGGGGATACCCCTTGCTGGACACCACTACAACTAAGAATGGTACGATCCCCTAGCCTAAGGTAACACTCCATCCAAGCAGCCATGGAAGGAATGCGTGCTCTCACCTCCCTAAAAATGCTCTCACGGTCTACACAATTGAAAGCGTTTGAGAAATCCAAGAGGAGGGTCCACCGATAATCTGGCGATATGTGAGAATTCTCCTGTACCCGATTCATAGCATGGATAATTGCCTCACAACCAGCTGGAACCCCCACCCCAACCTGTAGAGGCGTTAGGGCATGCAAGGCATCTGACTGGACAGCCCTGGAAACACATTTAGAAGTCAAGCGACGCAACACTCCCCCCACTGCAATTGGACGGTGTCCACCATTCTTCTAGCAAGAAGCGACGCCCCACAAAGATGAGGCACAACCGCGGATCCAGCACAAAGGAGATTGACCACGTCTAAAATGGCTAAAAGGGCAGAATTGGCCCGGTCCGGGGAAGGGCAAAAAATAGCTTCCTTGAGATGACTAGCTCTGAGGCAGGAAGGGCCAGGGGCAGACCCATTGGGAAAGGATTTCAAGGCTGAAACTAATGCCTCTGCTGAGATCCTGACTGGAGAAGGAACAGAGGTGGGGTGGATGGGGGGGAGGCCACCTGAGGGTGCTTAGACAGCATCTCAGCAAAAATGCCATCAGACACTGGAGCAAGACCACTTGAAGTCAAAGCTTGTGAAGCCTTTCTGTATTGGCCATCCTCCATAGCACGACGAGCCCGCTTGGCATTGGCTAATAACAACGCTTCTGGACTTAAAGTCTTAGCTCTCCTACCAATATTAGTGCTCTTGTCCCTAGAAATCAATTCAGACCACAGGCCGAAGATATCCCCATCCTTCCATCTCCTAATTCGAGCTCTCACTATTTTCTCTCTATCTCTCCAATTAGAGACAGCCCCTTTGTTAGGAATAGACAGAATACATCGTGCAAGCATGAAAAACAAATACCATGCTCCAAGGTCTGAAGGATCAGCCTTGATGGACTGAAAAACACCACTAACGAGACCTGCCCAGACATCTCTGACCCCTTTAGGAACATGGTGAAGGGTAGGGGTCTTCAATCCCAAAATAACGGTGAGGGTGGGAAAAGTACCAAGAGAAGTAGGGAGGGTGGAGTGAGAGAGGGGGAAAGATGCACCCTTATCATCTTGTGACTAGATCCTGGTAAAGGATCGTTAACAGACCCCTGAACAACTGGAGCAGGCAGAGAATCAGCCACGGGAATTCCATCAGGAGCAGAAGTATCGGAACTGCCGATACCGGAGGGATCATCCCGAGACGAACTTCCAACGGAGGTAGCGATGGGTGGGAACCGAAGGGGCACGTGTACGGGGTTGGGTGCAAGTGGTATTCAGACACTTGCTTAGCCGGCCAGGAAGACAGCCCGTGCAGCTTCTACCCCCCTTAACACAGGAGCACCCCTTACACTTTCCTAACCTATTACAGCGACAACAATTTACAAGGCATGAGCTAGAAGACCGGTTCACATCAACCGAAAAAATTGCGCACAATTTTTACGCAAAGGCCTCTTCTATAGGGAGTCTGACAGTCCAATCGTTACTAAGTCCAACACTTAAACAGTATCGTAGGAGACGTAGTGGCACATCCCTTCTTCGGCGGAAAAATTATTATATACCCGCCTGGGTGCTAACCAGCAAGAGGTGGCAAAGTTCTCGTTGCGCTTCTTGCCCCTCTATGTAGCGGAACCGTCACAGAAGGTAGAATGGTCTAGTTGTTTACTGTCTAGATTGCTAAATGATAAAAGTAAGCTAAAAACTGCTCAAACAATTATTAATGGGTGTCCTAAGTTACCATACCTTTCTAGAGATATTATTATCATGATCATAAGCTAACTAAATACAACACTAACTATCACTAACTGGTGCAGGTATGGTAATAATAGATTATGCTAGAATACAGAAGTTAGAATGGTTCAGATACATCATATTCCAGAAGATATCTGACAGCCTATGCATTCTACACCACAATCTACACCACAATAGCATGTCTATAGCCTTTAGCACTGCGTATATAGGCTTGCTGTAGAAAGTGTTAGAAATTGCTAGCTTAGTCAGTGACTCACAAATAGCAGAGTTAAATTGGACTTCTAGGCTTTAGCTACTTACACTAGCATTCTGCCCTTGAAAATGGTCAGTTACTCGGCGGGATCACTCCATCCTGAGCCAACTTGTTCCCACTGTAAGGTTGATCTACGTCTGAATTAAAAAAATCTATGCTGACCTTCCAAGTTGGTTAGCAAGTACCTTTTCACCTGCCCTCCGAACATACTATCCTCATCAGATATTTCATCATCTCTTCAGATAGAGTTGGCTAACCAGATTTCCACAATTCAGTTTCTAATAATTGTCTGCTGCTAGAAGATGAAGGAACTACAAATATGGCCCTCTAATTTTGGCGCTAGATATCAGGAGGGTGACGTTGATGACACTGGTGATAGGCAACATAAGTCATTACACCCCAGGTGCCATAAAAGCCATAAAAATGCTGCTACATGTATTAGCAACTTTAGAATTAGTGCCAAGAAGAGAGTGGTAACCACAAAGTGTTCTTGTTGGATTCTGCTCTTACGAAAGCGGACCCATTAGAGAAGGCAAGGTGATGAAACTGTTCAGCTTTAGGTAGCCAACTAATTATCTGTGCTAATTTTGTAGTTGTGTTGTTGTTTACAATACAGTCCATAAGAAAGCTTTTGGTGCTAAGCTTGGCTCCAGCTGACCTCGTGTATGCTTGGAGTAAAGAAAAAAGTCAATAGATGACAAAATAAAATGTTGGCTACTAAGTAGATTATAGCTGACCTTGTAATGCATTGTGTGGAGTGCATAGAAAAAAATCAGTTGAAAAACCAGTATTGTTAAATTGATGCTCTAGTTATCACTAAAATAGTTGAAGAATAATAGAAGGAATAACACAAGTAAGCTAAGTATGGCTGCAACTGCTCTCATCCGTGCTTGGACCAAAGAAGAACATAAAGTTTACCTTTTAATGCATTGAGTGGAATGCAAAGTGGAAAGCCAAGAATTTTTTCAAGTTGAAACGCTATTATTGTTAAATTGGTGCTCTATTCTTTATATTGCACTAAAATAGTTAAAATAGTTGAAAGAATAATATGCTTTAGTCAATGTATGCCAAACTAATATATAGCGTGGGTGTTCTTTCAATGAAATACTTTGCTGAGCATGAAAATTTAACTTCAACTTGCACATACAAAGCAAGTGTGGGAGAGCTGAGCTCTCAAGTCTTGTTAGTATATGTTTTTCCAATTTCTGACTGGCTTGTTCTACTACCTGGTGATGATGGTGGTGTTTCTGTGTTGTTGTGTAAGTCATCTTGTATGTAGTGTTCGGGGTTGTATAGGTTAGGGTGGGGTGGAGAGTTGGTGTCAAAATTGGCTGAACACACTGTTTATGATACATGAAGCTAGCAAGTTGAATATTGGCTGAGATATATTAATGTTGGTTTGGCTGCCATTTTAAAATTGGGTCAAACCAATATATGGTATGCACTCTCCAATAAATAGATGGATATACCAGGCATGGCAATAACAACTTTTTTCTCGAATTTCCACATGAATTTTATCGGTCAATGTTTCGGCTAGATTTTCTATCCTAATGCCTATTTAGAAGTTAGCTAGTGATCATAGAGTGGGAAGTGAAGAAAAAGAAGAAAAAACCCTGTGATACTCATGAAAGTCAACTATTAAACTTATAAACCTAATTCCTTTGTGGGCAGAAAAATCTTTTTACAAAAAATGACCTCGCTCACTTTAGATGCCTACCAACAACAAGCACCTCTTTTACTTTAGCAGAACTGTCTAGAGCACAATGACTGCAACAAATACCTCTCTTGGTCTAGATTAGCATGTGAGAACACAGAGACAACAACATATACAAAGATGACCCCCATTCCAGATGATCACACTAGAAAACATCAATCCATAAGTGAAGTTTCATCTGGATCTCCATTGCCTTCTATTCAGTCTTGCATATAGGTCGTACATACATAAGAGGCAGACTGACACACAGAGTGAGACAGAGATAGACAGAGAGGTATATAGTCAGTCAGACAGACAGTTAAACAGCCTCTAATAATTTACATATAATAATATGACCATAATAGGATGGTATTGGTGATGTGAGGGAAACCCTGAAGTTGAATGTGATTATCCTAACTGCCATACATTTTGCAGTTATAGAGAGATTCACTCTAACTGCACGATCTTGTCAGTGTGTTATATATCAGTTCACACAGAACTGTATAGCAGCAGCTGCAGTGTTATATATATAAGGATTGTGGTCGACACCTAAATTGTCAGCATTGCATACAGCGAGTAAAAAATAATAATACAAGCAATGCTCTTAGCTCCATAGCAGGCATGAGGCATATGGCATTTTGCAGAGTTTTTGGGTAGCTCTGAAGCATTAATAAAGTGAATAAAGTCTTAGCCTCGTCTTCCAAACCCAGTTTTGCAGTGCTTATGACATGCCATCAGTACATTGTAGTATTTTGTGGGTGTGTGTTAATTAACCACAGCTTATTCAGTGCACTTTAATGATACAGACAATACTTTGGTTGTGTTACTTCACACTTCTGACTTGTCTCTTTGAAAATCTATATGGAATAAGATTGTTGCAACTATTATTGAGTGTTGAAGCTAACTAGCTACATCTACTCGCATGCACATAGTGCTTGGGAACACGAACACTACATACATGGATATTGTTTTGTTAATCACAAATAGTGAAGAGCCAGTTGCAATAAAAACAAAAGGCTGATTGTAAGTGAAATCTACACTACATTTGAATATGTCAGCTGAAAATAATCGTACAATTCCATCCAACCTAAAGAATTATGAAACTGCTACTGTATATAAATGCTTGTTTATCTGGACAATAGTGAGTAAGTTAGTTTATATAATAATTTAGTTATAAATTCATTGTTTGGAAGAATTTGCAGATTTTAATAGCAATAATCTATATAGAGGTTCGAGTCCAAGTATTCTCTTTAAACCAGTTTTTGGTCTTTTTAGAGAACCTGTAGCATATTTGCATCAGATGAAAGTAATCTTACGTACTGAATTTGTTTACAGTATTGTTGAATAAATATTATGTGAATTTACAATAAAATTATTGGAGTAAATGTTGATAAAGTTTAATAAATATTCATTTCTAATAATATATGATATTAGAAGTAATGTAGGTTAATAAAATTATGTTAAAAATATTGTTGAAGATAATAATTGACATATATGCCAAAAGTGAAGGTGGGAGTTTTGATTAAATATGTTTCTTTCGTGAGGTGCTTCTTAAATGAAATCTTCTTACATCTTGTCTGACTCTGTTCTTTTTTGATATTTTGTTATCAAACCTGCAGCAAATAATACATTAACCCAGCTAATATATGCCATGTGAACATTAGCTATATAGCTGGACAGTGTATTTAAAATGTACACAATCATGGCCATAGTTTTTAATTAAAGTTCACTATGATGATCCTCCAAATTAAACTATCAATTCACTACAACCTTGGCTTTGCCTATGACCAAGTAGTGTATCTATCATTTTAATTTAGTGCAGATAGACAAGCTGAATAAAAAAATATCTATTGTTATAACTAGTGAAAAATATTGTAGCTGGCCATGAACTGAATATAGCTACTCGATGAGTGTTTCAGTAATAATTATGGACAAGGGAAATAAACTAATTCTACATAATTACCTTGTCGTGGTCTTAACAGACTTCGCAGAAGAGAAACTCTAAAGATAACACACAAAAAATATAAAAGTCAATGTGTAATTACACCAGCTTGTTATCTGATGTACATGCCATTAACCTTCTCACCAGAAACACAATGCAAGTGAAAATGTCTCTATTAGCAACATAACATATGTGATAGTTTTTAGATTAACCAATGTTGTGGTTAGTATTTATTCCGATAGATAAAACCATAGTGACATTTTCAAACGAAATACTTCTGCTTCATGCCTCAAACATAAAGATAAAAAATTAGTTTTCTGGACGAATAAAACATCAATACATGCCTGCTTACACACAGCAAATCTTTGCTACCTATCAGCGTGTTCTTCATCACTGGTAAATTTGTCTCTGTCCAAATCAACAGCACGAGTTAGAGCTTTAAGCTTGCTCAAAAGTAAGTCAGGACGAATATTCAATCAATAGTAGAGCTTTAGGATGAATATGGCCTTGCCAAGGTAATAATAGAAGTGACCTGCTTCTTCGCCACCACTTTTACCTTCAGACAAATTTAAGTCGTTTTCCAGAAGATTAGGACATACGTACTCCTAGTCAGTCAAATGGAACATGTTGACCACTTTGAACTAATTCTGAATATATATTTTTAATATTTCCCCCAAGTTTCAAATATTGATTGTCTTCATCTTAAGTAGATACATAGCGGCTATTTTTAAACTTTACTGGATATTTTAGAACCAACACTCATTTTTTATGTTTTTATTACATAATAACTTTTGTTATATATAGCTTAAAGCCACACCGGTGAGTGTGTTAATGCATAATTATGTAATTGTTTACCTTATCAAATTTTGCAAAGATAATTGCCTTCATATTATCATTCTCATGAGAACTTTCTGGAATAAACAAAAGAAGGTGCAACGTAAATGTGAGGCATAGCAGCTATATACTATTCTGTGAGAGAGAGTAAAACTGGCTTCCTAAACCTTACCTTGCTCTATCCTGAAAAGCACTTGTTCTTCTGGTTTTTCCTCAAGGTGAGCAGTGCAAACATAGAGAATCAAGATGATGAGCATAAATCCCATCCACAGAATGACATTGTATGAGATCTAAAATAATAGTAAAAATATAAGTATAAATGGAGTTGTACTGCACTGTTATTTCTTACAAAGATTAAGTTTACACAGACCATGCAGGTCAGTCTTGCATATGCTTAGAGTGTGCTTCATCAACTTCATACAATTATTATAATACTTGAATGCTATATTCTGTTTAACATTAGATTTTAGCTGATCTCTTAAAATGTACTGATGATTTATCCTCTAATATACTCATGTTTTTCCCCCTTTTCACAAATTATTACTGTAAGCTGACCTAGTTGTAAGCTGCTGTAAAAAATTCACACTGAATTCAAGAAGATTATCTCAGGTAATCTTTTTGGGTCACAATTATATAATGTTCCTGTAAGTCATAGTTCAAACTAGGCATGGTGGCAGGAACACATCTAAAGTTATACCACTAAGTATTCCAAGGGTGGCTACAGAATAGTTGGCACAATTAAAGTAATGACCACATGATTAAGAAAATTCTTACCACATATATCATTGAAAATAACACATGGTATTTTTTTTTAATTGGGCATGAAACTCTCCAGATGAATGCTACTATAAAACTTCTGGCATTATCCAACGTTTGGGTAAAGACAAATTCACAGATCACAAAATTGTGGTGTACACACATGCATACTGGTTATTAAGCCCATACTATTTTTTTTCTGTATAAAATTGTATAAAGTTTACTTATAAACAGGCCCAGCCAGTTAGATTACTTCATCACAAGTCATATACCTTTCGAAAATCGGGAAAAATTGTTTCTCGTGTTAGAAATCTAACCTTTGAATTGTTTCATCATAGAATACCACAAATTTGAACTAAATGAAGTTAGGTCACAAAAACTCTATTGAAGTTCATCGATCAAACAGGAAAATGCCAAAAAATAATGGTAAAGATCTTAATTCAGAATGGCAAAATTCTATCTTTGCTATTATGTTTGTGACAGCTTTTTGTTTTCCAAAGAGCAAAAACATTACATTGTGTGCAGACACAATGCAGAAAAAAAGCGAGCAAACTGAAAATGAAAGAATATAAATTTCTCTGTTGGACTGACCTAAGCTATTCTTACATAGAAGAGTGCATTGTAATCAACAGTTTTATGTTGATTTGAACAATTCATCACAAACAAATTACCTGATTCTTCAAAGCCTTTTCCCTGTTGGAAACAGCCGTTGAATATGCTCCTTCCTCCAAGTTAATGTCTATGGGGGATCCTGTTGTTCGATGAAGTGAAAATTGAAAAGAAACACGGGAAGTAGGACTATAAAAGTCAGTGTGTTGAATTTGGTATTCCTGACGTTCTTTGAAATATTCTTCGTAAAATGTATAATTGCGGCGAATATTCACTGATTTGGAAGTGATAAGATGCAGTAGTGGAACATTACTAAACTAAAGGAAACATAAAATCAACTCTTCAGATAATGCACTGAATCAAGTCACTATTTTCATACCTGAGCGTTGCAGTAGTACTTGGTGTTTCTTGCACTACTGTATGAAATCATACTTCCATTGGTCTCGGAATTCTATAAAGGGTTTAGATTTGGAAAGAGAAGGAGCAGCCAAAAGAGGAGGAAGTGATATAAATGAACATTTGAAGGATGGAGGAGAAAGAGTTGAAAGTGAAAAGATGGAAAGAATAAGGACGAGGCAAAGGAGAAGTTGATAAATCAAAAGTAAGCAGAAGAAGTGGAAGATGTTTAAGAGGACAAGATTTAAAGACGAATTTAAATAAAATTGTTAATCTTATGAATTGCAATAGTCAACTTACAACAGCATCCCAAATTTGTCCACCTTCAATAGCTGGAAAAGCAATCCAAACTTTAGGAGCAGTATCTGAAGAGATAAAAATAGACATGCTGCAACATTATGCCAGCTACATCATGAGCTAAAACAACTCTTACCTTCATCATATGCTGTCAGGCGGCTGTAGTGCACCATTGAAAAGTCCAGCTTGAGCAACTGGAAATAAAGAGTGGTACTTATATAAAGCAGCGACAAGGCTGACCAGAGCAGTGTACACGAAGAAATTATCATCACTAAATCGGCAGATCAATAAGAGTCAGCATAAACTAAGTCTTTTGCAACAATCACAAGTGACGCTAAATACTGAGCATGAGCAAATAAATAGACGCAGCCTCGGGCCAGGGACTTCACCTCGACTGAAATAAGCACGTGATTAGCGCGTGGAGTCAACTCGCCGGCTAATAATAAATTATCACCGCCTATTCTATAATATCCCCAATTTAAGGCACATCCCTTCTTCCGTGGTAAAATTATTATATACCCGCCTGGGTGCTAACCAGCGAAGTTCTCGTTGCGCTTCTTGCCCCTCTATGTAGCGGAACCGTCACAGAAGGTAGAATGGTCTAGATTGCTAACCGATAAAAGTAAGCTAAAAACTGCTCAAACAATTATTTCCTAATTGATGGGTGTCCTAAGTTACCATACCTTTCTAGACATATGCATGGCCGTAGGAGCCGCAACGGTCTATACGGCAATTGCCGTATAGGTTTGGACCGAACACGCCTACTTCACGAAAACCACCCTTTTTTAAATTTTTTTAATTATTTTTTTATTTTATTATTAAAAAAAAAATTTTTTTAAATTTTTTTATTTTTTTAATTTAAAAAAAAATTTTTTTTTTACTTCACAGTATCATATGGTGAGACATGAATAGAAGTACACTGAAGGACAACTAGCCTACCTATGTGACTAGTAGCAATGGATAAAAATTATTAAATTAACTACGAGACATGGCTTATTGTTTCACGTGTGTGCAAGCAATCCAAACAGGTAAGATACGGTGGGGCAGCTTCTGCTAGTAAGCCTAGCTGCCACTCATATTGGCAGCAATCATTCCATATTTCACAGCTAGTATATATTTTAGGTAAACTGAAGATGATAAGGAAACATGCAGACTCAACCTTTTTGTCTGGGTTCAGTAACTGGAAGGATAGAACTCGATGTTTCAACAAACATGAGAGCACAAAATATCATAAAGCAGCTACCGATTTAGTGATCACTATACCAGGTACGACTAGTGATGTTGGAAGTATGTTATCTTCTCAACATGCTTTGCAAAAAGCCGTGAACAGAGAGTACCTTATCAAGATAGCTCAGAATATTCAATTCCTAGCTAGACAAGGAATAGCTTTTCGTGGTGCTGGTGATGAAGTTGCCAGTAACTTCATGCAATTAATGCATCTTCGTGCATTGGACGATCCTGCAATATCGGCCATGTTAAGTAAGAAAACTGATAGATATACTAGTCCCCAAATACAAAATGAAGTTATTAAAATAATGGCATTATATATTCTTCGAGATATAGCCAGTTCTATCCAGCAAGCCAAGTATTTTGCCCTGATGGCTGATGAAGTGTCGGATGCATCCAATATAAGGAGCAATTCGTAATTTGCTTTCGGTGGGTTGATGATGATTTTCAACCCCATGAAGACTTCTATGGCCTTGACCATGTTGAGTCCATAAAAGCAGATGTCTTGGTTGGTAGTTTGAAGGATGTGATTGGTCGTATGAGTCTTAGCATTCATAACTGTCGTGCTCAATGCTATGATGGTGCTGCAAACATGTGTGGTATAAGGGTGGGACTTCTACTCAAATTTGTGGAGAAGAGTCACCAGCTATTTTTGTCCATTGCTATGGTCATGCTTTAAATTTAGCTGCTGGAGATACCATCAAGAATAATCAAATTCTGAGGAATACTCTAGATACTACTTTTGAAATATCTAAACTGCTTAAATACTCACCTCGGCGAGAAGGCTTGTTTAACAAGATTAAGGCAGAAATTAGTCGTGGAACAACTGGTTTTAGAACCCTCTGTCCCACTAGGTGGACAGTCAGGGCGTCCTCACTGAGCAGCATCATTTCCAATTATGATGTTGTTCAGGCAGTTTGGGAAGAAGCTCTTGCTTCCCCCAGATCCCCCTACCCTTGAATACCCTGCACAGTCTGCCAATTAGGTACACATTTTTCCTCCCCATTTTTCCTCCCCCCCCCCCCCCCCCTAACAAAAATTTCTGTATAAATCCTGCTGTAGCTCCAAAAGGAGTGCTATTAGATAGAGTATAAGTTGGGTGTGTTTATTCCAGTAGCAAGTAAAGCCACTCCCATTGTGGGTGTGGCTTAGTTGCCGTACAGGTTTACATTTGCTTCCTACGGGCCTGATATGTGATAGGATCTGAGAAAAGGGGTCTAATGTAGAGTAAAATGGTTTTGTGGTATGACCAAAATAAGCTCAAAGTTATAGTTTGACTATTTTCCTTTTTTACTACAGGCATCTACTAACTTTCCTTTACATTTGTGTGAAGTCTGAAGGCTCCTGCTTGCTTCTTTGTAGGCAAGAGTGAGGTTAGAAGATTGGTGGTCAAGAAGCTGCATTGCCATGTAACGCGGAGAAATAAACTCCCACAAAATGGTGGGATTTCCTATAGTGGCCGCGTGGTTAACAAACTAACAGAGGAATGGCTTCATCAAGTGCACAGGAAGCTGCAAAAGCCATTAATTTAAAATGCGTTTTTCTCAAAATGAATGCTTCAGCGTCTAGCATTCAGACTTTCATAACTTTTCTTATAATGGAAATAAGTGTTGATTTAAGTTCCAAAATATAGGCATTGCTTTGATCTTTCATCTGGTATCAATAACTCAGTTTTTTTAAATTTTGTAAGACCTCTTTTCTCAGATCCTATCACATATTATTATCATGATCATAAGCTAACTAAATACAACACTAGCTATCACTAACTGGTGCAGGTATGGTAATAATAGATTATGCTAGAATACAGAAGTTAGAATGGTTCAGTTACATCATATTCCAGAAGATATCTGACAGCCTATGCATTCTACACCACAATCTACACCCCAATAGCATGTCTATAGCCATTAGCACTACGTAGGCTTGCTGTAGAAAGTGTTAGAAATTGCTAGCTTAGTCAGTGACTCACAAATAGCAGAGTTAAATTGGACTTCTAGGCTTTAGCTACTTACACTAGCATTCTGCCCTTGAAAATGGTAAGTTACTCGGCGGGATCACTCCATCCTGAGCCAACTTGTTCCCACTGTAAGGTTGATCTACGTCTGAATTAAAAAAATCTATGCTGACCTTCCAAGTTGGTTAGCAAGTACCTTTTCACCTGCCCTCCGAACATACTATCCTCATCAGATATTTCATCATCTCTTCAGATAGAGTTGGCTAACCAGATTTCCACAATTCAGTTTCTAATAATTGTCTGCTGCTAGAAGATGAAGGAACTACAAATATGGCCCTCTAATTTTGGCGCTAGATATCAGGAGGGTGACGTTGATGACACTGGTGATAGGCAACATAAGTCATTACACCCCAGGTGCCATAAAAGCCATAAAAATGCTGCTACATGTATTAGCAACTTTTAGAATTAGTGCCAAGAAGAGAGTGGTAACCACAAAGTGTTCTTGTTGGATTCTGCTCTTACGAAAGCGGACCCATTAGAGAAGGCAAGGTGATGAAACTGTTCAGCTTTAGGTAGCCAACTAATTATCTGTGCTAATTTTGTAGTTGTGTTGTTGTTTACAATACAGTCCATAAGAAAGCTTTTGGTGCTAAGCTTGGCTCCAGCTGACCTCGTGTATGCTTGGAGTAAAGAAAAAAGTCAATAGATGACAAAATAAAATGTTGGCTACTAAGTAGATTATAGCTGACCTTGTAATGCATTGTGTGGAGTGCATAGAAAAAAATCAGTTGAAAAACCAGTATTGTTAAATTGATGCTCTAGTTATCACTAAAATAGTTGAAGAATAATAGAAGGAATAACACAAGTAAGCTAAGTATGGCTGCAACTGCTCTCATCCGTGCTTGGACCAAAGAAGAACATAAAGTTTACCTTTTAATGCATTGAGTGGAATGCAAAGTGGAAAGCCAAGAATTTTTTCAAGTTGAAACGCTATTATTGTTAAATTGGTGCTCTATTCTTTATATTGCACTAAAATAGTTAAAATAGTTGAAAGAATAATAGATATAATACAACATTGCCTTAGTCAATGTATGCCAAACTAATATATAGCGTGGGTGTTCTTTCAATGAAATACTTTGCTGAGTATGAAAATTTAACTACAACTTGCACATACAAAGCAAGTGTGGGAGAGCTGAGCTCTCAAGTCTTGTTAGTATATGTTTTTCCAATTTCTGACTGGCTTGTTCTACTACCTGGTGATGATGGTGTTTTGGTGTTTCCGTGTTGTTGTGTAAGTCATCTTGTATGTAGTGTTGGGGGTTGTATAGGTTAGGGTGGGGTGGAGAGTTGGTGTCAAAATTGGCTGAACACACTGTTTATGATAGAAGATAGCAAGTTGAATATTGGCTGAGATATATTAATGTTGGTTTGGCTGCCATTTTAAAATTGGGTCAAACCAATATATGGTATGCACTCTCCAATAAATAGATGGATATGCCAGGCATGGCAATAACAACTTTTTTCTCGAATTTCCACATGAATTTTATCGGTCAATGTTTCGGCTAGATTTTCTATCCTAATGCCTATTTAGAAGTTAGCTAGTGATCATAGAGTGGGAAGTGAAGAAAAAGAAGCTGTGATACTCATGAAAGTCAACTATTAAACTTATAAACCTAATTCCTTTGCTTGGGCAGAAAAATCTTTTTACAAAAAATGACCTCGCTCACTTTAGATGCCCACCAACAACAAGCACCTCTTTTACTTTAGCAGAACTGTCTAGAGCACAATGACTGCAACAAATACCTCTCTTGGTCTAGATTAGCATGTGAGAACACAGAAACAACAACATATACAAAGATGACCCCCATTCCAGATAGAAAACATCAATCCATAAGTGAAGTTTCATCTGGATCTCCATTGCCTTCTATTCAGTCTTGCATATAGGTCGTACATACATAAGAGGCAGACTGACACACAGAGTGAGACAGAGATAGACAGAGAGGTATATAGTCAGTCAGACAGAAAGTTAAACAGCCTCTAATAATTTACATATAATAATATGACCATAATAGGATGGTATTGGTGATGTGAGGGAAACCCTGAAGTTGAATGTGATTATCCTAACTGCCACACATTTTGCAGTTATAGAGAGATTCACTCTAACTGCACGATCTTGTCAGTGTGTTATATATCAGTTCACACAGAACTGTATAGCAGCAGCTGCAGTGTTATATATATAAGGATTGTGGTCGACACCTAAATTGTCAGCATTGCATACAGCGAGTAAAAAATAATAATACAAGCAATGCTCTTAGCTCCATAGCAGGCATGAGGCAGATGAGCATATGGCATTTTGCAGAGTTTTTGGGTAGCTCTGAAGCATTAATAAAGTGAATAAAGTCTTAGCCTCGTCTTCCAAACCCAGTTTTGCAGTGCTTATGACATGCCATCAGTACATTGTAGTATTTTGTGGGTGGGTGTTAATTAACCACAGCTTATTCAGTGCACTTCAATGATACAGACAATATTGAACTTTTGATTGTGTTACTTCACACTTCTGACTTGTCTCTTTGAAAATCTATATGGAATAAAGATTGTTGCAACTATTATTGAGTGTTGAAGCTAACTAGCTACATCTACTCGCATGCACATAGTGCTTGGGAACACGAACACTACATACATGAATATTGTTTTGTTAATCACAAATAGTGAAGAGCCAGTTGCAATAAAAACAAAAGGCTGATTGTAAGTGAAATCTACACTACATTTGAATATGTCAGCTGAAAATAATCGTACAATTCCATCCAACCTAAAGAATTATGAAACTGCTACTGTATATAAATGCTTGTTTATCTGGACAATAGTGAGTAAGTTAGTTTATATAATAATTTAGTTATAAATTCATTGTTTGGAAGAATTTGCAGATTTTAATAGCAATAATCTATTATAGAGGTTCGAGTCCAAGTATTCTCTTTAAACCAGTTTTTGGTCTTTTTAGAGAACCTGTAGCATATTTGCATCAGATGAAAGTAATCGTACGTACTGAATTTGTTTATAGTATTGTTGAATAAATATTATGTGAATTTACAATAAAATTATTGGGGTAAATGTTGATAAAGTTTAATAAATATTCATTTCTAATAATATATGATATTAGAAGTAATGAGGTTAATAAAATTATGTTAAAAATATTGTTGAAGATAATAATTGACATATATGCCAAAAGTGAAGGTGGGAGTTTTGATTAAATATGTTTCTTTCGTGAGGTGCTTCTTAAATGAAATCTTCTTTCATCTTGTCTGACTCTGTTCTTTTTTGATATTTTGTTATCAAACCTGCAGCAAATAATAAGGTATTATCATTAACCCAGCTAATATATGCCATGTGAACATTAGCTAGCTGGACAGTGTATTTAAAATGTACACAATCATGGCCATAGTTTTTAATTAAAGTTCACTATGATGATCCTCCAAATTAAACTATCAATTCACTACAACCTTGGCTTTGCCTATGACCAAGTAGTGTATCTATCATTTTAATTTAGTGCAGATAGACAAGCTGAATAAAAAAAAAATCTATTGTTATAACTAGTGAAAAATATTGTAGCTGGCCATGAACTGAATATAGCTACTCGATGAGTGTTTCAGTAATAATTATGGACAAGGGAAATAAACTAATTCTACATAATTACCTTGTCGTGGTCTTAACAGACTTCACAGAAGAGAAACTCTAAAGATAACACACAAAAAATATAAAAGTCAATGTGTAATTACACCAGCTTGTTATCTGATGTACATGCCATTAACCTTCTCACCAGAAACACAATGCAAGTGAAAATGTCTCTATTAGCAACATAACATAATTATGTGATAGTTTTTAGATTAACCAATGTTGTGGTTAGTATTTATTCCGATAGATAAAACCATAGTGACATTTTCAAACGAAATACTTCTGCTTCATGCCTCAAACATAAAGATAAAAAATTAATTTTCTGGACGAATAAAACATCAATACATGCTCTGCTTACACACAGCAAATCTTTGCTACCTATCAGCGTGTTCTTCATCACTGGTAAATTTGTCTCTGTCCAAATCAACAGCACGAGTTAGAGCTTTAAGGTTGCTCAAAAGTAAGTCAGGACGAATATTCAATCAATAGTAGAGCTTTAGGATGAATATGGCCTTGCCAAGGTAATAATAGAAATGACCTGCTTCTTCGCCACCACTTTTACCTTCAGACAAATTTAAGTCGTTTTCCAGAAGATTAGGACATACGTACTCCTAGTCAGTCAAATGGAACATGTTGACCACTTTGAACTAATTCTGAATATATATTTTTAATATTTCCCCCAAGTTTCAAATATTGATGGTCTTCATCTTAAGTAGATACATAGCGGCTATTTTTAAACTTTACTGGATATTTTAGAACCAACACTCATTTTTTATGTTTTTATTACATAATAACTTTTGTTATCATGTAGCTATCTACTCCACTCATAGAGAATAGTACAAATAGAACTACTGTGATATTTTACCATATCGCGTACTTGTTATTACCTACTTGTTATTACCTACTTGTTATTACCTACCCGATATGCACATGCTCAGTAAAGGTTTGCGCATCCTCAGTCCCATGATAAATACATTATTAAATTGATACGGTGAAATATCACTCGTCTGATTGGCCGGTATTTTCACTCGTGCCTACGGCACTCGTGGAAATACTAGCCACAGACTCGTGATATTTCCCCGTATCAATGTAATAATATATAGCTTAAAGCCACACCAGTGAGTGTGTTAATGCATAATTATGTAATTGTTTACCTTATCAAATTTTGCAAAGATAATTGCCTTCATATCATCATTCTCATGAGAACTTTCTGGAATAAACAAAAGAAGGTGCAACGTAAATGTGAGGCATAGCAGCTATATACTATTCTGTGAGAGAGAGTAAAACTGGCTTCCTAAACCTTACCTTGCTCTTTCCTGAAAAGCACTTGTTCTTCTGGTTTTTCCTCAAGGTGAGCAGTGCAAACATAGAGAATCAAGATGATGAGCATAAATCCCATCCACAGAATGACATTGTATGAGATCTAAAATAATAGTAAAAATATAAGTATAAATGGAGTTGTACTGCACTGTTATTTCTTACAAAGATTAAGTTTACACAGACCGTGCAGGTCAGTCTTGCATTTGCTTAGAGTGTACTTCATCAACTTCATACAATTATTATAATACTTGAATGCTATATTCTGTTTAACATTAGATTTTAGCTGATCTCTTAAAATGTACTGATGATTTATCCTCTAATATACTCATGTTTTTCCCCCTTTTCACAAATTATTACTGTAAGCTGACCTAGTTGTAAGCTGCTGTAAAAAATTCACACTGAATTCAAGAAGATTATCTCAGGTAATCTTTTTGGGTCACAATTATATAATGTTCCTGTAAGTCATAGTTCAAACTAGGCATGGTGGCAGGAACACATCTAAAGTTATACCACTGAGTATTCCAAGGGTGGCTACAGAATAGTTGGCACAATTAAAGTAATGACCACATGATTAAGTAAAATTCTTACCACATATATCATTGAAAATAACACATGGTATTTTTTTTTTAATTGGGCATGAAACTCTCCAGATGAATGCTACTATAAAACTTCTGGCATTATCCAACGTTTGGGTAAAGACAAATTCACAGATCACAAAATTGTGGTGTACACACATGCATACTGGTTATTAAGCCCATACTATTTTTTTTCTGTATAAAATTGTATAAAGTTTACTTATAAACAGGCCCAGCCAGTTAGATTACTTCATCACAAGTCATATACCTTTCGAAAATCGGGAAAAATTGTTTCTCGTGTTAGAAATCTAACCTTTGAATTGTTTCATCATAGAATACCACAAATTTGAACTAAATGAAGTTAGGTCACAAAAACTCTATTGAAGTTCATCGATCAAACAGGAAAATGCCAAAAAATAATGGTAAAGATCTTAATTCAGAATGGCAAAATTCTATCTTTGCTATTATGTTTGTGACAGCTTTTTGTTTTCCAAAGAGCAAAAACATTACATTGTGTGCAGACACAATGCAGAAAAAAAGCGAGCAAACTGAAAATGAAAGAATATAAATTTCTCTGTTGGACTGACCTAAGCTATTCTTACATAGAAGAGTGCATTGTAATCAACAGTTTTATGTTGATTTGAACAATTCATCACAAACAAATTACCTGATTCTTCAAAGCCTTTTCCCTGTTGGAAACAGCCGTTGAATATGCTCCTTCCTCCAAGTTAATGTCTATGGGGGATCCTGTTGTTCGATGAAGTGAAAATTGAAAAGAAACACGGGAAGTAGGACTATAAAAGTCAGTGTGTTGAATTTGGTATTCCTGACGTTCTTTGAAATATTCTTCGTAAAATGTAGAATTGCGGCGAATATTCACTGATTTGGAAGTGATAAGATGCAGTAGTGGAACATTACTAAACTAAAGGAAACATAAAATCAACTCTTCAGATAATGCACTGAATCAAGTCACTATTTTAATACCTGAGCGTTGCAGTAGTACTTGGTGTTTCTTGCACTACTGTATGAAATCATACTTCCATTGGTCTCGGAATTCTATAAAGGGTTTAGATTTGGAAAGAGAAGGAGCAGCCAAAAGAGGAGGAAGTGATATAAATGAACATTTGAAGGATGGAGGAGAAAGAGTTGAAAGTGAAAAGATGGAAAGAATAAGGACGAGGCAAAGGAGAAGTTGATAAATCAAAAGTAAGCAGAAGAAGTGGAAGATGTTTAAGAGGACAAGATTTAAAGACGAATTTAAATAAAATTGTTAATCTTATGAATTGCAATAGTCAACTTACAACAGCATCCCAAATTTGTCCACCTTCAATAGCTGGAAAAGCAATCCAAACTTTAGGAGCAGTATCTGAAGAGATAAAAATAGACATGCTGCAACATTATGCCAGCTACATCATGAGCTAAAACAACTCTTACCTTCATCATATGCTGTCAGGCGGCTGTAGTGCACCATTGAAAAGTCCAGCTTGAGCAACTGGAAATAAAGAGTGGTACTTATATAAAGCAGCGACAAGGCTGACCAGAGCAGTGTACACGAAGAAATTATCATCACTAAATCGGCAGATCAATAAGAGTCAGCATAAACTAAGTCTTTTGCAACAATCACAAGTGACGCTAAATACTGAGCATGAGCAAATAAATAGACGCAGCCTCGGGCCAGGGACTTCACCTGGACTGAAATAAGCACGTGATTAGCGCGTGGAGTCAACTCGCCGGCTAATAATAAATTATCGCCTATTCTATAATATCCCCAATTTAAACAGTATCGTAGGAGATGTAGTGCTTATTAAGGCACATCCCTTCTTCCGTGGTAAAATTATTATATACCCGCCTGGGTGCTAACCAGCGAAGTTCTCGTTGCGCTTCTTGCCCCTCTACGGAACCGTCACAGAAGGTAGAATGGTCTAGATTGCTAACCGATAAAAGTAAGCTAAAAACTGCTCAAACAATTATTTCCTAATTGATGGGTGTCCTAAGTTACCATACCTTTCTAGACATATGTGATAGGATCTGAGAAAAGGGGTCTAATGTAGAGTAAAATGGTTTTGTGGTATGACCAAAATAAGCTCAAAGTTATAGTTTGACTATTTTCCTTTTTTACTACAGGCATCTACTAACTTTCCTTTACATTTGTGTGAAGTCTGAAGGCTCCTGCTTGCTTCTTTGTAGGCAAGAGTGAGGTTAGAAGATTGGTGGTCAAGAAGCTGCGTTGCCATGTAACGCGGAGAAATAAACTCCCACAAAATGGTGGGATTTCCTATAGTGGCCGCGTGGTTAACAAACTAACAGAGGAATGGCTTCATCAAGTGCACAGGAAGCTGCAAAAGCCATTAATTTAAAATGCGTTTTTCTCAAAATGAATGCTTCAGCGTCTAGCATTCAGACTTTCATAACTTTTCTTATAATGGAAATAAGTGTTGATTTAAGTTGAAATATAGGCATTGCTTTGATCTTTCATCTGGTATCAATAACTCAGTTTTTTTAAATTTTGTAAGACCTCTTTTCTCAGATCCTATCACATATTATTATCATGATCATAAGCTAACTAAATACAACACTAGCTATCACTAACTGGTGCAGGTATGGTAATAATAGATTATGCTAGAATACAGAAGTTAGAATGGTTCAGTTACATCATATTCCAGAAGATATCTGACAGCCTATGCATTCTACACCACAATCTACACCCCAATAGCATGTCTATAGCCATTAGCACTACGTAGGCTTGCTGTAGAAAGTGTTAGAAATTGCTAGCTTAGTCAGTGACTCCCAATAGCAGAGTTAAATTGGACTTCTAGGCTTTAGCTACTTACACTAGCATTCTGCCCTTGAAAATGGTAAGTTACTCGGCGGGATCACTCCATCCTGAGCCAACTTGTTCCCACTGTAAGGTTGATCTACGTCTGAATTAAAAAAATCTATGCTGACCTTCCAAGTTGGTTAGCAAGTACCTTTTCACCTGCCCTCCGAACATACTATCCTCATCAGATATTTCATCATCTCTTCAGATAGAGTTGGCTAACCAGATTTCCACAATTCAGTTTCTAATAATTGTCTGCTGCTAGAAGATGAAGGAACTACAAATATGGCCCTCTAGTTTTGACGCTAGATATCAGGAGGGTGACGTTGATGACACTGGTGATAGGCAACATAAGTCATTACACCCCAGGTGCCATAAAAGCCATAAAAATTCTGCAACATGTATTAGCAACTTTTAGAATTAGTGCCAAGAAGAGAGTGGTAACCACAAAGTGTTCTTGTTGGATTCTGCTCTTACGAAAGCGGACCCATTAGAGAAGGCAAGGTGATGAAACTGTTCAGCTTTAGGTAGCCAACTAATTATCTGTGCTAATTTTGTAGTTGTGTTGTTGTTTACAATACAGTCCATAAGAAAGCTTTTGGTGCTAAGCTTGGCTCCAGCTGACCTCGTCTATGCTTGGAGTAAAGAAAAAAGTCAATAGATGACAAAATAAAATGTTGGCTACTAAGTAGATTATAGCTGACCTTGTAATGCATTGTGTGGAGTGCATAGAAAAAAATCAGTTGAAAAACCAGTATTGTTAAATTGATGCTCTAGTTATCACTAAAATAGTTGAAGAATAATAGAAGGAATAACACAAGTAAGCTAAGTATGGCTGCAACTGCTCTCATCCGTGCTTGGACCAAAGAAGAACATAAAGTTTACCTTTTAATGCATTGAGTGGAATGCAAAGTGGAAAGCCAAGAATTTTTTCAAGTTGAAACGCTATTATTGTTAAATTGGTGCTCTATTCTTTATATTGCACTAAAATAGTTAAAATAGTTGAAAGAATAATAGATATAATACAACATTGCTTTAGTCAATGTATGCCAAACTAATATATAGCGTGGGTGTTCTTTCAATGAAATACTTTGCTGAGCATGAAAATTTAACTTCAACTTGCACATACAAAGCAAGTGTGTGAGAGCTGAGCTCTCAAGTCTTGTTAGTGTATGTTTTTCCAATTTCTGACTGGCTTGTTCTACTACCTGGTGATGATGGTGTTTTGGTGTTTCCGTGTTGTTGTGTAAGTCATCTTGTATGTAGTGTTGGGGGTTGTATAGGTTAGGGTGGGGTGGAGAGTTGGTGTCAAAATTGGCTGAACACACTGTTTATGATACATGAAGCTAGCAAGTTGAATATTGGCTGAGATATATTAATGTTGGTTTGGCTGCCATTTTAAAATTGGGTCAAACCAATATATGGTATGCACTCTCCAATAAATAGATGGATATGCCAGGCATGGCAATAACAACTTTTTTCTCGAATTTCCACATGAATTTTATCGGTAATGTTTCGGCTAGATTTTCTATCCTAATACCTATTTAGAAGTTAGCTAGTGATCATAGAGTGGGAAGTGAAGAAAAAGAAGAAAAAACCCTGTGATACTCATGAAAGTCAACTATTAACCTAATTCCTTTGCTTGGGCAGAAAAATCTTTTTACAAAAAATGACCTCGCTCACTTTAGATGCCCACCAACAACAAGCACCTCTTTTACTTTAGCAGAACTGTCTAGAGCACAATGACTGCACAAATACCTCTCTTGGTCTAGATTAGCATGTGAGAACACAGAGAAGACAGACAGTTAAACAGCCTCTAATAATTTACATATAATAATGACCATAATAGGATGGTATTGGTGATGTGAGGGAAACCCTGAAGTTGAATGTGATTATCCTAACTGCCACACATTTTGCAGTTATAGAGAGATTCACTCTAACTGCACGATCTTGTCAGTGTGTTATATATCAGTTCACACAGAACTGTATAGCAGCAGCTGCAGTGTTATATATATAAGGATTGTGGTCGACACCTAAATTGTCAGCATTGCATACAGCGAGTAAAAAATAATAATACAAGCAATGCTCTTAGCTCCATAGCAGGCATGAGGCAGATGAGCATATGGCATTTTGCAGAGTTTTTGGGTAGCTCTGAAGCATTAATAAAGTGAATAAAGTCTTAGCCTCGTCTTCCAAACCCAGTTTTGCAGTGCTTATGACATGCCATCAGTACATTGTAGTATTTTGTGGGTGGGTGTTAATTAACCACAGCTTATTCAGTGCACTTCAATGATACAGACAATATTGAACTTTTGATTGTGTTACTTCACACTTCTGACTTGTCTCTTTGAAAATCTATATGGAATAAAGATTGTTGCAACTATTATTGAGTGTTGAAGCTAACTAGCTACATCTACTCGCATGCACATAGTGCTTGGGAACACGAACACTACATACATGAATATTGTTTTGTTAATCACAAATAGTGAAGAGCCAGTTGCAATAAAAACAAAAGGCTGATTGTAAGTGAAATCTACACTACATTTGAATATGTCAGCTGAAAATAATCGTACAATTCCATCCAACCTAAAGAATTATGAAACTGCTACTGTATATAAATGCTTGTTTATCTGGACAATAGTGAGTAAGTTAGTTTATATAATAATTTAGTTATAAATTCATTGTTTGGAAGAATTTGCAGATTTTAATAGCAATAATCTATATAGAGGTTCGAGTCCAAGTATTCTCTTTAAACCAGTTTTTGGTCTTTTTAGAGAACCTGTAGCATATTTGCATCAGATGAAAGTAATCGTACGTACTGAATTTGTTTATAGTATTGTTGAATAAATATTATGTGAATTTACAATAAAATTATTGGAGTAAATGTTGATAAAGTTTAATAAATATTCATTTCTAATAATATATGATATTAGAAGTAATGTAGGTTAATAAAATTATGTTAAAAATATTGTTGAAGATAATAATTGACATATATGCCAAAAGTGAAGGTGGGAGTTTTGATTAAATATGTTTCTTTCGTGAGGTGCTTCTTAAATGAAATCTTCTTTCATCTTGTCTGACTCTGTTCTTTTTTGATATTTTGTTATCAAACCTGCAGCAAATAATAAGGTATTATCATTAACCCAGCTAATATATGCCATGTGAACATTAGCTAGCTGGACAGTGTATTTAAAATGTACACAATCATGGCCATAGTTTTTAATTAAAGTTCACTATGATGATCCTCCAAATTAAACTATCAATTCACTACAACCTTGGCTTTGCCTATGACCAAGTAGTGTATCTATCATTTTAATTTAGTGCAGATAGACAAGCTGAAAAAAATAAATCTATTGTTATAACTAGTGAAAAATATTGTAGCTGGCCATGAACTGAATATAGCTACTCGATGAGTGTTTCAGTAATAATTATGGACAAGGGAAATAAACTAATTCTACATAATTACCTTGTCGTGGTCTTAACAGACTTCACAGAAGAGAAACTCTAAAGATAACACACAAAAAATATAAAAGTCAATGTGTAATTACACCAGCTTGTTATCTGATGTACATGCCATTAACCTTCTCACCAGAAACACAATGCAAGTGAAAATGTCTCTATTAGCAACATAACATATGTGATAGTTTTTAGATTAACCAATGTTGTGGTTAGTATTTATTCCGATAGATAAAACCATAGTGACATTTTCAAACGAAATACTTCTGCTTCATGCCTCAAACATAAAGATAAAAAATTAATTTTCTGGACGAATAAAACATCAATACATGCTCTTCTTACACACAGCAAATCTTTGCTACCTATCAGCGTGTTCTTCATCACTGGTAAATTTGTCTCTGTCCAAATCAACAGCACGAGTTAGAGCTTTAAGGTTGCTCAAAAGTAAGTCAGGACGAATATTCAATCAATAGTAGAGCTTTAGGATGAATATGGCCTTGCCAAGGTAATAATAGAAATGACCTGCTTCTTCGCCACCACTTTTACCTTCAGACAAATTTAAGTCGTTTTCCAGAAGATTAGGACATACGTACTCCTAGTCAGTCAAATGGAACATGTTGACCACTTTGAACTAATTCTGAATATATATTTTTAATATTTCCCCCAAGTTTCAAATATTGATGGTCTTCATCTTAAGTAGATACATAGCGGCTATTTTTAAACTTTACTGGATATTTTAGAACCAACACTCATTTTTTATGTTTTTATTACATAATAACTTTTGTTATATATAGCTTAAAGCCACACCGGTGAGTGTGTTAATGCATAATTATGTAATTGTTTACCTTATCAAATTTTGCAAAGATAATTGCCTTCATATTATCATTCTCGTGAGAACTTTCTGGAATAAACAAAAGAAGGTGCAACGTAAATGTGAGGCATAGCAGCTATATACTATTCTGTGAGAGAGAGTAAAACTGGCTTCCTAAACCTTACCTTGCTCTTTCCTGAAAAGCACTTGTTCTTCTGGTTTTTCCTCAAGGTGAGCAGTGCAAACATAGAGAATCAAGATGATGAGCATAAATCCCATCCACAGAATGACATTGTATGAGATCTAAAATAATAGTAAAAATATAAGTATAAATGGAGTTGTACTGCACTGTTATTTCTTACAAATACACAGACCATGCAGGTCAGTCTTGCATATGCTTAGAGTGTGCTTCATCAACTTCATACAATTATTATAATACTTGAATGCTATATTCTGTTTAACATTAGATTTTAGCTGATCTCTTAAAATGTACTGATGATTTATCCTCTAATATACTCATGTTTTTCCCCCCTTTTCACAAATTATTACTGTAAGCTGACCTAGTTGTAAGCTGCTGTAAAAAATTCACACCGAATTCAAGAAGATTATCTCAGGTAATCTTTTTGGGTCACAATTATATAATGTTCCTGTAAGTCATAGTTCAAACTAGGCATGGTGGCAGGAACACATCTAAAGTTATACCACTGAGTATTCCAAGGGTGGCTACAGAATAGTTGGCACAAATAAAGTAATGACCACATGATTAAGTAAAATTCTTACCACATATAATTATCATTGAAAATAACACATGGTATTTTTTTTTTAATTGGGCATGAAACTCTCCAGATGAATGCTACTATAAAACTTCTGGCATTATCCAACGTTTGGGTAAAGACAAATTCACAGATCACAAAATTGTGGTGTACACACATGCATACTGGTTATTAAGCCCATACTATTTTTTTTCTGTATAAAATTGTATAAAGTTTACTTATAAACAGGCCCAGCCAGTTAGATTACTTCATCACAAGTCATATACCTTTCGAAAATCGGGAAAAATTGTTTCTCGTGTTAGAAATCTAACCTTTGAATTGTTTCATCATAGAATACTACAAATTTGAACTAAATGAAGTTAGGTCACAAAAACTCTATTGAAGTTCATCGATCAAACAGGAAAATGCCAAAAAATAATGGTAAAGATCTTAATTCAGAATGGCAAAATTCTATCTTTGCTATTATGTTTGTGATAGCTTTTTGTTTTCCAAAGAGCAAAAACATTATATTGTGTGCAGACACAATGCAGAAAAAAAGCGAGCAAACTGAAAATGAAAGAATATAAATTTCTCTGTTGGACTGACCTAAGCTATTCTTACATAGAAGAGTGCATTGTAATCAACAGTTTTATGTTGATTTGAACAATTCATCACAAACAAATTACCTGATTCTTCAAAGCCTTTTCCCTGTTGGAAACAGCCGTTGAATATGCTCCTTCCTCCAAGTTAATGTCTATGGGGGATCCTGTTGTTCGATGAAGTGAAAATTGAAAAGAAACACGGGAAGTAGGACTATAAAAGTCAGTGTGTTGAATTTGGTATTCCTGACGTTCTTTGAAATATTCTTCGTAAAATGTAGAATTGCGGCGAATATTCACTGATTTGGAAGTGATAAGATGCAGTAGTGGAACATTACTAAACTAAAGGAAACATAAAATCAACTCTTCAGATAATGCACTGAATCAAGTCACTATTTTCATACCTGAGCGTTGCAGTAGTACTTGGTGTTTCTTGCACTACTGTATGAAATCATACTTCCATTGGTCTCGGAATTCTATAAAGGGTTTAGATTTGGAAAGAGAAGGAGCAGCCAAAAGAGGAGGAAGTGATATAAATGAACATTTGAAGGATGGAGGAGAAAGAGTTGAAAGTGAAAAGATGGAAAGAATAAGGACGAGGCAAAGGAGAAGTTGATAAATCAAAAGTAAGCAGAAGAAGTGGAAGATGTTTAAGAGGACAAGATTTAAAGACGAATTTAAATAAAATTGTTAATCTTATGAATTGCAATAGTCAACTTACAACAGCATCCAAATTTGTCCACCTTCAATAGCTGGAAAAGCAATCCAAACTTTAGGAGCAGTATCTGAAGAGATAAAAATAGACATGCTGCAACATTATGCCAGCTACATCATGAGCTAAAACAACTCTTACCTTCATCATATGCTGTCAGGCGGCTGTAGTGCACCATTGAAAAGTCCAGCTTGAGCAACTGGAAATAAAGAGTGGTACTTATATAAAGCAGCGACAAGGCTGACCAGAGCAGTGTACACGAAGAAATTATCATCACTAAATCGGCAGATCAATAAGAGTCAGCATAAACCAAGTCTTTTGCAACAATCACAAGTGACGCTAAATACTGAGCATGAGCAAATAAATAGACGCAGCCTCAGGCCAGGGACTTCACCCTGGACTGAAATAAGCACGTGATTAGCGCGTGGAGTCAACTCGCCGGCTAATAATAAATTATCACCGCCTATTCTATAATATCCCCAATTTAAACAGTATCGTAGTGCTTATTAAGGCACATCCCTTCTTCCGTGGTAAAATTATTATATACCCGCCTGGGTGCTAACCAGCGAAGTTCTCGTTGCGCTTCTTGCCCCTCTATGTAGCGGAACCGTCACAGAAGGTAGAATGGTCTAGATTGCTAACCGATAAAAGTAAGCTAAAAACTGCTCAAACAATTATTTCCTAATTGATGGGTGTCCTAAGTTACCATACCTTTCTAGACATATGTGATAGGATCTGAGAAAAGGGGTCTAATGTAGAGTAAAATGGTTTTGTGGTATGACCAAAATAAGCTCAAAGTTATAGTTTGACTATTTTCCTTTTTTACTACAGGCATCTACTAACTTTCCTTTACATTTGTGTGAAGTCTGAAGGCTCCTGCTTGCTTCTTTGTAGGCAAGAGTGAGGTTAGAAGATTGGTGGTCAAGAAGCAGCGTTGCCATGTAACGCGGAGAAATAAACTCCCACAAAATGGTGGGATTTCCTATAGTGGCCGCGTGGTTAACAAACTAACAGAGGAATGGCTTCATCAAGTGCACAGGAAGCTGCAAAAGCCATTAATTTAAAATGCGTTTTTCTCAAAATGAATGCTTCAGCGTCTAGCATTCAGACTTTCATAACTTTTCTTATAATGGAAATAAGTGTTGATTTAAGTTCCAAAATATAGGCATTACTTTGATCTTTCATCTGGTATCAATAACTCAGTTTTTTTAAATTTTGTAAGACCTCTTTTCTCAGATCCTATCACATATTATTATCATGATCATAAGCTAACTAAATACAACACTAGCTATCACTAACTGGTGCAGGTATGGTAATAATAGATTATGCTAGAATACAGAAGTTAGAATGGTTCAGTTACATCATATTCCAGAAGATATCTGACAGCCTATGCATTCTACACCACAATCTACACCCCAATAGCATGTCTATAGCCATTAGCACTACGTAGGCTTGCTGTAGAAAGTGTTAGAAATTGCTAGCTTAGTCAGTGACTCACAAATAGCAGAGTTAAATTGGACTTCTAGGCTTTAGCTACTTACACTAGCATTCTGCCCTTGAAAATGGTAAGTTACTCGGCGGGATCACTCCATCCTGAGCCAACTTGTTCCCACTGTAAGGTTGATCTACGTCTGAATTAAAAAAATCTATGCTGACCTTCCAAGTTGGTTAGCAAGTACCTTTTCACCTGCCCTCCGAACATACTATCCTCATCAGATATTTCATCATCTCTTCAGATAGAGTTGGCTAACCAGATTTCCACAATTCAGTTTCTAATAATTGTCTGCTGCTAGAAGATGAAGGAACTATAAATATGGCCCTCTGATTTTGGCGCTAGATATCAGGAGGGTGACGTTGATGACACTGGTGATAGGCAACATAAGTCATTACACCCCAGGTGCCATAAAAGCCATAAAAATGCTGCTACATGTATTAGCAACTTTTAGAATTAGTGCCAAGAAGAGAGTGGTAACCACAAAGTGTTCTTGTTGGATTCTGCTCTTACGAAAGCGGACCCATTAGAGAAGGCAAGGTGATGAAACTGTTCAGCTTTAGGTAGCCAACTAATTATCTGTGCTAATTTTGTAGTTGTGTTGTTGTTTACAATACAGTCCATAAGAAAGCTTTTGGTGCTAAGCTTGGCTCCAGCTGACCTCGTGTATGCTTGGAGTAAAGAAAAAAGTCAATAGATGACAAAATAAAATGTTGGCTACTAAGTAGATTATAGCTGACCTTGTAATGCATTGTGTGGAGTGCATAGAAAAAAATCAGTTGAAAAACCAGTATTGTTAAATTGATGCTCTAGTTATCACTAAAATAGTTGAAGAATAATAGAAGGAATAACACAAGTAAGCTAAGTATGGCTGCAACTGCTCTCATCCATGCTTGGACCAAAGAAGAACATAAAGTTTACCTTTTAATGCATTGAGTGGAATGCAAAGTGGAAAGCCAAGAATTTTTTCAAGTTGAAACGCTATTATTGTTAAATTGGTGCTCTATTCTTTATATTGCACTAAAATAGTTAAAATAGTTGAAAGAATAATATGCTTTAGTCAATGTATGCCAAACTAATATATAGCGTGGGTGTTCTTTCAATGAAATACTTTGCTGAGCATGAAAATTTAACTTCAACTTGCACATACAAAGCAAGTGTGGGAGAGCTGAGCTCTCAAGTCTTGTTAGTATATGTTTTTCCAATTTCTGACTGGCTTGTTCTACTACCTGGTGATGATGGTGTTTTGGTGTTTCTGTGTTGTTGTGTAAGTCATCTTGTATGTAGTGTTCGGGGTTGTATAGGTTAGGGTGGGGTGGAGAGTTGGTGTCAAAATTGGCTGAACACACTGTTTATGATACATGAAGCTAGCAAGTTGAATATTGGCTGAGATATATTAATGTTGGTTTGGCTGCCATTTTAAAATTGGGTCAAACCAATATATGGTATGCACTCTCCAATAAATAGATGGATATGCCAGGCATGGCAATAACAACTTTTTTCTCGAATTTCCACATGAATTTTATCGGTCAATGTTTCGGCTAGATTTTCTATCCTAATGCCTATTTAGAAGTTAGCTAGTGATCATAGAGTGGGAAGTGAAGAAAAAGAAGAAAAAACCCTGTGATACTCATGAAAGTCAACTATTAAACTTATAAACCTAATTCCTTTGTGGGCAGAAAAATCTTTTTACAAAAAATGACCTCGCTCACTTTAGATGCCCACCAACAACAAGCACCTCTTTTACTTTAGCAGAACTGTCTAGAGCACAATGACTGCAACAAATACCTCTCTTGGTCTAGATTAGCATGTGAGAACACAGAGACAACAACATATACAAAGATGACCCCCATTCCAGATGATCACACTAGAAAACATCAATCCATAAGTCATAAGTGAAGTTTCATCTGGATCTCCATTGCCTTCTATTCAGTCTTGCATATAGGTCGTACATACATAAGAGGCAGACTGACACACAGAGTGAGACAGAGATAGACAGAGAGGTATATAGTCAGTCAGACAGACAGTTAAACAGCCTCTAATAATTTACATATAATAATATGACCATAATAGGATGGTATTGGTGATGTGAGGGAAACCCTGAAGTTGAATGTGATTATCCTAACTGCCATACATTTTGCAGTTATAGAGAGATTCACTCTAACTGCACGATCTTGTCAGTGTGTTATATATCAGTTCACACAGAACTGTATAGCAGCAGCTGCAGTGTTATATATATAAGGATTGTGGTCGACACCTAAATTGTCAGCATTGCATACAGCGAGTAAAAAATAATAATACAAGCAATGCTCTTAGCTCCATAGCAGGCATGAGGCATATGGCATTTTGCAGAGTTTTTGGGTAGCTCTGAAGCATTAATAAAGTGAATAAAGTCTTAGCCTCGTCTTCCAAACCCAGTTTTGCAGTGCTTATGACATGCCATCAGTACATTGTAGTATTTTGTGGGTGTGTGTTAATTAACCACAGCTTATTCAGTGCACTTTAATGATACAGACAATACTTTGGTTGTGTTACTTCACACTTCTGACTTGTCTCTTTGAAAATCTATATGGAATAAGATTGTTGCAACTATTATTGAGTGTTGAAGCTAACTAGCTACATCTACTCGCATGCACATAGTGCTTGGGAACACGAACACTACATACATGGATATTGTTTTGTTAATCACAAATAGTGAAGAGCCAGTTGCAATAAAAACAAAAGGCTGATTGTAAGTGAAATCTACACTACATTTGAATATGTCAGCTGAAAATAATCGTACAATTCCATCCAACCTAAAGAATTATGAAACTGCTACTGTATATAAATGCTTGTTTATCTGGACAATAGTGAGTAAGTTAGTTTATATAATAATTTAGTTATAAATTCATTGTTTGGAAGAATTTGCAGATTTTAATAGCAATAATCTATATAGAGGTTCGAGTCCAAGTATTCTCTTTAAACCAGTTTTTGGTCTTTTTAGAGAACCTGTAGCATATTTGCATCAGATGAAAGTAATCGTACGTACTGAATTTGTTTACAGTATTGTTGAATAAATATTATGTGAATTTACAATAAAATTATTGGAGTAAATGTTGATAAAGTTTAATAAATATTCATTAATATATGATATTAGAGTTAATAAAATTATGTTTAAAATATTGTTGAAGATAATAATTGACATATATGCCAAAAGTGAAGGTGGGAGTTTTGATTAAATATGTTTCTTTCGTGAGGTGCTTCTTAAATGAAATCTTCTTTCATCTTGTCTGACTCTGTTCTTTTTTGATATTTTGTTATCAAACCTGCAGCAATTATAGGTATTATCATTAACCCAGCTAATATATGCCATGTGAACATTAGCTAGCTGGACAGTGTATTTAAAATGTACACAATCATGGCCATAGTTTTTAATTAAAGTTCACTATGATGATCCTCCAAATTAAACTATCAATTCACTACAACCTTGGCTTTGCCTATGACCAAGTAGTGTATCTATCATTTTAATTTAGTGCAGATAGACAAGCTGAATAAAAAAAAATCTATTGTTATAACTAGTGAAAAATATTGTAGCTGGCCATGAACTGAATATAGCTACTCGATGAGTGTTTCAGTAATAATTATGGACAAGGGAAATAAACTAATTCTACATAATTACCTTGTCGTGGTCTTAACATACTTCACAGAAGAGAAACTCTAAAGATAACACACAAAAAATATAAAAGTCAATGTGTAATTACACCAGCTTGTTATCTGATGTACATGCCATTAACCTTCTCACCAGAAACACAATGCAAGTGAAAATGTCTCTATTAGCAACATAACATATGTGATAGTTTTTAGATTAACCAATGTTGTGGTTAGTATTTATTCCGATAGATAAAACCATAGTGACATTTTCAAACGAAATACTTCTGCTTCATGCCTCAAACATAAAGATAAAAAATTAATTTTCTGGACGAATAAAACATCAATACATGCTCTGCTTACACACAGCAAATCTTTGCTACCTATCAGCGTGTTCTTCATCACTGGTAAATTTGTCTCTGTCCAAATCAACAGCACGAGTTAGAGCTTTAAGCTTGCTCAAAAGTAAGTCAGGATGAATATTCAATCAATAGTAGAGCTTTAGGATGAATATGGCCTTGCCAAGGTAATAATAGAAGTGACCTGCTTCTTCGCCACCACTTTTACCTTCAGACAAATTTAAGTCGTTTTCCAGAAGATTAGGACATACGTACTCCTAGTCAGTCAAATGGAACATGTTGACCACTTTGAACTAATTCTGAATATATATTTTTAATATTTCCCCCAAGTTTCAAATATTGATGGTCTTCATCTTAAGTAGATACATAGCGGCTATTTTTAAACTTTACTGGATATTTTAGAACCAACACTCATTTTTTATGTTTTTATTACATAATAACTTTTGTTATATATAGCTTAAAGCCACACCGGTGAGTGTGTTAATGCATAATTATGTAATTGTTTACCTTATCAAATTTTGCAAAGATAATTGCCTTCATATTATCATTCTCATGAGAACTTTCTGGAATAAACAAAAGAAGGTGCAACGTAAATGTGAGGCATAGCAGCTATATACTATTCTGTGAGAGAGAGTAAAACTGGCTTCCTAAACCTTACCTTGCTCTTTCCTGAAAAGCACTTGTTCTTCTGGTTTTTCCTCAAGGTGAGCAGTGCAAACATAGAGAATCAAGATGATGAGCATAAATCCCATCCACAGAATGACATTGTATGAGATCTAAAATAACAGTAAAAATATAAGTATAAATGGAGTTGTACTGCACTGTTATTTCTTGCAAAGATTAAGTTTACACAGACCATGCAGGTCAGTCTTGCATATGCTTAGAGTGTGCTTCATCAACTTCATACAATTATTATAATACTTGAATGCTATATTCTGTTTAACATTAGATTTTAGCTGATCTCTTAAAATGTACTGATGATTTATCCTCTAATATACTCATGTTTTTTCCCCCTTTTCACAAATTATTACTGTAAGCTGACCTAGTTGTAAGCTGCTGTAAAAAATTCACACTGAATTCAAGAAGATTATCCAGGTAATCTTTTTGGGTCACAATTATATAATGTTCCTGTAAGTCATAGTTCAAACTAGGCATGGTGGCAGGAACACATCTAAAGTTATACCACTGAGTATTCCAAGGGTGGCTACAGAATAGTTGGCACAATTAAAGTAATGACCACATGATTAAGTAAAATTCTTACCACATATATCATTGAAAATAACACATGGTATTTTTTTAAAAATTGGGCATGAAACTCTCCAGATGAATGCTACTATAAAACTTCTGGCATTATCCAACGTTTGGGTAAAGATAAATTCACAGATCACAAAATTGTGGTGTACACACATGCATACTGGTTATTAAGCCCATACTATTTTTTTTCTGTATAAAATTGTATAAAGTTTACTTATAAACAGGCCCAGCCAGTTAGATTACTTCATCACAAGTCATATACCTTTCGAAAATCGGGAAAAATTGTTTCTCGTGTTAGAAATCTAACCTTTGAATTGTTTCATCATAGAATACCACAAATTTGAACTAAATGAAGTTAGGTCACAAAAACTCTATTGAAGTTCATCGATCAAACAGGAAAATGCCAAAAAATAATGGTAAAGATCTTAATTCAGAATGGCAAAATTCTATCTTTGCTATTATGTTTGTGACAGCTTTTTGTTTTCTAAAGAGCAAAAACATTACATTGTGTGCAGACACAATGCAAAAAAAAAGCGAGCAAACTGAAAATGAAAGAATATAAATTTCTCTGTTGGACTGACCTAAGCTATTCTTACATAGAAGAGTGCATTGTAATCAACAGTTTTATGTTGATTTGAACAATTCATCACAAACAAATTACCTGATTCTTCAAAGCCTTTTCCCTGTTGGAAACAGCTGTTGAATATGCTCCTTCCTCCAAGTTAATGTCTATGGGGGATCCTGTTGTTCGATGAAGTGAAAATTGAAAAGAAACACGGGAAGTAGGACTATAAAAGTCAGTGTGTTGAATTTGGTATTCCTGACGTTCTTTGAAATATTCTTCGTAAAATGTAGAATTGCGGCGAATATTCACTGATTTGGAAGTGATAAGATGCAGTAGTGGAACATTACTAAACTAAAGGAAACATAAAATCAACTCTTCAGATAATGCACTGAATCAAGTCACTATTTTCATACCTGAGCGTTGCAGTAGTACTTGGTGTTTCTTGCACTACTGTATGAAATCATACTTCCATTGGTCTCGGAATTCTATAAAGGGTTTAGATTTGGAAAGAGAAGGAGCAGCCAAAAGAGGAGGAAGTGATATAAATGAACATTTGAAGGATGGAGGAGAAAGAGTTGAAAGTGAAAAGATGGAAAGAATAAGGACGAGGCAAAGGAGAAGTTGATAAATCAAAAGTAAGCAGAAGAAGTGGAAGATGTTTAACCCTATGCTTCAGTAATAAAATTTGGTAAAAATGAGTCCCGTTTTTGTAGGCATGTTTTCTGGCTACTGCTATACTCAATGGTTAAACTTTTTATATCATCTGAATCAGCAAAGATAGCAGAATCACCTTATCTATTGAAATTTAGTATATAATTGAATTATGTTTTTGGCAATTACTAGAGCACAACATTTTACGTTTTTCAAACTTTTTAATATTTATCTCAAGAACAACTAGCCTCACATGTATCATTCTGATACCATCATAACCAGCATTGAATTAGCTTTCAAATGATATGAAATTTAGTTGTAAAGAGAAAAAAATATTGAAAATATATTGAATTGAAATGTTGCTATTTTGGACGATAGTTTCCTCTTTTTACTATGGCGTGGCACAAAAAATTACAATAATTATTTAAAGGTTCTATAATGCAATCAATGCATTACGTAATGCATAAACAAAAAGAAAGCAATGCTAGAAACAAGAAAAGTGAAGCAGGTAGGTAGATAAATATTATTGAAATATGGTTATTTAAAGTGCGATTTTTCAATGGTGACTGAAGTAGAGGGTTAAGAGGACAAGATTTAAAGACGAATTTAAATAAAATTGTTAATCTTATGAATTGCAATAGTCAACTTACAACAGCATCCCAAATTTGTCCACCTTCAATAGCTGGAAAAGCAATCCAAACTTTAGGAGCAGTATCTGAAGAGATAAAAATAGACATGCGGCAACATTATGCCAGCTACATCATGAGCTAAAACAACTCTTACCTTCATCATATGCTGTCAGGCGGCTGTAGTGCACCATTGAAAAGTCCAGCTTGAGCAACTGGAAATAAAGAGTGGTACTTATATAAAGCAGCGACAAGGCTGACCAAAGCAGTGTACACGAAGAAATTATCATCACTAAATCGGCAGATCAATAAGAGTCAGCATAAACTAAGTCTTTTGCAACAATCACAAGTGACGCTAAATACTGAGCATGAGCAAATAAATAGACGCAGCCTCGGGCCAGGGACTTCACCTGGACTGAAATAAGCACGTGATTAGCGCGTGGAGTCAACTCGCCGGCTAATAATAAATTATCACCGCCTATTCTATAATATCCCCAATTTAAACAGTATCGTAGGAGATGTAGTGCTTATTAAGGCACATCCCTTCTTCCTGGTAAAATTATTATATACCCGCCTGGGTGCTAACCAGCGAAGTTCTCGTTGCGCTTCTTGCACCTCTATGTAGCGGAACCGTCACAGAAGGTAGAATGGTCTAGATTGCTAACCGATAAAAGTAAGCTAAAAACTGCTCAAACAATTATTTCCTAATTGATGGGTGTCCTAAGTTACCATACCTTTCTAGACATATGTGATAGGATCTGAGAAAAGGGGTCTAATGTAGAGTAAAATGGTTTTGTGGTATGACCAAAATAAGCTCAAAGTTATAGTTTGACTATTTTCCTTTTTTACTACAGGCATCTACTAACTTTCCTTTACATTTGTGTGAAGTCTGAAGGCTCCTGCTTGCTTCTTTGTAGGCAAGAGTGAGGTTAGAAGATTGGTGGTCAAGAAGCTGCGTTGCCATGTAACGCGGAGAAATAAACTCCCACAAAATGGTGGGATTTCCTATAGTGGCCGCGTGGTTAACAAACTAACAGAGGAATGGCTTCATCAAGTGCACAGGAAGCTGCAAAAGCCATTAATTTAAAATGCGTTTTTCTCAAAATGAATGCTTCAGCGTCTAGCATTCAGACTTTCATAACTTTTCTTATAATGGAAATAAGTGTTGATTTAAGTTCCAAAATATAGGCATTGCTTTGATCTTTCATCTGGTATCAATAACTCAGTTTTTTTAAATTTTGTAAGACCTCTTTTCTCAGATCCTATCACATATTATTATCATGATCATAAGCTAACTAAATACAACACTAGCTATCACTAACTGGTGCAGGTATGGTAATAATAGATTATGCTAGAATACAGAAGTTAGAATGGTTCAGTTACATCATATTCCAGAAGATATCTGACAGCCTATGCATTCTACACCACAATCTACACCCCAATAGCATGTCTATAGCCATTAGCACTACGTAGGCTTGCTGTAGAAAGTGTTAGAAATTGCTAGCTTAGTCAGTGACTCACAAATAGCAGAGTTAAATTGGACTTCTAGGCTTTAGCTACTTACACTAGCATTCTGCCCTTGAAAATGGTAAGTTACTCGGCGGGATCACTCCATCCTGAGCCAACTTGTTCCCACTGTAAGGTTGATCTACGTCTGAATTAAAAAAATCTATGCTGACCTTCCAAGTTGGTTAGCAAGTACCTTTTCACCTGCCCTCCGAACATACTATCCTCATCAGATATTTCATCATCTCTTCAGATAGAGTTGGCTAACCAGATTTCCACAATTCAGTTTCTAATAATTGTCTGCTGCTAGAAGATGAAGGAACTACAAATATGGCCCTCTGATTTTGGCGCTAGATATCAGGAGGGTGACGTTGATGACACTGGTGATAGGCAACATAAGTCATTACACCCCAGGTGCCATAAAAGCCATAAAAATGCTGCTACATGTATTAGCAACTTTTAGAATTAGTGCCAAGAAGAGAGTGGTAACCACAAAGTGTTCTTGTTGGATTCTGCTCTTACGAAAGCGGACCCATTAGAGAAGGCAAGGTGATGAAACTGTTCAGCTTTAGGTAGCCAACTAATTATCTGTGCTAATTTTGTAGTTGTGTTGTTGTTTACAATACAGTCCATAAGAAAGCTTTTGGTGCTAAGCTTGGCTCCAGCTGACCTCGTGTATGCTTGGAGTAAAGAAAAAAGTCAATAGATGACAAAATAAAATGTTGGCTACTAAGTAGATTATAGCTGACCTTGTAATGCATTGTGTGGAGTGCATAGAAAAAAATCAGTTGAAAAACCAGTATTGTTAAATTGATGCTCTAGTTATCACTAAAATAGTTCAAGAATAATAGAAGGAATAACACAAGTAAGCTAAGTATGGCTGCAACTGCTCTCATCCGTGCTTGGACCAAAGAAGAACATAAAGTTTACCTTTTAATGCATTGAGTGGAATGCAAAGTGGAAAGCCAAGAATTTTTTCAAGTTGAAACGCTATTATTGTTAAATTGGTGCTCTATTCTTTATATTGCACTAAAATAGTTAATAGTTGAAAGAATAATAGATATAATACAACATTGCTTTAGTCAATGTATGCCAAACTAATATATAGCGTGGGTGTTCTTTCAATGAAATACTTTGCTGAGTATGAAAATTTAACTACAACTTGCACATACAAAGCAAGTGTGGGAGAGCTGAGCTCTCAAGTCTTGTTAGTATATGTTTTTCCAATTTCTGACTGGCTTGTTCTACTACCTGGTGATGATGGTGTTTTGGTGTTTCCGTGTTGTTGTGTAAGTCATCTTGTATGTAGTGTTGGGGGTTGTATAGGTTAGGGTGGGGTGGAGAGTTGGTGTCAAAATTGGCTGAACACACTGTTTATGATACATGAAGCTAGCAAGTTGAATATTGGCTGAGATATATTAATGTTGGTTTGGCTGCCATTTTAAAATTGGGTCAAACCAATATATGGTATGCACTCTCCAATAAATAGATGGATATGCCAGGCATGGCAATAACAACTTTTTTCTCGAATTTCCACATGAATTTTATCCAATGTTTCGGCTAGATTTTCTATCCTAATGCCTATTTAGAAGTTAGCTAGTGATCATAGAGTGGGAAGTGAAGAAAAAGAAGCTGTGATACTCATGAAAGTCAACTATTAAACTTATAAACCTAATTCCTTTGCTTGGGCAGAAAAATCTTTTTACAAAAAATGACCTCGCTCACTTTAGATGCCCACCAACAACAAGCACCTCTTTTACTTTAGCAGAACTGTCCAGAGCACAATGACTGCAACAAATACCTCTCTTGGTCTAGATTAGCATGTGAGAACACAGAGACAACAACATATACAAAGATGACCCCCATTCCAGATAATCACACTAGAAAACATCAATCCATAAGTGAAGTTTCATCTGGATCTCCATTGCCTTCTATTCAGTCTTGCATATAGGTCGTACATACATAAGAGGCAGACTGACACACAGAGTGAGACAGAGATAGACAGAGAGGTATATAGTCAGTCAGACAGAAAGTTAAACAGCCTATAATAATTTACATATAATAATATGACCATAATAGGATGGTATTGGTGATGTGAGGGAAACCCTGAAGTTGAATGTGATTATCCTAACTGCCACACATTTTGCAGTTATAGAGAGATTCACTCTAACTGCACGATCTTGTCAGTGTGTTATATATCAGTTCACACAGAACTGTATAGCAGCAGCTGCAGTGTTATATATATAAGGATTGTGGTCGACACCTAAATTGTCAGCATTGCATACAGCGAGTAAAAAATAATAATACAAGCAATGCTCTTAGCTCCATAGCAGGCATGAGGCAGATGAGCATATGGCATTTTGCAGAGTTTTTGGGTAGCTCTGAAGCATTAATAAAGTGAATAAAGTCTTAGCCTCGTCTTCCAAACCCAGTTTTGCAGTGCTTATGACATGCCATCAGTACATTGTAGTATTTTGTGGGTGGGTGTTAATTAACCACAGCTTATTCAGTGCACTTCAATGATACAGACAATATTGAACTTTTGATTGTGTTACTTCACACTTCTGACTTGTCTCTTTGAAAATCTATATGGAATAAAGATTGTTGCAACTATTATTGAGTGTTGAAGCTAACTAGCTACATCTACTCGCATGCACATAGTGCTTGGGAACACGAACACTACATACATGAATATTGTTTTGTTAATCACAAATAGTGAAGAGCCAGTTGCAATAAAAACAAAAGGCTGATTGTAAGTGAAATCTACACTACATTTGAATATGTCAGCTGAAAATAATCGTACAATTCCATCCAACCTAAAGAATTATGAAACTGCTACTGTATATAAATGCTTGTTTATCTGGACAATAGTGAGTAAGTTAGTTTATATAATAATTTAGTTATAAATTCATTGTTTGGAAGAATTTGCAGATTTTAATAGCAATAATCTATATAGAGGTTCGAGTCCAAGTATTCTCTTTAAACCAGTTTTTGGTCTTTTTAGAGAACCTGTAGCATATTTGCATCAGATGAAAGTAATCGTACGTACTGAATTTGTTTATAGTATTGTTGAATAAATATTATGTGAATTTACAATAAAATTATTGGAGTAAATGTTGATAAAGTTTAATAAATATTCATTTCTAATAATATATGATATTAGAAGTAATGTAGGTTAATAAAATTATGTTAAAAATATTGTTGAAGATAATAATTGACATATATGCCAAAAGTGAAGGTGGGAGTTTTGATTAAATATGTTTCTTTCGTGAGGTGCTTCTTAAATGAAATCTTCTTTCATCTTGTCTGACTCTGTTCTTTTTTGATATTTTGTTATCAAACCTGCAGCAAATAATAGGTATTATCATTAACCCAGCTAATATATGCCATGTGAACATTAGCTAGCTGGACAGTGTATTTAAAATGTACACAATCATGGCCATAGTTTTTAATTAAAGTTCACTATGATGATCCTCCAAATTAAACTATCAATTCACTACAACCTTGGCTTTGCCTATGACCAAGTAGTGTATCTATCATTTTAATTTAGTGCAGATAGACAAGCTGAATAAAAAAAAAATCTATTGTTATAACTAGTGAAAAATATTGTAGCTGGCCATGAACTGAATATAGCTACTCGATGAGTGTTTCAGTAATAATTATGGACAAGGGAAATAAACTAATTCTACATAATTACCTTGTCGTGGTCTTAACAGACTTCACAGAAGAGAAACTCTAAAGATAACACACAAAAAATATAAAAGTCAATGTGTAATTACACCAGCTTGTTATCTGATGTACATGCCATTAACCTTCTCACCAGAAACACAATGCAAGTGAAAATGTCTCTATTAGCAACATAACATATGTGATAGTTTTTAGATTAACCAATGTTGTGGTTAGTATTTATTCCGATAGATAAAACCATAGTGACATTTTCAAACGAAATACTTCTGCTTCATGCCTCAAACATAAAGATAAAAAATTAATTTTCTGGACGAATAAAACATCAATACATGCTCTGCTTACACACAGCAAATCTTTGCTACCTATCAGCGTGTTCTTCATCACTGGTAAATTTGTCTCTGTCCAAATCAACAGCACGAGTTAGAGCTTTAAGGTTGCTCAAAAGTAAGTCAGGACAAATATTCAATCAATAGTAGAGCTTTAGGATGAATATGGCCTTGCCAAGGTAATAATAGAAATGACCTGCTTCTTCGCCACCACTTTTACCTTCAGACAAATTTAAGTCGTTTTCCAGAAGATTACGACATACGTACTCCTAGTCAGTCAAATGGAACATGTTGACCACTTTGAACTAATTCTGAATATATATTTTTAATATTTCCCCCAAGTTTCAAATATTGATGGTCTTCATCTTAAGTAGATACATAGCGGCTATTTTTAAACTTTACTGGATATTTTAGAACCAACACTCATTTTTTATGTTTTTATTACATAATAACTTTTGTTATATATAGCTTAAAGCCACACCGGTGAGTGTGTTAATGCATAACTATGTAATTGTTTACCTTATCAAATTTTGCAAAGATAATTGCCTTCATATTATCATTCTCATGAGAACTTTCTGGAATAAACAAAAGAAGGTGCAACGTAAATGTGAGGCATAGCAGCTATATACTATTCTGTGAGAGAGAGTAAAACTGGCTTCCTAAACCTTACCTTGCTCTTTCCTGAAAAGCACTTGTTCTTCTGGTTTTTCCTCAAGGTGAGCAGTGCAAACATAGAGAATCAAGATGATGAGCATAAATCCCATCCACAGAATGACATTGTATGAGATCTAAAATAATAGTAAAAATATAAGTATAAATGGAGTTGTACTGCACTGTTATTTCTTACAAATACACAGACCATGCAGGTCAGTCTTGCATATGCTTAGAGTGTGCTTCATCAACTTCATACAATTATTATAATACTTGAATGCTATATTCTGTTTAACATTAGATTTTAGCTGATCTCTTAAAATGTACTGATGATTTATCCTCTAATATACTCATGTTTTTTCCCCCTTTTCACAAATTATTACTGTAAGCTGACCTAGTTGTAAGCTGCTGTAAAAAATTCACACCGAATTCAAGAAGATTACCTGATTTTTGGGTCACAATTATATAATGTTCCTGTAAGTCATAGTTCAAACTAGGCATGGTGGCAGGAACACATCTAAAGTTATACCACTGAGTATTCCAAGGGTGGCTACAGAATAGTTGGCACAATTAAAGTAATGACCACATGATTAAGTAAAATTCTTACCACATATATCATTGAAAATAACACATGGTATTTTTTTTTTAATTGGGCATGAAACTCTCCAGATGAATGCTACTATAAAACTTCTGGCATTATCCAACGTTTGGGTAAAGACAAATTCACAGATCACAAAATTGTGGTGTACACACATGCATACTGGTTATTAAGCCCATACTATTTTTTTTCTGTATAAAATTGTATAAAGTTGTATAAAGTTTACTTATAAACAGGCCCAGCCAGTTAGATTACTTCAGCACAAGTCATATACCTTTCGAAAATCGGGAAAAATTGTTTCTCGTGTTAGAAATCTAACCTTTGAATTGTTTCATCATAGAATACCACAAATTTGAACTAAATGAAGTTAGGTCACAAAAACTCTATTGAAGTTCATCGATCAAACAGGAAAATGCCAAAAAATAATGGTAAAGATCTTAATTCAGAATGGCAAAATTCTATCTTTGCTATTATGTTTGTGACAGCTTTTTGTTTTCCAAAGAGCAAAAACATTACATTGTGTGCAGACACAATGCAGAAAAAAAGCGAGCAAACTGAAAATGAAAGAATATAAATTTCTCTGTTGGACTGACCTAAGCTATTCTTACATAGAAGAGTGCATTGTAATCAACAGTTTTATGTTGATTTGAACAATTCATCACAAACAAATTACCTGATTCTTCAAAGCCTTTTCCCTGTTGGAAACAGCCGTTGAATATGCTCCTTCCTCCAAGTTAATGTCTATGGGGGATCCTGTTGTTCGATGAAGTGAAAATTGAAAAGAAACACGGGAAGTAGGACTATAAAAGTCAGTGTGTTGAATTTGGTATTCCTGACGTTCTTTGAAATATTCTTCGTAAAATGTAGAATTGCGGCGAATATTCACTGATTTGGAAGTGATAAGATGCAGTAGTGGAACATTACTAAACTAAAGGAAACATAAAATCAACTCTTCAGATAATGCACTGAATCAAGTCACTATTTTCATACCTGAGCGTTGTAGTAGTACTTGGTGTTTCTTGCACTACTGTATGAAATCATACTTCCACTGGTCTCGGAATTCTATAAAGGGTTTAGATTTGGAAAGAGAAGGAGCAGCCAAAAGAGGAGGAAGTGATATAAATGAACATTTGAAGGATGGAGGAGAAAGAGTTGAAAGTGAAAAGATGGAAAGAATAAGGACGAGGCAAAGGAGAAGTTGATAAATCAAAAGTAAGCAGAAGAAGTGGAAGATGTTTAAGAGGACAAGATTTAAAGACGAATTTAAATAAAATTGTTAATCTTATGAATTGCAATAGTCAACTTACAACAGCATCCCAAATTTGTCCACCTTCAATAGCTGGAAAAGCAATCCAAACTTTAGGAGCAGTATCTGAAGAGATAAAAATAGACATGCTGCAACATTATGCCAGCTACATCATGAGCTAAAACAACTCTTACCTTCATCATATGCTGTCAGGCGGCTGTAGTGCACCATTGAAAAGTCCAGCTTGAGCAACTGGAAATAAAGAGTGGTACTTATATAAAGCAGCGACAAGGCTGACCAGAGCAGTGTACACGAAGAAATTATCATCACTAAATCGGCAGATCAATAAGAGTCAGCATAAACTAAGTCTTTTGCAACAATCACAAGTGACGCTAAATACTGAGCATGAGCAAATAAATAGACGCAGCCTCAGGCCAGGGACTTCACCTGGACTGAAATAAGCACGTGATTAGCGCGTGGAGTCAACTCGCCGGCTAATAATAAATTATCACCGCCTATTCTATAATATCCCCAATTTAAACAGTATATCGTAGGAGATGTAGTCAGCATACTTGCCAACTTTCCATAAGTTAATTCCGGGACATTAATTTATATACGGCGCGAATTTTCGACTACGCCCCCTAATTAGCGGGCGCCTTTCCCCATTAATTTTCTACGCGACCGGTTCATTTCATCATACAGCTGTGAGGTTTCTGTAGATTTCCGGAAGAGGCGGTTGAATTTATCCATTAAGAGAGCAACAGAGGTTTCGTCAGAGGATTCTCAAGCCTTGAAAGAATGCTAGCTGTTTCAGCTTCCTCACAAGACAAGAAGAATGACTTCAAACCATCATACTGCCTGAGGTAACGAACGATTCACACACTTCAGCAAGCTGAGCCATCGTGTGGGGCAATGCTTCAAAATCACCCCTGGCTCAGTGGTGAAAAGTGAACACCTTAGGATGACAAATTGCTGCTCTCTTGAAGTAGTAGATGAAGAGCTGGTCAATGTTCACTGGGAGTACCTTCAAACCAGCTTTGACTGTTAAATCAGCCAAATGGCAGATGCAACCAACATCATACAAAGTTGGGATCTCATCCTTAATCAGCTTCTGCACACCTGACCTCACTCCTTTCATAACATTGGTGGTATCAGACATGAAAGACACTGCATTGTCAAAGCTGAGCCCATTCTTATTAGTCAGTGACTCCTTCAAGGCTTGAAACAAGTTGGTAGCTATATCAATGTTCACAACAGGCATATCCAAGAATCTCGTCCGTACTTCACCTACCTGTTGATCAAGAAGCCTCATAAGAATTATGCAAGACATCCCTCTTGTCAGGGATTCATCAATCATCAAAGAGAATGGACCACTTGACATTGACTCCATAACTCTCTGTGTGAAGTAAGGAGCAAGAGCTTTCTTCACTATGGCAGTGGTTTTGGTGTGGGAACAGGATAATTTCTTTGCAATTTCAGAGTCTGGGAACATCTAGCTGAAAAGCTTGGTGGCATGGTCACTAGACAGAAAGGATATGTTGTGCTTAGCAACAAATGTAGCCCACCTGACCTCTGCTTCGATTACTTGATCACTTCTCTGATGTTGGAAGAGAGTGGTGATTGGAATAGTTGATAGCACAGCCTTTGACATATCCTTGTTTCTTGTTCTTGAGGTGAGATGTGACATCATTACGGCCACCATGGGTAACACCAAAGTCGATTGCACACAGAGTACATCGGGCATACAAGTGACGGCAAGACTACTGACATTACTATTGCATTGAACACAAGCAGCACACTGTACCCATGATGTTATTATTATTTACCCTGTATTTGCTGTATTCCATGCTTATTTACTTTGTCATTATATATATTTTATTTATACCTTTGACTATCCCTATCCCCTGAAATTCTTTGATCCATTTATTGCTCTGGATAACGTGCTCAGAAGTTTCACGTGAGTGCCGCACCTCCAATCGAAACAAGGTCAAAGGTTGTTTGGCAAACCCGATCTGAAGTTTTTCTCTGCTAAAAGTGTCCTGTTTTTGTTGCTTTACGAGTGTTAAAGGACTAAACTGAACAAGCTTGAGACTGCAGTGGCCAGAGTGGAAGCGCAAGGTGCGCGTAGCTGTAAATTCCGGGACATTTCCGGGACAAGGACACCACCGGGACAAGGCTCAAAATTCCGGGACTGTCCCGGCCATTCCGGGACGGTTGGCAACTCTGGACTAGTGCTTATTAAGGCACATCCCTTCTTCCGTGGTAAAATTATTATATACCCGCCTGGGTGCTAACCAGCGAAGTTCTCGTTGCGCTTCTTGCCCCTCTATGTAGCGGAACCGTCACTGACTAAGCTAGCAATTTCTAACACTTTCTACAGCAAGCCTACGTAGTGCTAATGGCTATAGACATGCTATTGGGGTGTTAGATTGTGGTGTAGAATGCATAGGCTGTCAGATATCTTCTGGAATATGATGTAACTGAACCATTCTAACTTCTGTATTCTAGCATAATCTATTATTACCATACCTGCACCAGTTAGTGATAGCTAGTGTTGTATTTAGTTAGCTTATGATCATGATAATAATATGTGATAGGATCTGAGAAAAGAGGTCTTACAAAATTTAAAAAAACTGACTTATTGATACCAGATGAAAGATCAAAGCAATGCCTATATTTTGGAACTTAAATCAACACTTATTTCCATTATAAGAAAAGTTATGAAAGTCTGAATGCTAGACGCTGAAGCATTCATTTTGAGAAAAACGCATTTTAAATTAATGGCTTTTGCAGCTTCCTGTGCACTTGATGAAGCCATTCCTCTGTTAGTTTGTTAACCACGCGGCCACTATAGGAAATCCCACCATTTTGTGGGAGTTTATTTCTCCGCGTTACATGGCAACGCAGCTTCTTGACCACCAATCTTCTAACCTCACTCTTGCCTACAAAGAAGCAAGCAGGAGCCTTCAGACTTCACACAAATGTAAAGGAAAGTTAGTAGATGCCTGTAAGTAAAAAAGGAAAATAGTCAAACTATAACTTTGAGCTTATTTTGGTCATACCACAAAACCATTTTACTCTACATTAGACCCCTTTTCTCAGATCCTATCACATATGTCTAGAAAGGTATGGTAACTTAGGACACCCATCAATTAGGAAATAATTGTTTGAGCAGTTTTTAGCTTACTTTTATCGGTTAGCAATCTAGACCATTCTACCTTCTGTGACGGTTCCGCTACATAGAGGGGCAAGAAGCGCAACGAGAACTTCGCTGGTTAGCACCCAGGCGGGTATATAATAATTTTACCACGGAAGAAGGGATGTGCCTTAATAAGCACTACATCTCCTACGATACTGTTTAAATTGGGGATATTATAGAATAGGCGGTGATAATTTATTATTAGCCGGCGAGTTGACTCCACGCGCTAATCACGTGCTTATTTCAGGTGAAGTCCCTGGCCTGAGGCTGCGTCTATTTATTTGCTCATGCTCAGTATTTAGCGTCACTTGTGATTGTTGCAAAAGACTTAGTTTATGCTGACTCTTATTGATCTGCCGATTTAGTGATGATAATTTCTTCGTGTACACTGCTCTGGTCAGCCTTGTCGCTGCTTTATATAAGTACCACTCTTTATTTCCAGTTGCTCAAGCTGGACTTTTCAATGGTGCACTACAGCCGCCTGACAGCATATGATGAAGGTAAGAGTTGTTTTAGCTCATGATGTAGCTGGCATAATGTTGCAGCATGTCTATTTTTATCTCTTCAGATACTGCTCCTAAAGTTTGGATTGCTTTTCCAGCTATTGAAGGTGGACAAATTTGGGATGCTGTTGTAAGTTGACTATTGCAATTCATAAGATTAACAATTTTATTTAAATTCGTCTTTAAATCTTGTCCTCTTAAACATCTTCCACTTCTTCTGCTTACTTTTGATTTATCAACTTCTCCTTTGCCTCGTCCTTATTCTTTCCATCTTTTCACTTTCAACTCTTTCTCCTCCATCCTTCAAATGTTCATTTATATCACTTCCTCCTCTTTTGGCTGCTCCTTCTCTTTCCAAATCTAAACCCTTTATAGAATTCCGAGACCAATGGAAGTATGATTTCATACAGTAGTGCAAGAAACACCAAGTACTACTGCAACGCTCAGGTATGAAAATAGTGACTTGATTCAGTGCATTATCTGAAGAGTTGATTTTATGTTTCCTTTAGTTTAGTAATGTTCCACTACTGCATCTTATCACTTCCAAATCAGTGAATATTCGCCGCAATTATACATTTTACGAAGAATATTTCAAAGAACGTCAGGAATACCAAATTCAACACACTGACTTTTATAGTCCTACTTCCCGTGTTTCTTTTCAATTTTCACTTCATCGAACAACAGGATCCCCCATAGACATTAACTTGGAGGAAGGAGCATATTCAACGGCTGTTTCCAACAGGGAAAAGGCTTTGAAGAATCAGGTAATTTGTTTGTGATGAATTGTTCAAATCAACATAAAACTGTTGATTACAATGCACTCTTCTATGTAAGAATAGCTTAGGTCAGTCCAACAGAGAAATTTATATTCTTTCATTTTCAGTTTGCTCGCTTTTTTTCTGCATTGTGTCTGCACACAATGTAATGTTTTTGCTCTTTGGAAAACAAAAAGCTGTCACAAACATAATAGCAAAGATAGAATTTTGCCATTCTGAATTAAGATCTTTACCATTATTTTTTGGCATTTTCCTGTTTGATCGATGAACTTCAATAGAGTTTTTGTGACCTAACTTCATTTAGTTCAAATTTGTAGTATTCTATGATGAAACAATTCAAAGGTTAGATTTCTAACACGAGAAACAATTTTTCCCGATTTTCGAAAGGTATATGACTTGTGATGAAGTAATCTAACTGGCTGGGCCTGTTTATAAGTAAACTTTATACAATTTTATACAGAAAAAAAATAGTATGGGCTTAATAACCAGTATGCATGTGTGTACACCACAATTTTGTGATCTGTGAATTTGTCTTTACCCAAACGTTGGATAATGCCAGAAGTTTTATAGTAGCATTCATCTGGAGAGTTTCATGCCCAATTTAAAAAAAAATACCATGTGTTATTTTCAATGATATATGTGGTAAGAATTTTACTTAATCATGTGGTCATTACTTTAATTGTGCCAACTATTCTGTAGCCACCCTTGGAATACTCAGTGGTATAACTTTAGATGTGTTCCTGCCACCATGCCTAGTTTGAACTATGACTTACAGGAACATTATATAATTGTGACCCAAAAAGATTACCTCAGGTAATCTTCTTGAATTCGGTGTGAATTTTTTACAGCAGCTTACAACTAGGTCAGCTTACAGTAATAATTTGTGAAAAGGGGGAAAAAACATGAGTATATTAGAGGATAAATCATCAGTACATTTTAAGAGATCAGCTAAAATCTAATGTTAAACAGAATATAGCATTCAAGTATTATAATAATTGTATGAAGTTGATGAAGCACACTCTAAGCATATGCAAGACTGACCTGCATGGTCTGTGTATTTGTAAGAAATAACAGTGCAGTACAACTCCATTTATACTTATATTTTTACTATTATTTTAGATCTCATACAATGTCATTCTGTGGATGGGATTTATGCTCATCATCTTGATTCTCTATGTTTGCACTGCTCACCTTGAGGAAAAACCAGAAGAACAAGTGCTTTTCAGGAAAGAGCAAGGTAAGGTTTAGGAAGCCAGTTTTACTCTCTCTCACAGAATAGTATATAGCTGCTATGCCTCACATTTACGTTGCACCTTCTTTTGTTTATTCCAGAAAGTTCTCATGAGAATGATAATATGAAGGCAATTATCTTTGCAAAATTTGATAAGGTAAACAATTACATAATTATGCATTAACACACTCACCGGTGTGGCTTTAAGCTATATATAACAAAAGTTATTATGTAATAAAAACATAAAAAATGAGTGTTGGTTCTAAAATATCCAGTAAAGTTTAAAAATAGCCGCTATGTATCTACTTAAGATGAAGACCATCAATATTTGAAACTTGGGGGAAATATTAAAAATATATATTCAGAATTAGTTCAAAGTGGTCAACATGTTCCATTTGACTGACTAGGAGTACGTATGTCCTAATCTTCTGGAAAACGACTTAAATTTGTCTGAAGGTAAAAGTGGTGGAGAAGAAGCAGGTCATTTCTATTATTACCTTGGCAAGGCCATATTCATCCTAAAGCTCTACTATTGATTGAATATTCGTCCTGACTTACTTTTGAGCAACCTTAAAGCTCTAACTCGTGCTGTTGATTTGGACAGAGACAAATTTACCAGTGATGAAGAACACGCTGATAGGTAGCAAAGATTTGCTGTGTGTAAGCAGAGCATGTATTGATGTTTTATTCGTCCAGAAAATTAATTTTTTATCTTTATGTTTGAGGCATGAAGCAGAAGTATTTCGTTTGAAAATGTCACTATGGTTTTATCTATCGGAATAAATACTAACCACAACATTGGTTAATCTAAAAACTATCACATATGTTATGTTGCTAATAGAGACATTTTCACTTGCATTGTGTTTCTGGTGAGAAGGTTAATGGCATGTACATCAGATAACAAGCTGGTGTAATTACACATTGACTTTTATATTTTTTGTGTGTTATCTTTAGAGTTTCTCTTCTGTGAAGTCTGTTAAGACCACGACAAGGTAATTATGTAGAATTAGTTTATTTCCCTTGTCCATAATTATTACTGAAACACTCATCGAGTAGCTATATTCAGTTCATGGCCAGCTACAATATTTTTCACTAGTTATAACAATAGATTTTTTTTATTCAGCTTGTCTATCTGCACTAAATTAAAATGATAGATACACTACTTGGTCATAGGCAAAGCCAAGGTTGTAGTGAATTGATAGTTTAAGTGAATTGATAGTTTAATTTGGAGGATCATCATAGTGAACTTTAATTAAAAACTATGGCCATGATTGTGTACATTTTAAATACACTGTCCAGCTAGCTAATGTTCACATGGCATATATTAGCTGGGTTAATGATAATACCTTATTATTTGCTGCAGGTTTGATAACAAAATATCAAAAAAGAACAGAGTCAGACAAGATGAAAGAAGATTTCATTTAAGAAGCACCTCACGAAAGAAACATATTTAATCAAAACTCCCACCTTCACTTTTGGCATATATGTCAATTATTATCTTCAACAATATTTTTAACATAATTTTATTAACCTACATTACTTCTAATATCATATATTATTAGAAATGAATATTTATTAAACTTTATCAACATTTACTCCAAAATTTTATTGTAAATTCACATAATATTTATTCAACAATACTATAAACAAATTCAGTACGTAGGATTACTTTCATCTGATGCAAATATGCTACAGGTTCTCTAAAAAGACCAAAAACTGGTTTAAAGAGAATACTTGGACTCGAACCTCTATAATAGATTATTGCTATTAAAATCTGCAAATTCTTCCAAACAATGAATTTATAACTAAATTATTATATAAACTAACTTACTCACTATTGTCCAGATAAACAAGCATTTATATACAGTAGCAGTTTCATAATTCTTTAGGTTGGATGGAATTGTACGATTATTTTCAGCTGACATATTCAAATGTAGTGTAGATTTCACTTACAATCAGCCTTTTGTTTTTATTGCAACTGGCTCTTCACTATTTGTGATTAACAAAACAATATTCATGTATGTAGTGTTCGTGTTCCCAAGCACTATGTGCATGCGAGTAGATGTAGCTAGTTAGCTTCAACACTCAATAATAGTTGCAACAATCTTTATTCCATATAGATTTTCAAAGAGACAAGTCAGAAGTGTGAAGTAACACAACCAAAGTTCAATATTGTCTGTATCATTAAAGTGCACTGAATAAGCTGTGGTTAATTAACACACACCCACAAAATACTACAATGTACTGATGGCATGTCATAAGCACTGCAAAACTGGGTTTGGAAGACGAGGCCAAGACTTTATTCACTTTATTAATGCTTCAGAGCTACCCAAAAACTCTGCAAAATGCCATATGCTCATCTGCCTCATGCCTGCTATGGAGCTAAGAGCATTGCTTGTATTATTATTTTTTACTCGCTGTATGCAATGCTGACAATTAGGTGTCAACCACAATCCTTATATATATAACACTGCAGCTGCTGCTATACAGTTCTGTGTGAACTGATATATAACACACTGACAAGATCGTGCAGTTAGAGTGAATCTCTCTCTATAACTGCAAAATATGTGGCTGGTCCTGCAGTTAGGATAATCACATTCAACTTCAGGGTTTCCCTCACATCACCAATACCATCCTATTATGGTCATTATTATATGTAAATTATTAGAGGCTGTTTAACTGTCTGTCTGACTGACTATATACCTCTCTGTCTATCTCTGTCTCACTCAGTCTGCCTCTTATGTATGTACGACCTATATGCAAGACTGAATAGAAGGCAATGGAGATCCAGATGAAACTTCACTTATGGATTGATGTTTTCTAGTGTGATCATCTGGAATGGGGGTCATCTTTGTATATGTTGTTGTCTCTGTGTTCTCACATGCTAATCTAGACCAAGAGAGGTATTTGTGCAGTCATTGTGCTCTAGACAGTTCTGCTAAAGTAAAAGAGGTGCTTGTTGTTGGTGGGCATCTAAAGTGAGCGAGGTCATTTTTTGTAAAAAGATTTTTCTGCCCAAGCAAAGGAATTAGGTTAATAGTTGACTTTCATGAGTATCACAGGGTTTTTTCTTCTTTTTCTTCACTTCCCACTCTATGATCACTAGCTAACTTCTAAATAGGTATTAGGATAGAAAATCTAGCCGAAACATTGACCGATAAAATTCATGTGGAAATTCGAGAAAAAAGTTGTTATTGCCATGCCTGGCATATCCATCTATTTATTGGAGAGTGCATACCATATATTGGTTTGACCCAATTTTAAAATGGCAGCCAAACCAACATTAATATATCTCAGCCAATATTCAACTTGCTAGCTTCATGTATCATAAACAGTGTGTTCAGCCAATTTTGACACCAACTCTCCACCCCACCCTTACCTATACAACCCCCAACACTACATACAAGATGACTTACACAACAACACGGAAACACCAAAACACCATCATCACCAGGTAGTAGAACAAGCCAGTCAGAAATTGGAAAAACATACACTAACAAGACTTGAGAGCTCAGCTCTCCCACACTTGCTTTGTATGTGCAAGTTGAAGTTAAATTTTCATGCTCAGCAAAGTATTTCATTGAAAGAACACCCACGCTATATATTAGTTTGGCATACATTGACTAAAGCAATGTTGTATTATATCTATTATTCTTTCAACTATTTTAACTATTTTAGTGCAATATAAAGAATAGAGCACCAATTTAACAATAATAGCGTTTCAACTTGAAAAAATTCTTGGCTTTCCACTTTGCATTCCACTCAATGCATTAAAAGGTAAACTTTATGTTCTTCTTTGGTCCAAGCACGGATGAGAGCAGTTGCAGCCATACTTAGCTTACTTGTGTTATTCCTTCTATTATTCTTGAACTATTTTAGTGATAACTAGAGCATCAATTTAACAATACTGGTTTTTCAACTGATTTTTTTCTATGCACTACACACAATGCATTACAAGGTCAGCTATAATCTACTTAGTAGCCAACATTTTATTTTGTCATCTATTGACTTTTTTCTTTACTCCAAGCATAGACGAGGTCAGCTGGAGCCAAGCTTAGCACCAAAAGCTTTCTTATGGACTGTATTGTAAACAACAACACAACTACAAAATTAGCACAGATAATTAGTTGGCTACCTAAAGCTGAACAGTTTCATCACCTTGCCTTCTCTAATGGGTCCGCTTTCGTAAGAGCAGAATCCAACAAGAACACTTTGTGGTTACCACTCTCTTCTTGGCACTAATTCTAAAAGTTGCTAATACATGTAGCAGAATTTTTATGGCTGTTATGGCACCTGGGGTGTAATGACTTATGTTGCCTATCACCAGTGTTATCAACGTCACCCTCCTGATATCTAGCGCCAAAACTAGAGGGCCATATTTGTAGTTCCTTCATCTTCTAGCAGCAGACAATTATTAGAAACTGAATTGTGGAAATCTGGTTAGCCAACTCTATCTGAAGAGATGATGAAATATCTGATGAGGATAGTATGTTCGGAGGGCAGGTGAAAAGGTACTTGCTAACCAACTTGGAAGGTCAGCATAGATTTTTTTAATTCAGACGTAGATCAACCTTACAGTGGGAACAAGTTGGCTCAGGATGGAGTGATCCCGCCGAGTAACTTACCATTTTCAAGGGCAGAATGCTAGTGTAAGTAGCTAAAGCCTAGAAGTCCAATTTAACTCTGCTATTTGTGAGTCACTGACTAAGCTATATAGCAATTTCTAACACTTTCTACAGCAAGCCTACGTAGTGCTAATGGCTATAGACATGCTATTGGGGTGTAGATTGTGGTGTAGAATGCATAGGCTGTCAGATATCTTCTGGAATATGATGTAACTGAACCATTCTAACTTCTGTATTCTAGCATAATCTATTATTACCATACCTGCACCAGTTAGTGATAGCTAGTGTTGTATTTAGTTAGCTTATGATCATGATAATAATATGTGATAGGATCTGAGAAAAGAGGTCTTACAAAATTAAAAAAAACTGAGTTATTGATACCAGATGAAAGATCAAAGCAATGCCTATATTTTGGAACTTAAATCAACACTTATTTCCATTATAAGAAAAGTTATGAAAGTCTGAATGCTAGACGCTGAAGCATTCATTTTGAGAAAAACGCATTTTAAATTAATGGCTTTTGCAGCTTCCTGTGCACTTGATGAAGCCATTCCTCTGTTAGTTTGTTAACCACGCGGCCACTATAGGAAATCCCACCATTTTGTGGGAGTTTATTTCTCCGCGTTACATGGCAACGCAGCTTCTTGACCACCAATCTTCTAACCTCACTCTTGCCTACAAAGAAGCAAGCAGGAGCCTTCAGACTTCACACAAATGTAAAGGAAAGTTAGTAGATGCCTGTAGTAAAAAAGGAAAATAGTCAAACTATAACTTTGAGCTTATTTTGGTCATACCACAAAACCATTTTACTCTACATTAGACCCCTTTTCTCAGATCCTATCACATATGTCTAGAAAGGTATGGTAACTTAGGACACCCATCAATTAGGAAATAATTGTTTGAGCAGTTTTTAGCTTACTTTTATCGGTTAGCAATCTAGACCATTCTACCTTCTGTGACGGTTCCGCTACATAGAGGGGCAAGAAGCGCAACGAGAACTTCGCTGGTTAGCACCCAGGCGGGTATATAATAATTTTACCACGGAAGAAGGGATGTGCCTTAATAAGCACTACATCTCCTACGATACTGTTTAAATTGGGGATATTATAGAATAGGCGGTGATAATTTATTATTAGCCGGCGAGTTGACTCCACGCGCTAATCACGTGCTTATTTCAGTCCAGGTGAAGTCCCTGGCCTGAGGCTGCGTCTATTTATTTGCTCATGCTCAGTATTTAGCGTCACTTGTGATTGTTGCAAAAGACTTAGTTTATGCTGACTCTTATTGATCTGCCGATTTAGTGATGATAATTTCTTCGTGTACACTGCTCTGGTCAGCCTTGTCGCTGCTTTATATAAGTACCACTCTTTATTTCCAGTTGCTCAAGCTGGACTTTTCAATGGTGCACTACAGCCGCCTGACAGCATATGATGAAGGTAAGAGTTGTTTTAGCTCATGATGTAGCTGGCATAATGTTGCAGCATGTCTATTTTTATCTCTTCAGATACTGCTCCTAAAGTTTGGATTGCTTTTCCAGCTATTGAAGGTGGACAAATTTGGGATGCTGTTGTAAGTTGACTATTGCAATTCATAAGATTAACAATTTTATTTAAATTCGTCTTTAAATCTTGTCCTCTTAAACATCTTCCACTTCTGCTTACTTTTGATTTATCAAATTCTCCTTTGCCTCGTCCTTATTCTTTCCATCTTTTCACTTTCAACTCTTTCTCCTCCATCCTTCAAATGTTCATTTATATCACTTCCTCCTCTTTTGGCTGCTCCTTCTCTTTCCAAATCTAAACCCTTTATAGAATTCCGAGACCAATGGAAGTATGATTTCATACAGTAGTGCAAGAAACACCAAGTACTACTGCAACGCTCAGGTATGAAAATAGTGACTTGATTCAGTGCATTATCTGAAGAGTTGATTTTATGTTTCCTTTAGTTTAGTAATGTTCCACTACTGCATCTTATCACTTCCAAATCAGTGAATATGCGCCGCAATTCTACATTTTACGAAGAATATTTCAAAGAACGTCAGGAATACCAAATTCAACACACTGACTTTTATAGTCCTACTTCCCGTGTTTCTTTTCAATTTTCACTTCATCGAACAACAGGATCCCCCATAGACATTAACTTGGAGGAAGGAGCATATTCAACGGCTGTTTCCAACAGGGAAAAGGCTTTGAAGAATCAGGTAATTTGTTTGTGATGAATTGTTCAAATCAACATAAAACTGTTGATTACAATGCACTCTTCTATGTAAGAATAGCTTAGGTCAGTCCAACAGAGAAATTTATATTCTTTCATTTTCAGTTTGCTCGCTTTTTTTCTGCATTGTGTCTGCACACAATGTAATGTTTTTGCTCTTTGGAAAACAAAAAGCTGTCACAAACATAATAGCAAAGATAGAATTTTGCCATTCTGAATTAAGATCTTTACCATTATTTTTTGGCATTTTCCTGTTTGATCGATGAACTTCAATAGAGTTTTTGTGACCTAACTTCATTTAGTTCAAATTTGTGGTATTCTATGATGAAACAATTCAAAGGTTAGATTTCTAACACGAGAAACAATTTTTCCCGATTTTCGAAAGGTATATGACTTGTGATGAAGTAATCTAACTGGCTGGGCCTGTTTATAAGTAAACTTTATACAATTTTATACAGAAAAAAAATAGTATGGGCTTAATAACCAGTATGCATGTGTGTACACCACAATTTTGTGATCTGTGAATTTGTCTTTACCCAAACGTTGGATAATGCCAGAAGTTTTATAGTAGCATTCATCTGGAGAGTTTCATGCCCAATAAATAAAAAAATACCATGTATTATTTTCAATGATATATGTGGTAAGAATTTTACTTAATCATGTGGTCATTACTTTAATTGTGCCAACTATTCTGTAGCCACCCTTGGAATACTCAGTGGTATAACTTTAGATGTGTTCCTGCCACCATGCCTAGTTTGAACTATGACTTACAGGAACATTATATAATTGTGACCCAAAAAGATTACCTGAGATAATCTTCTTGAATTCAGTGTGAATTTTTTACAGCAGCTTACAACTAGGTCAGCTTACAGTAATAATTTGTGAAAAGGGGGGAAAAACATGAGTATATTAGAGGATAAATCATCAGTACATTTTAAGAGATCAGCTAAAATCTAATGTTAAACAGAATATAGCATTCAAGTATTATAATAATTGTATGAAGTTGATGAAGCACACTCTAAGCATATGCAAGACTGACCTGCATGGTCTGTGTATTTGTAAGAAATAACAGTGCAGTACAACTCCATTTATACTTATATTTTTACTATTATTTTAGATCTCATACAATGTCATTCTGTGGATGGGATTTATGCTCATCATCTTGATTCTCTATGTTTGCACTGCTCACCTTGAGGAAAAACCAGAAGAACAAGTGCTTTTCAGGAAAGAGCAAGGTAAGGTTTAGGAAGCCAGTTTTACTCTCTCTCACAGAATAGTATATAGCTGCTATGCCTCACATTTACGTTGCACCTTCTTTTGTTTATTCCAGAAAGTTCTCATGAGAATGATAATATGAAGGCAATTATCTTTGCAAAATTTGATAAGGTAAACAATTACATAGTTATGCATTAACACACTCACCGGTGTGGCTTTAAGCTATATATAACAAAAGTTATTATGTAATAAAAACATAAAAAATGAGTGTTGGTTCTAAAATATCCAGTAAAGTTTAAAAATAGCCGCTATGTATCTACTTAAGATGAAGACCATCAATATTTGAAACTTGGGGGAAATATTAAAAATATATATTCAGAATTAGTTCAAAGTGGTCAACATGTTCCATTTGACTGACTAGGAGTACGTATGTCGTAATCTTCTGGAAAACGACTTAAATTTGTCTGAAGGTAAAAGTGGTGGCGAAGAAGCAGGTCATTTCTATTATTACCTTGGCAAGGCCATATTCATCCTAAAGCTCTACTATTGATTGAATATTTGTCCTGACTTACTTTTGAGCAACCTTAAAGCTCTAACTCGTGCTGTTGATTTGGACAGAGACAAATTTACCAGTGATGAAGAACACGCTGATAGGTAGCAAAGATTTGCTGTGTGTAAGCAGAGCATGTATTGATGTTTTATTCGTCCAGAAAATTAATTTTTTATCTTTATGTTTGAGGCATGAAGCAGAAGTATTTCGTTTGAAAATGTCACTATGGTTTTATCTATCGGAATAAATACTAACCACAACATTGGTTAATCTAAAAACTATCACATAATTATGTTATGTTGCTAATAGAGACATTTTCACTTGCATTGTGTTTCTGGTGAGAAGGTTAATGGCATGTACATCAGATAACAAGCTGGTGTAATTACACATTGACTTTTATATTTTTTGTGTGTTATCTTTAGAGTTTCTCTTCTGTGAAGTCTGTTAAGACCACGACAAGGTAATTATGTAGAATTAGTTTATTTCCCTTGTCCATAATTATTACTGAAACACTCATCGAGTAGCTATATTCAGTTCATGGCCAGCTACAATATTTTTCACTAGTTATAACAATAGATTTTTTTTTATTCAGCTTGTCTATCTGCACTAAATTAAAATGATAGATACACTACTTGGTCATAGGCAAAGCCAAGGTTGTAGTGAATTGATAGTTTAATTTGGAGGATCATCATAGTGAACTTTAATTAAAAACTATGGCCATGATTGTGTACATTTAAAAAATGTTCACATGGCATATATTAGCTGGGTTAATGATAATACCTTATTATTTGCTGCAGGTTTGATAACAAAATATCAAAAAAGAACAGAGTCAGACAAGATGAAAGAAAATTTCATTTAAGAAGCACCTCACGAAAGAAACATATTTAATCAAAACTCCCACCTTCACTTTTGGCATATATGTCAATTATTATCTTCAACAATATTTTTAACATAATTTTATTAACCTACATTACTTCTAATATCATATATTATTAGAAATGAATATTTATTAAACTTTATCAACATTTACTCCAATAATTTTATTGTAAATTCACATAATATTTATTCAACAATACTATAAACAAATTCAGTACGTACGATTACTTTCATCTGATGCAAATATGCTACAGGTTCTCTAAAAAGACCAAAAACTGGTTTAAAGAGAATACTTGGACTCGAACCTCTATAATAGATTATTGCTATTAAAATCTGCAAATTCTTCCAAACAATGAATTTATAACTAAATTATTATATAAACTAACTTACTCACTATTGTCCAGATAAACAAGCATTTATATACAGTAGCAGTTTCATAATTCTTTAGGTTGGATGGAATTGTACGATTATTTTCAGCTGACATATTCAAATGTAGTGTAGATTTCACTTACAATCAGCCTTTTGTTTTTATTGCAACTGGCTCTTCACTATTTGTGATTAACAAAACAATATTCATGTATGTAGTGTTCGTGTTCCCAAGCACTATGTGCATGCGAGTAGATGTAGCTAGTTAGCTTCAACACTCAATAATAGTTGCAACAATCTTTATTCCTTATAGATTTTCAAAGAGACAAGTCAGAAGTGTGAAGTAACACAACCAAAGTTCAATATTGTCTGTATCATTAAAGTGCACTGAATAAGCTGTGGTTAATTAACACACACCCACAAAATACTACAATGTACTGATGGCATGTCATAAGCACTGCAAAACTGGGTTTGGAAGACGAGGCTAAGACTTTATTCACTTTATTAATGCTTCAGAGCTACCCAAAAACTCTGCAAAATGCCATATGCTCATCTGCCTCATGCCTGCTATGGAGCTAAGAGCATTGCTTGTATTATTATTTTTTACTCGCTGTATGCAATGCTGACAATTAGGTGTCAACCACAATCCTTATATATATAACACTGCAGCTGCTGCTATACAGTTCTGTGTGAACTGATATATAACACACTGACAAGATCGTGCAGTTAGAGTGAATCTCTCTCTATAACTGCAAAATATGTGGCTGGTCCTGCAGTTAGGATAATCACATTCAACTTCAGGGTTTCCCTCACATCACCAATACCATCCTATTATGGTCATTATTATATGTAAATTATTAGAGGCTGTTTAACTGTCTGTCTGACTGACTATATACCTCTCTGTCTATCTCTGTCTCACTCAGTCTGCCTCTTATGTATGTACGACCTATATGCAAGACTGAATAGAAGGCAATGGAGATCCAGATGAAACTTCACTTATGGATTGATGTTTTCTAGTGTGATCATCTGGAATGGGGGTCATCTTTGTATATGTTGTTGTCTCTGTGTTCTCACATGCTAATCTAGACCAAGAGAGGTATTTGTGCAGTCATTGTGCTCTAGACAGTTCTGCTAAAGTAAAAGAGGTGCTTGTTGTTGGTGGGCATCTAAAGTGAGCGAGGTCATTTTTTGTAAAAAGATTTTTCTGCCCAAGCAAAGGAATTAGGTTAATAGTTGACTTTCATGAGTATCACAGGGTTTTTTCTTCTTTTTCTTCACTTCCCACTCTATGATCACTAGCTAACTTCTAAATAGGTATTAGGATAGAAAATCTAGCCGAAACATTGACCGATAAAATTCATGTGGAAATTCGAGAAAAAAGTTGTTATTGCCATGCCTGGCATATCCATCTATTTATTGGAGAGTGCATACCATATATTGGTTTGACCCAATTTTAAAATGGCAGCCAAACCAACATTAATATATCTCAGCCAATATTCAACTTGCTAGCTTCATGTATCATAAACAGTGTGTTCAGCCAATTTTGACACCAACTCTCCACCCCACCCTAACCTATACAACCCCCAACACTACATACAACAAGATGACTTACACAACAACACGGAAACACCAAAACACCATCATCACCAGGTAGTAGAACAAGCCAGTCAGAAATTGGAAAAACATATACTAACAAGACTTGAGAGCTCAGCTCTCCCATACTTGCTTTGAATGTGCAAGTTGAAGTTAAATTTTCATGCTCAGCAATGTATTTCATTGAAAGAACACCCACGCTATATATTAGTTTGGCATACATTGACTAAAGCATATTATTCTTTCAACTATTTTAACTATTTTAGTGCAATATAAAGAATAGAGCACCAATTTAACAATAATAGCGTTTCAACTTGAAAAAATTCTTGGCTTTCCACTTTGCATTCCACTCAACGCATTAAAAGGTAAACTTTATGTTCTTCTTTGGTCCAAGCACGGATGAGAGCAGTTACAGCCATACTTAGCTTACTTGTGTTATTCCTTCTATTATTCTTGAACTATTTTAGTGATAACTAGAGCATCAATTTAACAATACTGGTTTTTCAACTGATTTTTTTCTATGCACTCCACACAATGCATTACAAGGTCAGCTATAATCTACTTAGTAGCCAACATTTTATTTTGTCATCTATTGACTTTTTTCTTTACTCCAAGCATAGACGAAGTCAGCTGGAGCCAAGCTTAGCACCAAAAGCTTTCTTATGGACTGTATTGTAAACAACAACACAACTACAAAATTAGCACAGATAATTAGTTGGCTACCTAAAGCTGAACAGTTTCATCACCTTGCCTTCTCTAATGGGTCCGCTTTCGTAAGAGCAGAATCCAACAAGAACACTTTGTGGTTACCACTCTCTTCTTGGCACTAATTCTAAAAGTTGCTAATACATGTAGCAGCATTTTTATGGCTTTTATGGCACCTGGGGTGTAATGACTTATGTTGCCTATCACCAGTGTCATCAACGTCACCCTCCTGATATCTAGCGCCAAAATCAGAGGGCCATATTTGTAGTTCCTTCATCTTCTAGCAGCAGACAATTATTAGAAACTGAATTGTGGAAATCTGGTTAGCCAACTCTATCTGAAGAGATGATGAAATATCTGATGAGGATAGTATGTTCGGAGGGCAGGTGAAAAGGTACTTGCTAACCAACTTGGAAGGTCAGCATAGATTTTTTTAATTCAGACGTAGATCAACCTTACAGTGGGAACAAGTTGGCTCAGGATGGAGTGATCCCGCCGAGTAACTTACCATTTTCAAGGGCAGAATGCTAGTGTAAGTAGCTAAAGCCTAGAAGTCCAATTTAACTCTGCTATTTGTGAGTCACTGACTAAGCTAGCAATTTCTAACACTTTCTACAGCAAGCCTACGTAGTGCTAATGGCTATAGACATGCTATTGGGGTGTAGATTGTGGTGTAGAATGCATAGGCTGTCAGATATCTTCTGGAATATGATGTAACTGAACCATTCTAACTTCTGTATTCTAGCATAATCTATTATTACCATACCTGCACCAGTTAGTGATAGCTAGTGTTGTATTTAGTTAGCTTATGATCATGATAATAATATGTGTTAGGATCTGAGAAAAGAGGTCTTACAAAATTTAAAAAAACTGAGTTATTGATACCAGATGAAAGATCAAAGCAATGCCTATATTTTGGAACTTAAATCAACACTTATTTCCATTATAAGAAAAGTTATGAAAGTCTGAATGCTAGACGCTGAAGCATTCATTTTGAGAAAAACGCATTTTAAATTAATGGCTTTTGCAGCTTCCTGTGCACTTGATGAAGCCATTCCTCGGTTAGTTTGTTAACCACGCGGCCAGGAAATCCCACCATTTTGTGGGAGTTTATTTCTCCGCGTTACATGGCAACGCAGCTTCTTGACCACCAATCTTCTAACCTCACTCTTGCCTACAAAGAAGCAAGCAGGAGCCTTCAGACTTCACACAAATGTAAAGGAAAGTTAGTAGATGCCTGTAGTAAAAAAGGAAAAGAGTCAAACTATAACTTTGAGCTTATTTTGGTCTACCACAAAAACATTTTACTCTACATTAGACCCCTTTTCTCAGATCCTATCACATATGTCTAGAAAGGTATGGTAACTTAGGACACCCATCAATTAGGAAATAATTGTTTGAGCAGTTTTTGGCTTACTTTTATCGGTTAGCAATCTAGACCATTCTACCTTCTGTGACGGTTCCGCTACATAGAGGGGCAAGAAGCGCAACGAGAACTTCGCTGGTTAGCACCCAGGCGGGTATATAATAATTTTACCACGGAAGAAGGGATGTGCCTTAAATTGGGGATATTATAGCATACTTGCCAACTTTCCATAAGTTAATTCCGGGACATTTATATACGGCGCGAATTTTCGACCACGCCCCCTAATTAGCGTGCGCCTTTCTTCATTAATTTTCTACGCGACTGGTTCATTTCATCATAACAGCTGTGAGGTAGTATTCTCTGTAGATTTCGGAAGAGACGGTTGAATTTATCCATTAAAAGAGCAACAGAGGTTTCGTCAGAGGATTCTCAAGCCTTGAAAGAATGCTAGCTGTTTGAGCTTCCTCACAAGACAAGAAGAATGACTTCAAACCATCATACTGCCTGAGGTAACGATTCACACACTTCAGCAAACTGAGCCATCGTGTGGGGCAATGCTTCAAAATCACCCCTGGCTCAGTGGTGAAAAGTGAACACCTTAGGATGACAAATTGCTGCTCTCTTGAAGTAGTAGATGAAGAGCTGGTCAATGTTCACTGGGAGTACCTTCAAACCAGCTTTGACTGTTAAATCAGCCAAATGGCAGATGCAACCAACATCATACAAAGTTGGGATCTCATCCTTAATCAGCTTCTGCACACCTGACCTCACTCCTTTCATAACATTGGTGGTATCAGACATGAAAGACACTGCATTGTCAAAGCTGAGCCCATTCTTATTAGTCAGTGACTCCTTCAAGGCTTGAAACAAGTTGGTAGCTATATCAATGTTCACAACAGGCATATCCAAGAATCTCGTCCGTACTTCACCTACCTGTTGATCAAGAAGCCTCATAAGAATTATGCAAGACATCCCTCTTGTCAGGGATTCATCAATCATCAAAGAGAATGGACCACTTGACATTGACTCCATAACTCTCTGTGTGAAGTAAGGAGCAAGAGCTTTCTTCACTATGGCAGTGGTTTTGGTGTGGGAACAGGATAATTTCTTTGCAATTTCAGAGTCTGGGAACATCTTGCTGAAAAGCTTGGTGGCATGGTCACTAGACAGAAAGGATATGTTGTGCTTAGCAACAAATGTAGCCCACCTGACCTCTGCTTCGATTACTTGATCACTTCTCTGATGTTGGAAGAGAGTGGTGATTGGAATAGTTGATAGCACAGCCTTTGACATATCCTTGTTTCTTGTTCTTGAGGTGAGATGTGACATCATTACGGCCACCATGGGTAACACCAAAGTCGATTGCACACAGAGTACATCGGGCATACAAGTGACGGCAAGACTACTGACATTACTATTGCATTGAACACAAGCAGCACACTGTACCCATGATGTTATTATTATTTACCCTGTATTTGCTGTATTCCATGCTTATTTACTTTGTCATTATATTTTTTTTATTTATACGTTTGAAACTCTTGCCTATCCCTATCCCCTGAAATTCTTTGATCCATTTATTGTCAAAATGGCTCTGCAGATAACGTGCTCAGAAGTTTTACGTGAGTGCCGCACCTCCAATCGAAACAAGGTCAAAGGTTGTTTAGCAAACCCCGATCTGAAGTGCTAAAAAGTGTCCTGTTTTTGTTGCTTTACGAGTGTTAAAGGACTAAACTGAACAAGCTTGAGACTGCAGTGGCCATCTTCTAAGCGAGTGGAAGCGCAAGGTGCGCGTAGCTGTAAATTCCGGGACATTTCCGGGACAAGGACACCACCGGGACAAGGCTCAAAATTCCGGGACTGTCCCGGCCATTCCGGGACGGTTGGCAACTCTGTTATAGAATAGGCGGTGATAATTTATTATTAGCCGGCGAGTTGACTCCACGCGCTAATCACGTGCTTATTTCAGTCGAGGTGAAGTCCCTGGCCTGAGGCTGCGTCTATTTATTTGCTCATGCTCAGTATTTAGCGTCACTTGTGATTGTTGCAAAAGACTTAGTTTATGCTGACTCTTATTGATCTGCCGATTTAGTGATGATAATTTCTTCGTGTACACTGCTCTGGTCAGCCTTGTCGCTGCTTTATATAAGTACCACTCTTTATTTCCAGTTGCTCAAGCTGGACTTTTCAATGGTGCACTACAGCCGCCTGACAGCATATGATGAAGGTAAGAGTTGTTTTAGCTCATGATGTAGCTGGCATAATGTTGCAGCATGTCTATTTTTATCTCTTCAGATACTGCTCCTAAAGTTTGGATTGCTTTTCCAGCTATTGAAGGTGGACAAATTTGGGATGCTGTTGTAAGTTGACTATTGCAATTCATAAGATTAACAATTTTATTTAAATTCGTCTTTAAATCTTGTCCTCTTAAACATCTTCCACTTCTTCTGCTTACTTTTGATTTATCAACTTCTCCTTTGCCTCGTCCTTATTCTTTCCATCTTTTCACTTTCAACTCTTTCTCCTCCATCCTTCAAATGTTCATTTATATCACTTCCTCCTCTTTTGGCTGCTCCTTCTCTTTCCAAATCTAAACCCTTTATAGAATTCCGAGACCAATGGAAGTATGATTTCATACAGTAGTGCAAGAAACACCAAGTACTACTGCAACGCTCAGGTATGAAAATAGTGACTTGATTCAGTGCATTATCTGAAGAGTTGATTTTATGTTTCCTTTAGTTTAGTAATATTCCACTACTGCATCTTATCACTTCCAAATCAGTGAATATTCGCCGCAATTCTACATTTTACGAAGAATATTTCAAAGAACGTCAGGAATACCAAATTCAACACACTGACTTTTATAGTCCTACTTCCCGTGTTTCTTTTCAATTTTCACTTCATCGAACAACAGGATCCCCCATAGACATTAACTTGGAGGAAGGAGCATATTCAACGGCTGTTTCCAACAGGGAAAAGGCTTTGAAGAATCAGGTAATTTGTTTGTGATGAATTGTTCAAATCAACATAAAACTGTTGATTACAATGCACTCTTCTATGTAAGAATAGCTTAGGTCAGTCCAACAGAGAAATTTATATTCTTTCATTTTCAGTTTGCTCGCTTTTTTTCTGCATTGTGTCTGCACACAATGTAATGTTTTTGCTCTTTGGAAAACAAAAAGCTGTCACAAACATAATAGCAAAGATAGAATTTTGCCATTCTGAATTAAGATCTTTACCATTATTTTTTGGCATTTTCCTGTTTGATCGATGAACTTCAATAGAATTTTTGTGACCTAACTTCATTTAGTTCAAATTTGTGGTATTCTATGATGAAACAATTCAAAGGTTAGATTTCTAACACGAGAAACAATTTTTCCCGATTTTCGAAAGGTATATGACTTGTGATGAAGTAATCTAACTGGCTGGGCCTGTTTATAAGTAAACTTTATACAATTTTATACAGAAAAAAATAGTATGGGCTTAATAACCAGTATGCATGTGTGTACACCGCAATTTTGTGATCTGTGAATTTGTCTTTACCCAAACGTTGGATAATGCCAGAAGTTTTATAGTAGTAGCATTCATCTGGAGAGTTTCATGCCCAATTAAAAAAATATAACATGTGTTATTTTCAATGATAATTATATGTGGTAAGAATTTTACTTAATCATGTGGTCATTACTTTAATTGTGCCAACTATTCTGTAGCCACCCTTGGAATACTCAGTGGTATAACTTTAGATGTGTTCCTGCCACCATGCCTAGTTTGAACTATGACTTACAGGAACATTATATAATTGTGACCCAAAAAGATTACCTGAGATAATCTTCTTGAATTCAGTGTGAATTTTTTACAGCAGCTTACAACTAGGTCAGCTTACAGTAATAATTTGTGAAAAGGGGGAAAAAACATGAGTATATTAGAGGATAAATCATCAGTACATTTTAAGAGATCAGCTAAAATCTAATGTTAAACAGAATATAGCATTCAAGTATTATAATAATTGTATGAAGTTGATGAAGCACACTCTAAGCATATGCAAGACTGACCTGCATGGTCTGTGTATTTGTAAGAAATAACAGTGCAGTACAACTCCATTTATACTTATATTTTTACTATTATTTTAGATCTCATACAATGTCATTCTGTGGATGGGATTTATGCTCATCATCTTGATTCTCTATGTTTGCACTGCTCACCTTGAGGAAAAACCAGAAGAACAAGTGCTTTTCAGGAAAGAGCAAGGTAAGGTTTAGGAAGCCAGTTTTACTCTCTCTCACAGAATAGTATATAGCTGCTATGCCTCACATTTACGTTGCACCTTCTTTTGTTTATTCCAGAAAGTTCTCATGAGAATGATAATATGAAGGCAATTATCTTTGCAAAATTTGATAAGGTAAACAATTACATAATTATGCATTAACACACTCACCGGTGTGGCTTTAAGCTATATATAACAAAAGTTATTATGTAATAAAAACATAAAAGATGAGTGTTGGTTCTAAAATATCCAGTAAAGTTTAAAAATAGCCGCTATGTATCTACTTAAGATGAAGACCATCAATATTTGAAACTTGGGGGAAATATTAAAAATATATATTCAGAATTAGTTCAAAGTGGTCAACATGTTCCATTTGACTGACTAGGAGTACGTATGTCCTAATCTTCTGGAAAACGACTTAAATTTGTCTGAAGGTAAAAGTGGTGGAGAAGAAGCAGGTCATTTCTATTATTACCTTGGCAAGGCCATATTCATCCTAAAGCTCTACTATTGATTGAATATTCGTCCTGACTTACTTTTGAGCAACCTTAAAGCTCTAACTCGTGCTGTTGATTTGGACAGAGACAAATTTACCAGTGATGAAGAACACGCTGATAGGTAGCAAAGATTTGCTGTGTGTAAGCAGAGCATGTATTGATGTTTTATTCGTCCAGAAAATTAATTTTTTATCTTTATGTTTGAGGCATGAAGCAGAAGTATTTCGTTTGAAAATGTCACTATGGTTTTATCTATCGGAATAAATACTAACCACAACATTGGTTAATCTAAAAACTATCACATATGTTATGTTGCTAATAAAGACATTTTCACTTGCATTGTGTTTCTGGTGAGAAGGTTAATGGCATGTACATCAGATAACAAGCTGGTGTAATTACACATTGACTTTTATATTTTTTGTGTGTTATCTTTAGAGTTTCTCTTCTGTGAAGTCTGTTAAGACCACGACAAGGTAATTATGTAGAATTAGTTTATTTCCCTTGTCCATAATTATTACTGAAACACTCATCGAGTAGCTATATTCAGTTCATGGCCAGCTACAATATTTTTCACTAGTTATAACAATAGATTTTTTTTTTATTCAGCTTGTCTATCTGCACTAAATTAAAATGATAGATACACTACTTGGTCATAGGCAAAGCCAAGGTTGTAGTGAATTGATAGTTTAATTTGGAGGATCATCATAGTGAACTTTAATTAAAAACTATGGCCATGATTGTGTACATTTTAAATACACTGTCCAGCTAGCTAATGTTCACATGGCATATATTAGCTGGGTTTATTATTATTATTTGCTACAGGTTTGATAACAAAATATCAAAAAAGAACAGAGTCAGACAAGATGAAAGAAGATTTCATTTAAGAAGCACCTCACGAAAGAAACATATTTAATCAAAACTCCCACCTTCACTTTTGGCATATATGTCAATTATTATCTTCAACAATATTTTTAACATAATTTTATTAACCTACATTACTTCTAATATCATATATTATTAGAAATGAATATTTATTAAACTTTATCAACATTTACTCCAATAATTTTATTGTAAATTCACATAATATTTATTCAACAATACTGTAAACAAATTCAGTACGTACGATTACTTTCATCTGATGCAAATATGCTACAGGTTCTCTAAAAAGACCAAAAACTGGTTTAAAGAGAATACTTGGACTCGAACCTCTATATAGATTATTGCTATTAAAATCTGCAAATTCTTCCAAACAATGAATTTATAACTAAATTATTATATAAACTAACTTACTCACTATTGTCCAGATAAACAAGCATTTATATACAGTAGCAGTTTCATAATTCTTTAGGTTGGATGGAATTGTACGATTATTTTCAGCTGACATATTCAAATGTAGTGTAGATTTCACTTACAATCAGCCTTTTGTTTTTATTGCAACTGGCTCTTCACTATTTGTGATTAACAAAACAATATCCATGTATGTAGTGTTCGTGTTCCCAAGCACTATGTGCATGCGAGTAGATGTAGCTAGTTAGCTTCAACACTCAATAATAGTTGCAACAATCTTATTCCATATAGATTTTCAAAGAGACAAGTCAGAAGTGTGAAGTAACACAACCAAAGTATTGTCTGTATCATTAAAGAGCACTGAATAAGCTGTGGTTAATTAACACACACCCACAAAATACTACAATGTACTGATGGCATGTCATAAGCACTGCAAAACTGGGTTTGGAAGACGAGGCTAAGACTTTATTCACTTTATTAATGCTTCAGAGCTACCCAAAAACTCTGCAAAATGCCATATGCTCATCTGCCTCATGCCTGCTATGGAGCTAAGAGCATTGTTTGTATTATTATTTTTTACTCGCTGTATGCAATGCTGACAATTTAGGTGTCGACCACAATCCTTATATATATAACACTGCAGCTGCTGCTATACAGTTCTGTGTGAACTGATATATAACACACTGACAAGATCGTGCAGTTAGAGTGAATCTCTCTATAACTGCAAAATGTGTGGCAGTTAGGATAATCATATTCAACTTCAGGGTTTCCCTCACATCACCAATACCATCCTATTATGGTCATATTATTATATGTAAATTATTAGAGGCTGTTTAACTGTCTGTCTGACTGACTATATACCTCTCTGTCTATCTCTGTCTCACTCTGTGTGTCAGTCTGCCTCTTATGTATGTACGACCTATATGCAAGACTGAATAGAAGGCAATGGAGATCCAGATGAAACTTCACTTATGGATTGATGTTTTCTAGTGTGATTATCTGGAATGGGGGTCATCTTTGTATATGTTGTTGTCTCTGTGTTCTCACATGCTAATCTAGACCAAGAGAGGTATTTGTTGCAGTCATTGTGCTCTAGACAGTTCTGCTAAAGTAAAAGAGGTGCTTGTTGTTGGTGGGCATCTAAAGTGAGCGAGGTCATTTTTTGTAAAAAGATTTTTCTGCCCAAGCAAAGGAATTAGGTTTATAAGTTTAATAGTTGACTTTCATGAGTATCACAGCTTCTTTTTCTTCACTTCCCACTCTATGATCACTAGCTAACTTCTAAATAGGCATTAGGATAGAAAATCTAGCCGAAACATTGACCGATAAAATTCATGTGGAAATTCGAGAAAAAAGTTGTTATTGCCATGCCTGGCATATCCATCTATTTATTGGAGAGTGCATACCATATATTGGTTTGACCCAATTTTAAAATGGCAGCCAAACCAACATTAATATATCTCAGCCAATATTCAACTTGCTAGCTTCATGTATCATAAACAGTGTGTTCAGCCAATTTTGACACCAACTCTCCACCCCACCCTAACCTATACAACCCCCAACACTACATACAAGATGACTTACACAACAACACGGAAACACCAAAACACCATCATCACCAGGTAGTAGAACAAGCCAGTCAGAAATTGGAAAAACATATACTAACAAGACTTGAGAGCTCAGCTCTCCCACACTTGCTTTGTATGTGCAAGTTGTAGTTAAATTTTCATACTCAGCAAAGTATTTCATTGAAAGAACACCCACGCTATATATTAGTTTGGCATACATTGACTAAAGCATATTATTCTTTCAACTATTTTAACTATTTTAGTGCAATATAAAGAATAGAGCACCAATTTAACAATAATAGCGTTTCAACTTGAACAAATTCTTGGCTTTCCACTTTGCATTCCACTCAATGCATTAAAAGGTAAACTTTATGTTCTTCTTTGGTCCAAGCACGGATGAGAGCAGTTGCAGCCATACTTAGCTTACTTGTGTTATTCCTTCTATTATTCTTGAACTATTTTAGTGATAACTAGAGCATCAATTTAACAATACTGGTTTTTCAACTGATTTTTTTCTATGCACTCCACACAATGCATTACAAGGTCAGCTATAATCTACTTAGTAGCCAACATTTTATTTTGTCATCTATTGACTTTTTTCTTTACTCCAAGCATACACGAGGTCAGCTGGAGCCAAGCTTAGCACCAAAAGCTTTCTTATGGACTGTATTGTAAACAACAACACAACTACAAAATTAGCACAGATAATTAGTTGGCTACCTAAAGCTGAACAGTTTCATCACCTTGCCTTCTCTAATGGTGTTAGGGTATGCACCACCCCCAACAGTCTAGCTAAGGCTTTACACACTTAGTGCTTTAGGCAACTAGTTATAACAACTTTATTCACTTCGACAAGATACAACTCAAGACCGAATAATCTGTCCAGAGGGAGGCTGCCCTTAACTAGGCTGGCCTCCCCCCCAGGGACATGACCATATAAGGTAAAATACATGCATGTGGTTGATTGACTATCCAATGGAATACAAGTAGCAGTTGTGTGTTTGTTTATGCATGCGGCTATTAACATAAGTGTGGTCAACTTTGCGGTCAACAGTTTGTTCGTGAGCTTTCTGCAGGTTAACACCTGCAGGTTGCTCCTGTGTTGTTAGGGCTGTTAGGGTGTTACCTAACAAGGTCCCTAACACTTCCCTCCCCTTCCGGAGGTCGGGCGTCATCATCTGTCCATGCTTGGCGAGATAGCTCATCAGCATTGGCATTTTGTGCACCAGGCCGATAGGTTACTGCGTAATTGTAGGGTTGCAAGGCTAGTGCCCAGCGCATAAGTCGACCATTAGTGTTCCTCATCTTCTCTATGTATGCTAGAGCACGGTGGTCGGTCTGGACGTTGAAGAGTTGTCCCAGCAGATAGGCTTGAAAATGATGTAGTGCCACTACAAACTGCTCCATGCCATCCAGCACCTGGTCCATCAGTCGCTGGAAGGTGGTGGATGCACCCTTCAAGCCGAATGGCATGGTCTTGAAACGGTACTTTCCATTAGGAGAAATGAACGCCGTCTTGTCACGATCAGCCTCTCGTACGGGCACGCCCTTGGGCAAGTCGAGGGTTGACAGGTACCGAGTATTTCCCAGTTTGTCGATTAGATCATCGACCCTGGGCATTGGGTATGGGTCATTCTTGGTTCTTGGAAGAGGCCCCACGATGTCTATGGCTACCCTTTCAAACGGCTCAGAAATCACCGGCAAGGGATGTAACGGTGCTTTGGCTGACGACTTCCTGGCTGCTTTCTGGCAATCAGGACAACTTCTGCATGCCTCTGCCACAGCCTTGTGGACCCCAGGCCAAAAAAAACCTCGGAGTAGCCGGGCTATTGTCCGTTTTCTCCCGAGATGTCCTGCCATCGGCACAGAGTGTGCCATGGTGATGGCTTGATTCCGCCTTGCCTGTGGTAACACCAGCTGCTCGATCTCATTTCCCAACGGGTCGTAGCTCCTGTGGTAGAGCCACTTTCCTTGATAATGGTATGGGGAACCATTCTCTCCTGCCATCTGGCGGGCCTTCTCCAATGACTTATCTCGAGCCTGTTCCCTCGCAAGGTCTGCTCCTTGCGATGCTTCTGCAGGTTGTTGGATGTCGACCGTCAGTAAGTTAGCCCGACTGCGAGCTGCTTCTCGTTTTGCCATCCTGGACATCCGAGGTTTGACCTTGGAAGTGCCAAACATGTCCTCTGGCCAATGGCAGTCAGTCAGCAAGTCCCAGTGCGCATCCTCCTCCTGCATATCCAGGTTCACCTCCGTCAGGTGTACTTCCGACATCTCTGTAGCATGTTCTTCCATCCTGAGTCGCTCTCCCTCGCTTTTTGCTTGCTGTCGGGTGACAGCTGCATTAGCATGCAGTGATGGAGGACGGAACAGGTTGGCTGCCGCATGGAAAGCTGTCCGGATGGGTGGAATATCGATTCCCAGTAGCGCATCATCAGGTAGGTCTTGGCTTGCTGCTGCGTGGCACACATACATCTGTCCATTCAATTCCACAGTGATGCATGCTAGTGGCAGGCTGTCGATCTGACCATTAGCCATCGAAATATTCGCCATTTTGCCTGTCCACTGGTCATCCTTCACAAACCTGGTATTTACCAGTGTGATGTTGGCTCCTGAGTCCAAGCGTAGTTTGTCACATGTGATGTGGTTAAGCTTGCCTGAAACATGCATACTCCCCTGTTGTTCTTCCAGGGTGGTCCCGTCATCCATTGCCGAACCACTGAAAATCTCCGTGGGACAGGCATCATCCTGTCTTCCCATATAACCATTTGCACAGAGTGGTGCATGCTCTGGAATAAGGTCAGCTGCCAAAGCTGTGAAGACCTTCTTGGGGCATGTAGCTCCAATATGCCCCCACTCGTGGCAGTTGAAGCACATGGGGCCCTTTTGATCATCAAAGTATTTGGATAAATCTCGTTTGCCTTCCTTTCTGAGCTGTTTACATGGTCCTGGTGTTGATGCCATGGTGGTGGTCTGCGCAGGACTGTTCCCGTCATGGGCGGGATCCTCCCTGGTGTAAGTGGTCTTGTCCCAGACTCGTTTGTCTGGTTTGCCAGTCTTTGCTTTCATTAGTACCAAGTAGTCTAGGTTTCTGTCCCGCAAGTATTCATCGCCCAAGGTACCTGCCTCCCTTGACGTGGTGGGTTTCTGTGCCCGAATCCAGCATGCTATGTGGTTGGGGAGGGTCCGTAAAAAGTTTTCCTTGGCAAATGCACCTACTATATCCTTCTTGAAGGTGCAGTCGGCAACCGCTTTCTCTCCAAGATCTTGTATCCGGCAGGCCAACTGAGTGAGGGACTCACCTGACTTCACCGTGGATTCCCAGAATTTTTTCATGTGAGCAGACTGGGTGATACCCATCCAGTCCAGAATGGCTTTCTTTGCCTTCTCATAGGTGAGCTCGTCTGGGGGCAGTGTCAGGAATGCTGTCAGGGCGTCTTCCTTAAGGAGAGGTCTCAGGTGGGGCAACCAGTCCTCGGCCCGGATGTCAAAGGTGGCCATGTGGCTCTCAAATCGGGCGAACTCATCATCCAGTGCATCTCCATTGCTCATGGGCTGTAGCTTGGGTGGTTGTAGTCGAGGTCTCGCCTGGGCGACGGTCAGTGCCACTACTGTGTCTGTCAACTGTTGAAATTCTCTCAGTCGCTGTAGCTCTTGACGGGCCTTCTCTTCTTCTTTCCGCTGCTGTTGCTGTCGTGCTGCCTCTGCATCTCGTTGATGCTGTAGTTGTTTCTCCTCCCGACTGAGCTAACCTAACCTGTCTGTCTTCCTCCCTCCTGGCCGACTCGATCTGTTGTTGTTGCACCAATATGCGCAGCAGATCGGCAGTTGGGTTCAGCTCTGCTGTTGCAGTTTGCTTAGTTTCACTCTCCCTCTGGGGATTGTAGTCCGCAGTCCCTCTGTTGGCAGAGGTGATTTCTACTTCATTTTCCTGCCCATTTCTGCTTCGTGTCGACATAGACATCTCAATCGTCAGGTAGTGTGTCGAGTCACTTTATTACAAGTTCACTGGTCACAATCAACAATAAGAATCCAATTTGCCACACTTTACACTTTTACACGTCTGGACTAATACTGAGCAGGCCGTCTCTCTTCGATGTCTCCAAACTGTCGAATACAACGAAATCAATCACTCCTACACTCACTATAGCTAGCACTCTGCCACTACTCAAACTGGGTTCGAACCTATTATGCTGCCACCAAATGTTAGGGTATGCACCACCCCCAACAGTCTAGCTAAGGCTTTACACACTTAGTGCTTTAGGCAACTAGTTATAACAACTTTATTCACTTCGACAAGATACAACTCAAGAACGAATAATCTGTCCAGAGGGAGGCTGCCCTTAACTAGGCTGGCCTCCCCCCCAGGGACATGACCATATAAGGTAAAATACATGCATGTGGTTGATTGACTATCCAATGGAATACAAGTAGCAGTTGTGTGTTTGTTTATGCATGCGGCTATTAACATAAGTGTGGTCAACTTTGCGGTCAACAGTTTGTTCGTGAGCTTTCTGCAGGTTAACACCTGCAGGTTGCTCCTGTGTTGTTAGGGCTGTTAGGGTGTTACCTAACAAGGTCCCTAACAAATGGGTCCGCTTTCGTAAGAGCAGAATCCAACAAGAACACTTTGTGGTTACCACTCTCTTCTTGGCACTAATTCTAAAAGTTGCTAATACATGTAGCAGCATTTTTATGGCTTTTATGGCACCTGGGGTGTAATGACTTATGTTGCCTATCACCAGTGTCATCAACGTCACCCTCCTGATATCTAGCGCCAAAATCAGAGGGCCATATTTGTAGTTCCTTCATCTTCTAGCAGCAGACAATTATTAGAAACTGAATTGTGGAAATCTGGTTAGCCAACTCTATCTGAAGAGATGATGAAATATCTGATGAGGATAGTATGTTCGGAGGGCAGGTGAAAAGGTACTTGCTAACCAACTTGGAAGGTCAGCATAGATTTTTTTAATTCAGACGTAGATCAACCTTACAGTGGGAACAAGTTGGCTCAGGATGGAGTGATCCCGCCGAGTAACTTACCATTTTCAAGGGCAGAATGCTAGTGTAAGTAGCTAAAGCCTAGAAGTCCAATTTAACTCTGCTATTTGTGAGTCACTGACTAAGCTAGCAATTTCTAACACTTTCTACAGCAAGCCTACGTAGTGCTAATGGCTATAGACATGCTATTGGGGTGTAGATTGTGGTGTAGAATGCATAGGCTGTCAGATATCTTCTGGAATATGATTCTAGCATCATCTATTATTACCATACCTGCACCAGTTAGTGATAGCTAGTGTTGTATTTAGTTAGCTTATGATCATGATAATAATATGTGATAGGATCTGAGAAAAGAGGTCTTACAAAATTTAAAAAAACTGAGTTATTGATACCAGATGAAAGATCAAAGCAATGCCTATATTTTGGAACTTAAATCAACACTTATTTCCATTATAAGAAAAGTTATGAAAGTCTGAATGCTAGACGCTGAAGCATTCATTTTGAGAAAAACGCATTTTAAATTAATGGCTTTTGCAGCTTCCTGTGCACTTGATGAAGCCATTCCTCTGTTAGTTTGTTAACCACGCGGCCACTATAGGAAATCCCACCATTTTGTGGGAGTTTATTTCTCCGCGTTACATGGCAACGCAGCTTCTTGACCACCAATCTTCTAACCTCACTCTTGCCTACAAAGAAGCAAGCAGGAGCCTTCAGACTTCACACAAATGTAAAGGAAAGTTAGTAGATGCCTGTAGTAAAAAAAGGAAAATAGTCAAACTATAACTTTGAGCTTATTTTGGTCATACCACAAAACCATTTTACTCTACATTAGACCCCTTTTCTCAGATCCTATCACATATGTCTAGAAAGGTATGGTAACTTAGGACACCCATCAATTAGGAAATAATTGTTTGAGCAGTTTTTGGCTTACTTTTATCGGTTAGCAATCTAGACCATTCTACCTTCTGTGACTCACAAATAGCAGAGTTAAATTGGACTTCTAGGCTTTAGCTACTTACACTAGCATTCTGCCCTTGAAAATGGTAAGTTACTCGGCGGGATCACTCCATCCTGAGCCAACTTGTTCCCACTGTAAGTTGATCTACGTCTGAATTAAAAAAATCTATGCTGACCTTCCAAGTTGGTTAGCAAGTACCTTTTCACCTGCCCTCCGAACATACTATCCTCATCAGATATGTCATCATCTCTTCAGATAGAGTTGGCTAACCAGATTTCCACAATTCAGTTTCTAATAATTGTCTGCTGCTAGAAGATGAAGGAACTACAAATATGGCCCTCTGGTTTTGGCGCTAGATATCAGGAGGGTGACGTTGATGACACTGGTGATAGGCAACATAAGTCATTACACCCCAGGTGCCATAAAAGCCATAAAAATTCTGCTACATGTATTAGCAACTTTTAGAATTAGTGCCAAGAAGAGAGTGGTAACCACAAAGTGTTCTTGTTGGATTCTGCTCTTACGAAAGCGGACCCATTAGAGAAGGCAAGGTGATGAAACTGTTCAGCTTTAGGTAGCCAACTAATTATCTGTGCTAATTTTGTAGTTGTGTTGTTGTTTACAATACAGTCCATAAGAAAGCTTTTGGTGCTAAGCTTGGCTCCAGCTGACCTCGTCTATGCTTGGAGTAAAGAAAAAAGTCAATAGATGACAAAATAAAATGTTGGCTACTAAGTAGGTTATAGCTGACCTTGTAATGCATTGTGTGGAGTGCATAGAAAAAAATCAGTTGAAAAACCAGTATTGTTAAATTGATGCTCTAGTTATCACTAAAATAGTTCAAGAATAATAGAAGGAATAACACAAGTAAGCTAAGTATGGCTGCAACTGCTCTCATCCGTGCTTGGACCAAAGAAGAACATAAAGTTTACCTTTTAATGCATTGAGTGGAATGCAAAGTGGAAAGCCAAGAATTTTTTCAAGTTGAAACGCTATTATTGTTAAATTGGTGCTCTATTCTTTATATTGCACTAAAATAGTTAAAATAGTTGAAAGAATAATAGATATAATACAACATTGCTTTAGTCAATGTCTGCCAAACTAATATATAGCGTGGGTGTTCTTTCAATGAAATACTTTGCTGAGCATGAAAATTTAACTACAACTTCCACATACAAAGCAAGTGTGGGAGAGCTGAGCTCTCAAGTCTTGTTAGTGTATGTTTTTCCAATTTCTGACTGGCTTGTTCTACTACCTGGTGATGATGGTGTTTTGGTGTTTCCGTGTTGTTGTGTAAGTCATCTTGTATGTAGTGTTGGGGGTTGTATAGGTTAGGGTGGGGTGGAGAGTTGGTGTCAAAATTGGCTGAACACACTGTTTATGATACATGAAGCTAGCAAGTTGAATATTGGCTGAGATATATTAATGTTGGTTTGGCTGCCATTTTAAAATTGGGTCAAACCAATATATGGTATGCACTCTCCAATAAATAGATGGATATGCCAGGCATGGCAATAACAACTTTTTTCTCGAATTTCCACATGAATTTTATCGGTCAATGTTTCGGCTAGATTTTCTATCCTAATACCTATTTAGAAGTTAGCTAGTGATCATAGAGTGGGAAGTGAAGAAAAAGAAGAAAAAACCCTGTGATACTCATGAAAGTCAACTATTAACCTAATTCCTTTGCTTGGGCAGAAAAATCTTTTTACAAAAAATGACCTCGCTCACTTTAGATGCCCACCAACAACAAGCACCTCTTTTACTTTAGCAGAACTGTCTAGAGCACAATGACTGCACAAATACCTCTCTTGGTCTAGATTAGCATGTGAGAACACAGAGACAACAACATATACAAAGATGACCCCCATTCCAGATGATCACACTAGAAAACATCAATCCATAAGTGAAGTTTCATCTGGATCTCCATTGCCTTCTATTCAGTCTTGCATATAGGTCGTACATACATAAGAGGCAGACTGAGTGAGACAGAGATAGACAGAGAGGTATATAGTCAGTCAGACAGACAGTTAAACAGCCTCTAATAATTTACATATAATAATGACCATAATAGGATGGTATTGGTGATGTGAGGGAAACCCTGAAGTTGAATGTGATTATCCTAACTGCAGGACCAGCCACATATTTTGCAGTTATAGAGAGAGATTCACTCTAACTGCACGATCTTGTCAGTGTGTTATATATCAGTTCACACAGAACTGTATAGCAGCAGCTGCAGTGTTATATATATAAGGATTGTGGTTGACACCTAATTGTCAGTATTGCATACAGCGAGTAAAAAATAATAATACAAGCAATGCTCTTAGCTCCATAGCAGGCATGAGGCAGATGAGCATATGGCATTTTGCAGAGTTTTTGGGTAGCTCTGAAGCATTAATAAAGTGAATAAAGTCTTAGCCTCGTCTTCCAAACCCAGTTTTGCAGTGCTTATGACATGCCATCAGTACATTGTAGTATTTTGTGGGTGTGTGTTAATTAACCACAGCTTATTCAGTGCACTTTAATGATACAGACAATATTGAACTTTGGTTGTGTTACTTCACACTTCTGACTTGTCTCTTTTGAAAATCTATATGGAATAAAGATTGTTGCAACTATTATTGAGTGTTGAAGCTAACTAGCTACATCTACTCGCATGCACATAGTGCTTGGGAACACGAACACTACATACATGAATATTGTTTTGTTAATCACAAATAGTGAAGAGCCAGTTGCAATAAAAACAAAAGGCTGATTGTAAGTGAAATCTACACTACATTTGAATATGTCAGCTGAAAAAATCGTACAATTCCATCCAACCTAAAGAATTATGAAACTGCTACTGTATATAAATGCTTGTTTATCTGGACAATAGTGAGTAAGTTAGTTTATATAATAATTTAGTTATAAATTCATTGTTTGGAAGAATTTGCAGATTTTAATAGCAATAATCTATTATAGAGGTTCGAGTCCAAGTATTCTCTTTAAACCAGTTTTTGGTCTTTTTAGAGAACCTGTAGCATATTTGCATCAGATGAAAGTAATCGTACGTACTAAATTTGTTTATAGTATTGTTGAATAAATATTATGTGAATTTACAATAAAATTATTGGAGTAAATGTTGATAAAGTTTAATAAATATTCATTTCTAATAATATATGATATTAGAAGTAATGTAGGTTAATAAAATTATGTTAAAAATATTGTTGAAGATAATAATTGACATATATGCCAAAAGTGAAGGTGGGAGTTTTGATTAAATATGTTTCTTTCGTGAGGTGCTTCTTAAATGAAATCTTCTTTCATCTTGTCTGACTCTGTTCTTTTTTGATATTTTGTTATCAAACCTGCAGCAAATAATAAGGTATTATCATTAACCCAGCTAATATATGCCATGTGAACATTAGCTAGCTGGACAGTGTATTTAAAATGTACACAATCATGGCCATAGTTTTTAATTAAAGTTCACTATGATGATCCTCCAAATTAAACTATCAATTCACTACAACCTTGGCTTTGCCTATGACCAAGTAGTGTATCTATCATTTTAATTTAGTGCAGATAGACAAGCTGAATAAAAAAATATCTATTGTTATAACTAGTGAAAAATATTGTAGCTGGCCATGAACTGAATATAGCTACTCGATGAGTGTTTCAGTAATAATTATGGACAAGGGAAATAAACTAATTCTACATAATTACCTTCTCGTGGTCTTAACAGACTTCACAGAAGAGAAACTCTATAAAGATAACACACAAAAAATATAAAAGTCAATGTGTAATTACACCAGCTTGTTATCTGATGTACATGCCATTAACCTTCTCACCAGAAACACAATGCAAGTGAAAATGTCTCTATTAGCAACATAACATATGTGATAGTTTTTAGATTAACCAATGTTGTGGTTAGTATTTATTCCGATAGATAAAACCATAGTGACATTTTCAAACGAAATACTTCTGCTTCATGCCTCAAACATAAAGATAAAAAATTAATTTTCTGGACGAATAAAACATCAATACATGCTCTGCTTACACACAGCAAATCTTTGCTACCTATCAGCGTGTTCTTCATCACTGGTAAATTTGTCTCTGTCCAAATCAACAGCACGAGTTAGAGCTTTAAGGTTGCTCAAAAGTAAGTCAGGACGAATATTCAATCAATAGTAGAGCTTTAGGATGAATATGGCCTTGCCAAGGTAATAATAGAAATGACCTGCTTCTTCGCCACCACTTTTACCTTCAGACAAATTTAAGTCGTTTTCCAGAAGATTAGGACATACGTACTCCTAGTCAGTCAAATGGAACATGTTGACCACTTTCAACTAATTCTGAATATATATTTTTAATATTTCCCCCAAGTTTCAAATATTGATGGTCTTCATCTTAAGTAGATACATAGCGGCTATTTTTAAACTTTACTGGATATTTTAGAACCAACACTCATTTTTTATGTTTTTATTACATAATAACTTTTGTTATATATAGCTTAAAGCCACACCGGTGAGTGTGTTAATGCATAATTATGTAATTGTTTACCTTATCAAATTTTGCAAAGATAATTGCCTTCATATTATCATTCTCATGAGAACTTTCTGGAATAAACAAAAGAAGGTGCAACGTAAATGTGAGGCATAGCAGCTATATACTATTCTGTGAGAGAGAGTAAAACTGGCTTCCTAAACCTTACCTTGCTCTTTCCTGAAAAGCACTTGTTCTTCTGGTTTTTCCTCAAGGTGAGCAGTACAAACATAGAGAATCAAGATGATGAGCATAAATCCCATCCACAGAATGACATTGTATGAGATCTAAAATAATAGTAAAAATATAAGTATAAATGGAGTTGTACTGCACTGTTATTTCTTACAAATACACAGACCATGCAGGTCAGTCTTGCATATGCTTAGAGTGTGCTTCATCAACTTCATACAATTATTATAATACTTGAATGCTATATTCTGTTTAACATTAGATTTTAGCTGATCTCTTAAAATGTACTGATGATTTATCCTCTAATATACTCATGTTTTTTCCCCCTTTTCACAAATTATTACTGTAAGCTGACCTAGTTGTAAGCTGCTGTAAAAAATTCACACTGAATTCAAGAAGATTATCTCAGGTAATCTTTTTGGGTCACAATTATATAATGTTCCTGTAAGTCATAGTTCAAACTAGGCATGGTGGCAGGAACACATCTAAAGTTATACCACTGAGTATTCCAAGGGTGGCTACAGAATAGTTGGCACAATTAAAGTAATGACCACATGATTAAGTAAAATTCTTACCACATATAATTATCATTGAAAATAACACATGGTATTTTTTTTTAAATTGGGCATGAAACTCTCCAGATGAATGCTACTATAAAACTTCTGGCATTATCCAACGTTTGGGTAAAGACAAATTCACAGATCACAAAATTGTGGTGTACACACATGCATACTGGTTATTAAGCCCATACTATTTTTTTTCTGTATAAAATTGTATAAAGTTTACTTATAAACAGGCCCAGCCAGTTAGATTACTTCATCACAAGTCATATACCTTTCGAAAATCGGGAAAAATTGTTTCTCGTGTTAGAAATCTAACCTTTGAATTGTTTCATCATAGAATACCACAAATTTGAACTAAATGAAGTTAGGTCACAAAAACTCTATTGAAGTTCATCGATCAAACAGGAAAATGCCAAAAAATAATGGTAAAGATCTTAATTCAGAATGGCAAAATTCTATCTTTGCTATTATGTTTGTGACAGCTTTTTGTTTTCCAAAGAGCAAAAACATTACATTGTGTGCAGACACAATGCAGAAAAAAAGCAAGCAAACTGAAAATGAAAGAATATAAATTTCTCTGTTGGACTGACCTAAGCTATTCTTACATAGAAGAGTGCATTGTAATCAACAGTTTTATGTTGATTTGAACAATTCATCACAAACAAATTACCTGATTCTTCAAAGCCTTTTCCCTGTTGGAAACAGCCGTTGAATATGCTCCTTCCTCCAAGTTAATGTCTATGGGGGATCCTGTTGTTCGATGAAGTGAAAATTGAAAAGAAACACGGGAAGTAGGACTATAAAAGTCAGTGTGTTGAATTTGGTATTCCTGACGTTCTTTGAAATATTCTTCGTAAAATGTAGAATTGCGGCGAATATTCACTGATTTGGAAGTGATAAGATGCAGTAGTGGAACATTACTAAACTAAAGGAAACATAAAATCAACTCTTCAGATAATGCACTGAATCAAGTCACTATTTTCATACCTGAGCGTTGCAGTAGTACTTGGTGTTTCTTGCACTACTGTATGAAATCATACTTCCATTGGTCTCGGAATTCTATAAAGGGTTTAGATTTGGAAAGAGAAGGAGCAGCCAAAAGAGGAGGAAGTGATATAAATGAACATTTGAAGGATGGAGGAGAAAGAGTTGAAAGTGAAAAGATGGAAAGAATAAGGACGAGGCAAAGGAGAAGTTGATAAATCAAAAGTAAGCAGAAGAAGTGGAAGATGTTTAAGAGGACAAGATTTAAAGACGAATTTAAATAAAATTGTTAATCTTATGAATTGCAATAGTCAACTTACAACAGCATCCCAAATTTGTCCACCTTCAATAGCTGGAAAAGCAATCCAAACTTTAGGAGCAGTATCTGAAGAGATAAAAATAGACATGCTGCAACATTATGCCAGCTACATCATGAGCTAAAACAACTCTTACCTTCATCATATGCTGTCAGGCGGCTGTAGTGCACCATTGAAAAGTCCAGCTTGAGCAACTGGAAATAAAGAGTGGTACTTATATAAAGCAGCGACAAGGCTGACCAGAGCAGTGTACACGAAGAAATTATCATCACTAAATCGGCAGATCAATAAGAGTCAGCATAAACTAAGTCTTTTGCAACAATCACAAGTGACGCTAAATACTGAGCATGAGCAAATAAATAGACGCAGCCTCGGGCCAGGGACTTCACCTGGACTGAAATAAGCACGTGATTAGCGCGTGGAGTCAACTCGCCGGCTAATAATAAATTATCACCGCCTATTCTATAATATCCCCAATTTAAAACAGTATCGTAGGAGATGTAGTGCTTATTAAGGCACATCCCTTCTTCCGTGGTAAAATTATTATATACCCGCCTGGGTGCTAACCAGCGAAGTTCTCGTTGCGCTTCTTGCCCCTCTATGTAGCGGAACCGTCACAGAAGGTAGAATGGTCTAGAATGGTCTAGATTTCAAGAGCTCTTCTGTCATCATCTGCACAAGACTACAAATCCAGACTCATTACCTTAAACTTACTACCACTGATGTACTGGTTCGAACTGCAAGACATCCTCTTCCTTGTAAAATCGTTAAAGGATCGTTCGAGCAACTTTGACATACAAAAATACATATCATTCTCTACCAACCCTACTCGGTCATCTTCACTTCACAAATTAAACTACAAATTCACTCGCTCCTCCAACAGTAGACATTTCTACTTCAACCGCATTGTACTACTATGGAATGCACTGCCTCCTATTGACATTTCACAATCACTATTATCTATCAATAAACAACTGGTACCGTACTTATGGCATTATTTCCTAAATCACTTTGACCCAGCCGACACATGCACTTTTCACTATCTTTGTCCTTGCGCACCATGCCATATGATCAATATTAATAGGACCCCTGATTAACTCTGATTAACTCTGTATTGTTCCTTTTACTTTTTCTTTTCTTCATTTTCAGGCTTCACCAGTTCTTGGTTCATTGACCTTCAGCAATCATTATTTCCAATATCACTCACACACATTTCACACCTGTCAACATGGCTGTAAAGTTCATAATAATAATAATAATAATAATTGCTAACCGATAAAAGTAAGCCAAAAACTGCTCAAACAATTATTTCCTAATTGATGGGTGTCCTAAGTTACCATACCTTTCTAGACATATGTGATAGGATCTGAGAAAAGGGGTCTAATGTAGAGTAAAATGGTTTTGTGGTATGACCAAAATAAGCTCAAAGTTATAGTTTGACTATTTCCCTTTTTTTACTATATACAGGCATCTACTAACTTTCCTTTACATTTGTGTGAAGTCTGAAGGCTCCTGCTTGCTTCTTTGTAGGCAAGAGTGAGGTTAGAAGATTGGTGGTCAAGAAGCTGCGTTGCCATGTAACGCGGAGAAATAAACTCCCACAAAATGGTGGGATTTCCTATAGTGGCCGCGTGGTTAACAAACTAACAGAGGAATGGCTTCATCAAGTGCACAGGAAGCTGCAAAAGCCATTAATTTAAAATGCGTTTTTCTCAAAATGAATGCTTCAGCGTCTAGCATTCAGACTTTCATAACTTTTCTTATAATGGAAATAAGTGTTGATTTAAGTTCCAAAATATAGGCATTGCTTTGATCTTTCATCTGGTATCAATAACTCAGTTTTTTTAAATTTTGTAAGACCTCTTTTCTCAGATCCTATCACATATTATTATCATGATCATAAGCTAACTAAATACAACACTAGCTATCACTAACTGGTGCAGGTATGGTAATAATAGATTATGCTAGAATACAGAAGTTAGAATGGTTCAGTTACATCATATTCCAGAAGATATCTGACAGCCTATGCATTCTACACCACAATCTACACCCCAATAGCATGTCTATAGCCATTAGCACTACGTAGGCTTGCTGTAGAAAGTGTTAGAAATTGCTAGCTTAGTCAGTGACTCACAAATAGCAGAGTTAAATTGGACTTCTAGGCTTTAGCTACTTACACTAGCATTCTGCCCTTGAAAATGGTAAGTTACTCGGCGGGATCACTCCATCCTGAGCCAACTTGTTCCCACTGTAAGGTTGATCTATGTCTGAATTAAAAAAATCTATGCTGACCTTCCAAGTTGGTTAGCAAGTACCTTTTCACCTGCCCTCCGAACATACTATCCTCATCAGATATTTCATCATCTCTTCAGATAGAGTTGGCTAACCAGATTTCCACAATTCAGTTTCTAATAATTGTCTGCTGCTAGAAGATGAAGGAACTACAAATATGGCCCTCTGGTTTTGGCGCTAGATATCAGGAGGGTGACGTTGATGACACTGGTGATAGGCAACATAAGTCATTACACCCCAGGTGCCATAAAAGCCATAAAAATTCTGCTACATGTATTAGCAACTTTTAGAATTAGTGCCAAGAAGAGAGTGGTAACCACAAAGTGTTCTTGTTGGATTCTGCTCTTACGAAAGCGGACCCATTAGAGAAGGCAAGGTGATGAAACTGTTCAGCTTTAGGTAGCCAACTAATTATCTGTGCTAATTTTGTAGTTGTGTTGTTGTTTACAATACAGTCCATAAGAAAGCTTTTGGTGCTAAGCTTGGCTCCAGCTGACCTCGTCTATGCTTGGAGTAAAGAAAAAAGTCAATAGATGACAAAATAAAATGTTGGCTACTAAGTAGATTATAGCTGACCTTGTAATGCATTGTGTGGAGTGCATAGAAAAAAATCAGTTGAAAAACCAGTATTGTTAAATTGATGCTCTAGTTATCACTAAAATAGTTCAAGAATAATAGAAGGAATAACACAAGTAAGCTAAGTATGGCTGCAACTGCTCTCATCCGTGCTTGGACCAAAGAAGAACATAAAGTTTACCTTTTAATGCATTGAGTGGAATGCAAAGTGGAAAGCCAAGAATTTTTTCAAGTTGAAACGCTATTATTGTTAAATTGGTGCTCTATTCTTTATATTGCACTAAAATAGTTAAAATAGTTGAAAGAATAATATGCTTTAGTCAATGTATGCCAAACTAATATATAGCGTGGGTGTTCTTTCAATGAAATACTTTGCTGAGCATGAAAATTTAACTTCAACTTGCACATACAAAGCAAGTGTGGGAGAGCTGAGCTCTCAAGTCTTGTTAGTGTATGTTTTTCCAATTTCTGACTGGCTTGTTCTACTACCTGGTGATGATGGTGTTTTGGTGTTTCCGTGTTGTTGTGTAAGTCATCTTGTATGTAGTGTTGGTGGTTGTATAGGTTAGGGTGGGGTGGAGAGTTGGTGTCAAAATTGGCTGAACACACTGTTTATGATACATGAAGCTAGCAAGTTGAATATTGGCTGAGATATATTAATGTTGGTTTGGCTGCCATTTTAAAATTGGGTCAAACCAATATATGGTATGCACTCTCCAATAAATAGATGGATATGCCAGGCATGGCAATAACAACTTTTTTCTCGAATTTCCACATGAATTTTATCGGTCAATGTTTCGGCTAGATTTTCTATCCTAATACCTATTTAGAAGTTAGCTAGTGATCATAGAGTGGGAAGTGAAGAAAAAGAAGAAAAAACCCTGTGATACTCATGAAAGTCAACTATTAACCTAATTCCTTTGCTTGGGCAGAAAAATCTTTTTACAAAAAATGACCTCGCTCACTTTAGATGCCCACCAACAACAAGCACCTCTTTTACTTTAGCAGAACTGTCTAGAGCACAATGACTGCACAAATACCTCTCTTGGTCTAGATTAGCATGTGAGAACACAGAGACAACAACATATACAAAGATGACCCCCATTCCAGATGATCACACTAGAAAACATCAATCCATAAGTGAAGTTTCATCTGGATCTCCATTGCCTTCTATTCAGTTGCATATAGGTCGTACATACATAAGAGGCAAACTGAGTGAGACAGAGATAGACAGAGAGGTATATAGTCAGTCAGACAGACAGTTAAACAGCCTCTAATAATTTACATATAATAATGACCATAATAGGATGGTATTGGTGATGTGAGGGAAACCCTGAAGTTGAATGTGATTATCCTAACTGCAGGACCAGCCACATATTTTGCAGTTATAGAGAGAGATTCACTCTAACTGCACGATCTTGTCAGTGTGTTATATATCAGTTCACACAGAACTGTATAGCAGCAGCTGCAGTGTTATATATATAAGGATTGTGGTTGACACCTAATTGTCAGCATTGCATACAGCGAGTAAAAAATAATAATACAAGCAATGCTCTTAGCTCCATAGCAGGCATGAGGCAGATGAGCATATGGCATTTTGCAGAGTTTTTGGGTAGCTCTGAAGCATTAATAAAGTGAATAAAGTCTTAGCCTCGTCTTCCAAACCCAGTTTTGCAGTGCTTATGACATGCCATCAGTACATTGTAGTATTTTGTGGGTGTGTGTTAATTAACCACAGCTTATTCAGTGCACTTTAATGATACAGACAATATTGAACTTTGGTTGTGTTACTTCACACTTCTGACTTGTCTCTTTGAAAATCTATATGGAATAAAGATTGTTGCAACTATTATTGAGTGTTGAAGCTAACTAGCTACATCTACTCGCATGCACATAGTGCTTGGGAACACGAACACTACATACATGAATATTGTTTTGTTAATCACAAATAGTGAAGAGCCAGTTGCAATAAAAACAAAAGGCTGATTGTAAGTGAAATCTACACTACATTTGAATATGTCAGCTGAAAATAATCGTACAATTCCATCCAACCTAAAGAATTATGAAACTGCTACTGTATATAAATGCTTGTTTATCTGGACAATAGTGAGTAAGTTAGTTTATATAATAATTTAGTTATAAATTCATTGTTTGGAAGAATTTGCAGATTTTAATAGCAATAATCTATTATAGAGGTTCGAGTCCAAGTATTCTCTTTAAACCAGTTTTTGGTCTTTTTAGAGAACCTGTAGCATATTTGCATCAGATGAAAGTAATTGTACGTACTGAATTTGTTTATAGTATTGTTGAATAAATATTATGTGAATTTACAATAAAATTATTGGGGTAAATGTTGATAAAGTTTAATAAATATTCATTTCTAATAATATATGATATTAGAAGTAATGTAGGTTAATAAAATTATGTTAAAAATATTGTTGAAGATAATAATTGACATATATGCCAAAAGTGAAGGTGGGAGTTTTGATTAAATATGTTTCTTTCGTGAGGTGCTTCTTAAATGAAATCTTCTTTCATCTTGTCTGACTCTGTTCTTTTTTGATATTTTGTTATCAAACCTGCAGCAAATAATAATAAGGTATTATCATTAACCCAGCTAATATATGCCATGTGAACATTAGCTAGCTGGACAGTGTATTTAAAATGTACACAATCATGGCCATAGTTTTTAATTAAAGTTCACTATGATGATCCTCCAAATTAAACTATCAATTCACTACAACCTTGGCTTTGCCTATGACCAAGTAGTGTATCTATCATTTTAATTTAGTGCAGATAGACAAGCTGAAAAAAAAAAATCACTAGTGAAAAATATTGTAGCTGGCCATGAACTGAATATAGCTACTCGATGAGTGTTTCAGTAATAATTATGGACAAGGGAAATAAACTAATTCTACATAATTACCTTGTCGTGGTCTTAACAGACTTCACAGAAGAGAAACTCTAAAGATAACACACAAAAAATATAAAAGTCAATGTGTAATTACACCAGCTTGTTATCTGATGTACATGCATTAACCTTCTCACCAGAAACACAATGCAAGTGAAAATGTCTCTATTAGCAACATAACATATGTGATAGTTTTTAGATTAACCAATGTTGTGGTTAGTATTTATTCCGATAGATAAAACCATAGTGACATTTTCAAACGAAATACTTCTGCTTCATGCCTCAAACATAAAGATAAAAAATTAATTTTCTGGACGAATAAAACATCAATACATGCTCTGCTTACACACAGCAAATCTTTGCTACCTATCAGCGTGTTCTTCATCACTGGTAAATTTGTCTCTGTCCAAATCAACAGCACGAGTTAGAGCTTTAAGGTTGCTCAAAAGTAAGTCAGGACGAATATTCAATCAATAGTAGAGCTTTAGGATGAATATGGCCTTGCCAAGGTAATAATAGAAATGACCTGCTTCTTCGCCACCACTTTTACCTTCAGACAAATTTAAGTCGTTTTCCAGAAGATTAGGACATACGTACTCCTAGTCAGTCAAATGGAACATGTTGACCACTTTGAACTAATTCTGAATATATATTTTTAATATTTCCCCCAAGTTTCAAATATTGATGGTCTTCATCTTAAGTAGATACATAGCGGCTATTTTTAAACTTTACTGGATATTTTAGAACCAACACTCATTTTTTATGTTTTTATTACATAATAACTTTTGTTATATATAGCTTAAAGCCACACCGGTGAGTGTGTTAATGCATAATTATGTAATTGTTTACCTTATCAAATTTTGCAAAGATAATTGCCTTCATATTATCATTCTCATGAGAACTTTCTGGAATAAACAAAAGAAGGTGCAACGTAAATGTGAGGCATAGCAGCTATATACTATTCTGTGAGAGAGAGTAAAACTGGCTTCCTAAACCTTACCTTGCTCTTTCCTGAAAAGCACTTGTTCTTCTGGTTTCTCCTCAAGGTGAGCAGTGCAAACATAGAGAATCAAGATGATGAGCATAAATCCCATCCACAGAATGACATTGTATGAGATCTAAAATAATAGTAAAAATATAAGTATAAATGGAGTTGTACTGCACTGTTATTTCTTACAAATACACAGACCATGCAGGTCAGTCTTGCATATGCTTAGAGTGTGCTTCATCAACTTCATACAATTATTATAATACTTGAATGCTATATTCTGTTTAACATTAGATTTTAGCTGATCTCTTAAAATGTACTGATGATTTATCCTCTAATATACTCATGTTTTTTCCCCCTTTTCACAAATTATTACTGTAAGCTGACCTAGTTGTAAGCTGCTGTAAAAAATTCACACCGAATTCAAGAAGATTACCTGAGGTAATCTTTTTGGGTCACAATTATATAATGTTCCTGTAAGTCATAGTTCAAACTAGGCATGGTGGCAGGAACACATCTAAAGTTATACCACTGAGTATTCCAAGGGTGGCTACAGAATAGTTGGCACAATTAAAGTAATGACCACATGATTAAGTAAAATTCTTACCACATATATCATTGAAAATAACACATGGTATTTTTTTTTAAATTGGGCATGAAACTCTCCAGATGAATGCTACTATAAAACTTCTGGCATTATCCAACGTTTGGGTAAAGACAAATTCACAGATCACAAAATTGTGGTGTACACACATGCATACTGGTTATTAAGCCCATACTATTTTTTTTCTGTATAAAATTGTATAAAGTTTACTTATAAACAGGCCCAGCCAGTTAGATTACTTCATCACAAGTCATATACCTTTCGAAAATCGGGAAAAATTGTTTCTCGTGTTAGAAATCTAACCTTTGAATTGTTTCATCATAGAATACTACAAATTTGAACTAAATGAAGTTAGGTCACAAAAACTCTATTGAAGTTCATCGATCAAACAGGAAAATGCCAAAAAATAATGGTAAAGATCTTAATTCAGAATGGCAAAATTCTATCTTTGCTATTATGTTTGTGACAGCTTTTTGTTTTCCAAAGAGCAAAAACATTACATTGTGTGCAGACACAATGCAGAAAAAAAGCGAGCAAACTGAAAATGAAAGAATATAAATTTCTCTGTTGGACTGACCTAAGCTATTCTTACATAGAAGAGTGCATTGTAATCAACAGTTTTATGTTGATTTGAACAATTCATCACAAACAAATTACCTGATTCTTCAAAGCCTTTTCCCTGTTGGAAACAGCCGTTGAATATGCTCCTTCCTCCAAGTTAATGTCTATGGGGGATCCTGTTGTTCGATGAAGTGAAAATTGAAAAGAAACACGGGAAGTAGGACTATAAAAGTCAGTGTGTTGAATTTGGTATTCCTGACGTTCTTTGAAATATTCTTCGTAAAATGTATAATTGCGGCGAATATTCACTGATTTGGAAGTGATAAGATGCAGTAGTGGAACATTACTAAACTAAAGGAAACATAAAATCAACTCTTCAGATAATGCACTGAATCAAGTCACTATTTTCATACCTGAGCGTTGCAGTAGTACTTGGTGTTTCTTGCACTACTGTATGAAATCATACTTCCATTGGTCTCGGAATTCTATAAAGGGTTTAGATTTGGAAAGAGAAGGAGCAGCCAAAAGAGGAGGAAGTGATATAAATGAACATTTGAAGGATGGAGGAGAAAGAGTTGAAAGTGAAAAGATGGAAAGAATAAGGACGAGGCAAAGGAGAAGTTGATAAATCAAAAGTAAGCAGAAGAAGTGGAAGATGTTTAAGAGGACAAGATTTAAAGACGAATTTAAATAAAATTGTTAATCTTATGAATTGCAATAGTCAACTTACAACAGCATCCCAAATTTGTCCACCTTCAATAGCTGGAAAAGCAATCCAAACTTTAGGAGCAGTATCTGAAGAGATAAAAATAGACATGCTGCAACATTATGCCAGCTACATCATGAGCTAAAACAACTCTTACCTTCATCATATGCTGTCAGGCGGCTGTAGTGCACCATTGAAAAGTCCAGCTTGAGCAACTGGAAATAAAGAGTGGTACTTATATAAAGCAGCGACAAGGCTGACCAGAGCAGTGTACACGAAGAAATTATCATCACTAAATCGGCAGATCAATAAGAGTCAGCATAAACTAAGTCTTTTGCAACAATCACAAGTGACGCTAAATACTGAGCATGAGCAAATAAATAGACGCAGCCTCAGGCCAGGGACTTCACCTGGACTGAAATAAGCACGTGATTAGCGCGTGGAGTCAACTCGCCGGCTAATAATAAATTACCACCGCCTATTCTATAATATCCCCAATTTAAGGCACATCCCTTCTTCCGTGGTAAAATTATTATATACCCGCCTGGGTGCTAACCAGCGAAGTTCTCGTTGCGCTTCTTGCCCCTCTATGTAGCGGAACCTTCACAGAAGGTAGAATGGTCTAGATTGCTAACCGATAAAAGTAAGCCAAAAACTGCTCAAACAATTATTTCCTAATTGATGGGTGTCCTAAGTTACCATACCTTTCTAGACATATGTGATAGGATCTGAGAAAAGGGGTCTAATGTAGAGTAAAATGGTTTTGTGGTATGACCAAAATAAGCTCAAAGTTATAGTTTGACTATTTTCCTTTTTTACTACAGGCATCTACTAACTTTCCTTTACATTTGTGTGAAGTCTGAAGGCTCCTGCTTGCTTCTTTGTAGGCAAGAGTGAGGTTAGAAGATTGGTGGTCAAGAAGCTGCGTTGCCATGTAACGTGGAGAAATAAACTCCCACAAAATGGTGGGATTTCCTATAGTGGCCGCGTGGTTAACAATAACAGAGGAATGGCTTCATCAAGTGCACAGGAAGCTGCAAAAGCCATTAATTTAAAATGCGTTTTTCTCAAAATGAATGCTTCAGCGTCTAGCATTCAGACTTTCATAACTTTTCTTATAATGGAAATAAGTGTTGATTTAAGTTCCAAAATATAGGCATTGCTTTGATCTTTCATCTGGTATCAATAACTCAGTTTTTTTAAATTTTGTAAGACCTCTTTTCTCAGATCCTATCACATATTATTATCATGATCATAAGCTAACTAAATACAACACTAGCTATCACTAACTGGTGCAGGTATGGTAATAATAGATTATGCTAGAATACAGAAGTTAGAATGGTTCAGTTACATCATATTCCAGAAGATATCTGACAGCCTATGCATTCTACACCACAATCTACACCCCAATAGCATGTCTATAGCCATTAGCACTACGTAGGCTTGCTGTAGAAAGTGTTAGAAATTGCTAGCTTAGTCAGTGACTCACAAATAGCAGAGTTAAATTGGACTTCTAGGCTTTAGCTACTTACACTAGCATTCTGCCCTTGAAAATGGTAAGTTACTCGGCGGGATCACTCCATCCTGAGCCAACTTGTTCCCACTGTAAGGTTGATCTATGTCTGAATTTAAAAAATCTATGCTGACCTTCCAAGTTGGTTAGCAAGTACCTTTTCACCTGCCCTCCGAACATACTATCCTCATCAGATATTTCATCATCTCTTCAGATAGAGTTGGCTAACCAGATTTCCACAATTCAGTTTCTAATAATTGTCTGCTGCTAGAAGATGAAGGAACTACAAATATGGCCCTCTGGTTTTGGCGCTAGATATCAGGAGGGTGACGTTGATGACACTGGTGATAGGCAACATAAGTCATTACACCCCAGGTGCCATAAAAGCCATAAAAATTCTGCTACATGTATTAGCAACTTTTAGAATTAGTGCCAAGAAGAGAGTGGTAACCACAAAGTGTTCTTGTTGGATTCTGCTCTTACGAAAGCGGACCCATTAGAGAAGGCAAGGTGATGAAACTGTTTAGCTTTAGGTAGCCAACTAATTATCTGTGCTAATTTTGTGGTTGTGTTGTTGTTTACAATACAGTCCATAAGAAAGCTTTTGGTGCTAAGCTTGGCTCCAGCTGACCTCGTCTATGCTTGGAGTAAAGAAAAAAGTCAATAGATGACAAAATAAAATGTTGGCTACTAAGTAGATTATAGCTGACCTTGTAATGCATTGTGTGGAGTGCATAGAAAAAAATCAGTTGAAAAACCAGTATTGTTAAATTGATGCTCTAGTTATCACTAAAATAGTTCAAGAATAATAGAAGGAATAACACAAGTAAGCTAAGTATGGCTGCAACTGCTCTCATCCGTGCTTGGACCAAAGAAGAACATAAAGTTTACCTTTTAATGCATTGAGTGGAATGCAAAGTGGAAAGCCAAGAATTTTTTCAAGTTGAAATGCTATTATTGTTAAATTGGTGCTCTATTCTTTATATTGCACTAAAATAGTTAAAATAGTTGAAAGAATAATATGCTTTAGTCAATGTATGCCAAACTAATATATAGCGTGGGTGTTCTTTCAATGAAATACTTTGCTGAGCATGAAAATTTAACTTCAACTTGCACATACAAAGCAAGTGTGGGAGAGCTGAGCTCTCAAGTCTTGTTAGTGTATGTTTTTCCAATTTCTGACTGGCTTGTTCTACTACCTGGTGATGATGGTGTTTTGGTGTTTCCGTGTTGTTGTGTAAGTCATCTTGTATGTAGTGTTGGTGGTTGTATAGGTTAGGGTGGGGTGGAGAGTTGGTGTCAAAATTGGCTGAACACACTGTTTATGATACATGAAGCTAGCAAGTTGAATATTGGCTGAGATATATTAATGTTGGTTTGGCTGCCATTTTAAAATTGGGTCAAACCAATATATGGTATGCACTCTCCAATAAATAGATGGATATGCCAGGCATGGCAATAACAACTTTTTTCTCGAATTTCCACATGAATTTTATCGGTCAATGTTTCGGCTAGATTTTCTATCCTAATGCCTATTTAGAAGTTAGCTAGTGATCATAGAGTGGGAAGTGAAGAAAAAGAAGAAAAAACCCTGTGATACTCATGAAAGTCAACTATTAACCTAATTCCTTTGCTTGGGCAGAAAAATCTTTTTACAAAAAATGACCTCGCTCACTTTAGATGCCCACCAACAACAAGCACCTCTTTTACTTTAGCAGAACTGTCTAGAGCACAATGACTGCACAAATACCTCTCTTGGTCTAGATTAGCATGTGAGAACACAGAGACAACAACATATACAAAGATGACCCCCATTCCAGATGATCACACTAGAAAACATCAATCCATAAGTGAAGTTTCATCTGGATCTCCATTGCCTTCTATTCAGTTGCATATAGGTCGTACATACATAAGAGGCAAACTGAGTGAGACAGAGATAGACAGAGAGGTATATAGTCAGTCAGACAGACAGTTAAACAGCCTCTAATAATTTACATATAATAATGACCATAATAGGATGGTATTGGTGATGTGAGGGAAACCCTGAAGTTGAATGTGATTATCCTAACTGCAGGACCAGCCACATATTTTGCAGTTATAGAGAGAGATTCACTCTAACTGCACGATCTTGTCAGTGTGTTATATATCAGTTCACACAGAACTGTATAGCAGCAGCTGCAGTGTTATATATATAAGGATTGTGGTTGACACCTAATTGTCAGCATTGCATACAGCGAGTAAAAAATAATAATACAAGCAATGCTCTTAGCTCCATAGCAGGCATGAGGCAGATGAGCATATGGCATTTTGCAGAGTTTTTGGGTAGCTCTGAAGCATTAATAAAGTGAATAAAGTCTTAGCCTCGTCTTCCAAACCCAGTTTTGCAGTGCTTATGACATGCCATCAGTACATTGTAGTATTTTGTGGGTGTGTGTTAATTAACCACAGCTTATTCAGTGCACTTTAATGATACAGACAATATTGAACTTTGGTTGTGTTACTTCACACTTCTGACTTGTCTCTTTGAAAATCTATATGGAATAAAGATTGTTGCAACTATTATTGAGTGTTGAAGCTAACTAGCTACATCTACTCGCATGCACATAGTGCTTGGGAACACGAACACTACATACATGAATATTGTTTTGTTAATCACAAATAGTGAAGAGCCAGTTGCAATAAAAACAAAAGGCTGATTGTAAGTGAAATCTACACTACATTTGAATATGTCAGCTGAAAATAATCGTACAATTCCATCCAACCTCAAAGAATTATGAAACTGCTACTGTATATAAATGCTTGTTTATCTGGACAATAGTGAGTAAGTTAGTTTATATAATAATTTAGTTATAAATTCATTGTTTGGAAGAATTTGCAGATTTTAATAGCAATAATCTATTATAGAGGTTCGAGTCCAAGTATTCTCTTTAAACCAGTTTTTGGTCTTTTTAGAGAACCTGTAGCATATTTGCATCAGATGAAAGTAATCGTACGTACTGAATTTGTTTATAGTATTGTTGAATAAATATTATGTGAATTTACAATAAAATTATTGGGGTAAATGTTGATAAAGTTTAATAAATATTCATTTCTAATAATATATGATATTAGAAGTAATGTAGGTTAATAAAATTATGTTAAAAATATTGTTGAAGATAATAATTGACATATATGCCAAAAGTGAAGGTGGGAGTTTTGATTAAATATGTTTCTTTCGTGAGGTGCTTCTTAAATGAAATCTTCTTTCATCTTGTCTGACTCTGTTCTTTTTTGATATTTTGTTATCAAACCTGCAGCAAATAATAATAAGGTATTATCATTAACCCAGCTAATATATGCCATGTGAACATTAGCTAGCTGGACAGTGTATTTAAAATGTACACAATCATGGCCATAGTTTTTAATTAAAGTTCACTATGATGATCCTCCAAATTAAACTATCAATTCACTACAACCTTGGCTTTGCCTATGACCAAGTAGTGTATCTATCATTTTAATTTAGTGCAGATAGACAAGCTGAATAAAAAAAAATCTATTGTTATAACTAGTGAAAAATATTGTAGCTGGCCATGAACTGAATATAGCTACTCGATGAGTGTTTCAGTAATAATTATGGACAAGGGAAATAAACTAATTCTACATAATTACCTTGTCGTGGTCTTAACAGACTTCACAGAAGAGAAACTCTAAAGATAACACACAAAAAATATAAAAGTCAATGTGTAATTACACCAGCTTGTTATCTGATGTACATGCCATTAACCTTCTCACCAGAAACACAATGCAAGTGAAAATGTCTCTATTAGCAACATAACATAATTATGTGATAGTTTTTAGATTAACCAATGTTGTGGTTAGTATTTATTCCGATAGATAAAACCATAGTGACATTTTCAAACGAAATACTTCTGCTTCATGCCTCAAACATAAAGATAAAAAATTAATTTTCTGGACGAATAAAACATCAATACATGCTCTGCTTACACACAGCAAATCTTTGCTACCTATCAGCGTGTTCTTCATCACTGGTAAATTTGTCTCTGTCCAAATCAACAGCACGAGTTAGAGCTTTAAGGTTGCTCAAAAGTAAGTCAGGACGAATATTCAATCAATAGTAGAGCTTTAGGATGAATATGGCCTTGCCAAGGTAATAATAGAAATGACCTGCTTCTTCGCCACCACTTTTACCTTCAGACAAATTTAAGTCGTTTTCCAGAAGATTAGGACATACGTACTCCTAGTCAGTCAAATGGAACATGTTGACCACTTTGAACTAATTCTGAATATATATTTTTAATATTTCCCCCAAGTTTCAAATATTGATGGTCTTCATCTTAAGTAGATACATAGCGGCTATTTTTAAACTTTACTGGATATTTTAGAACCAACACTCATTTTTTATGTTTTTATTACATAATAACTTTTGTTATATATAGCTTAAAGCCACACCGGTGAGTGTGTTAATGCATAATTATGTAATTGTTTACCTTATCAAATTTTGCAAAGATAATTGCCTTCATATTATCATTCTCATGAGAACTTTCTGGAATAAACAAAAGAAGGTGCAACGTAAATGTGAGGCATAGCAGCTATATACTATTCTGTGAGAGAGAGTAAAACTGGCTTCCTAAACCTTACCTTGCTCTTTCCTGAAAAGCACTTGTTCTTCTGGTTTCTCCTCAAGGTGAGCAGTGCAAACATAGAGAATCAAGATGATGAGCATAAATCCCATCCACAGAATGACATTGTATGAGATCTAAAATAATAGTAAAAATATAAGTATAAATGGAGTTGTACTGCACTGTTATTTCTTACAAATACACAGACCATGCAGGTCAGTCTTGCATATGCTTAGAGTGTGCTTCATCAACTTCATACAATTATTATAATACTTGAATGCTATATTCTGTTTAACATTAGATTTTAGCTGATCTCTTAAAATGTACTGATGATTTATCCTCTAATATACTCATGTTTTTTCCCCCTTTTCACAAATTATTACTGTAAGCTGACCTAGTTGTAAGCTGCTGTAAAAAATTCACACCGAATTCAAGAAGATTACCTGAGGTAATCTTTTTGGGTCACAATTATATAATGTTCCTGTAAGTCATAGTTCAAACTAGGCATGGTGGCAGGAACACATCTAAAGTTATACCACTGAGTATTCCAAGGGTGGCTACAGAATAGTTGGCACAATTAAAGTAATGACCACATGATTAAGTAAAATTCTTACCACATATATCATTGAAAATAACACATGGTATTTTTTTTTAAATTGGGCATGAAACTCTCCAGATGAATGCTACTATAAAACTTCTGGCATTATCCAACGTTTGGGTAAAGACAAATTCACAGATCACAAAATTGTGGTGTACACACATGCATACTGGTTATTAAGCCCATACTATTTTTTTTCTGTATAAAATTGTATAAAGTTTACTTATAAACAGGCCCAGCCAGTTAGATTACTTCATCACAAGTCATATACCTTTCGAAAATCGGGAAAAATTGTTTCTCGTGTTAGAAATCTAACCTTTGAATTGTTTCATCATAGAATACTACAAATTTGAACTAAATGAAGTTAGGTCACAAAAACTCTATTGAAGTTCATCGATCAAACAGGAAAATGCCAAAAAATAATGGTAAAGATCTTAATTCAGAATGGCAAAATTCTATCTTTGCTATTATGTTTGTGACAGCTTTTTGTTTTCCAAAGAGCAAAAACATTACATTGTGTGCAGACACAATGCAGAAAAAAAGCGAGCAAACTGAAAATGAAAGAATATAAATTTCTCTGTTGGACTGACCTAAGCTATTCTTACATAGAAGAGTGCATTGTAATCAACAGTTTTATGTTGATTTGAACAATTCATCACAAACAAATTACCTGATTCTTCAAAGCCTTTTCCCTGTTGGAAACAGCCGTTGAATATGCTCCTTCCTCCAAGTTAATGTCTATGGGGGATCCTGTTGTTCGATGAAGTGAAAATTGAAAAGAAACACGGGAAGTAGGACTATAAAAGTCAGTGTGTTGAATTTGGTATTCCTGACGTTCTTTGAAATATTCTTCGTAAAATGTATAATTGCGGCGAATATTCACTGATTTGGAAGTGATAAGATGCAGTAGTGGAACATTACTAAACTAAAGGAAACATAAAATCAACTCTTCAGATAATGCACTGAATCAAGTCACTATTTTCATACCTGAGCGTTGCAGTAGTACTTGGTGTTTCTTGCACTACTGTATGAAATCATACTTCCATTGGTCTCGGAATTCTATAAAGGGTTTAGATTTGGAAAGAGAAGGAGCAGCCAAAAGAGGAGGAAGTGATATAAATGAACATTTGAAGGATGGAGGAGAAAGAGTTGAAAGTGAAAAGATGGAAAGAATAAGGACGAGGCAAAGGAGAAGTTGATAAATCAAAAGTAAGCAGAAGAAGTGGAAGATGTTTAAGAGGACAAGATTTAAAGACGAATTTAAATAAAATTGTTAATCTTATGAATTGCAATAGTCAACTTACAACAGCATCCCAAATTTGTCCACCTTCAATAGCTGGAAAAGCAATCCAAACTTTAGGAGCAGTATCTGAAGAGATAAAAATAGACATGCTGCAACATTATGCCAGCTACATCATGAGCTAAAACAACTCTTACCTTCATCATATGCTGTCAGGCGGCTGTAGTGCACCATTGAAAAGTCCAGCTTGAGCAACTGGAAATAAAGAGTGGTACTTATATAAAGCAGCGACAAGGCTGACCAGAGCAGTGTACACGAAGAAATTATCATCACTAAATCGGCAGATCAATAAGAGTCAGCATAAACTAAGTCTTTTGCAACAATCACAAGTGACGCTAAATACTGAGCATGAGCAAATAAATAGACGCAGCCTCAGGCCAGGGACTTCACCTGGACTGAAATAAGCACGTGATTAGCGCGTGGAGTCAACTCGCCGGCTAATAATAAATTACCACCGCCTATTCTATAATATCCCCAATTTAAGGCACATCCCTTCTTCCGTGGTAAAATTATTATATACCCGCCTGGGTGCTAACCAGCGAAGTTCTCGTTGCGCTTCTTGCCCCTCTATGTAGCGGAACCTTCACAGAAGGTAGAATGGTCTAGATTGCTAACCGATAAAAGTAAGCCAAAAACTGCTCAAACAATTATTTCCTAATTGATGGGTGTCCTAAGTTACCATACCTTTCTAGACATATGTGATAGGATCTGAGAAAAGGGGTCTAATGTAGAGTAAAATGGTTTTGTGGTATGACCAAAATAAGCTCAAAGTTATAGTTTGACTATTTTCCTTTTTTACTACAGGCATCTACTAACTTTCCTTTACATTTGTGTGAAGTCTGAAGGCTCCTGCTTGCTTCTTTGTAGGCAAGAGTGAGGTTAGAAGATTGGTGGTCAAGAAGCTGCGTTGCCATGTAACGTGGAGAAATAAACTCCCACAAAATGGTGGGATTTCCTATAGTGGCCGCGTGGTTAACAAACTAACAGAGGAATGGCTTCATCAAGTGCACAGGAAGCTGCAAAAGCCATTAATTTAAAATGCGTTTTTCTCAAAATGAATGCTTCAGCGTCTAGCATTCAGACTTTCATAACTTTTCTTATAATGGAAATAAGTGTTGATTTAAGTTCCAAAATATAGGCATTGCTTTGATCTTTCATCTGGTATCAATAACTCAGTTTTTTTAAATTTTGTAAGACCTCTTTTCTCAGATCCTATCACATATTATTATCATGATCATAAGCTAACTAAATACAACACTAGCTATCACTAACTGGTGCAGGTATGGTAATAATAGATTATGCTAGAATACAGAAGTTAGAATGGTTCAGTTACATCATATTCCAGAAGATATCTGACAGCCTATGCATTCTACACCACAATCTACACCCCAATAGCATGTCTATAGCCATTAGCACTACCTAGGCTTGCTGTAGAAAGTGTTAGAAATTGCTAGCTTAGTCAGTGACTCACAAATAGCAGAGTTAAATTGGACTTCTAGGCTTTAGCTACTTACACTAGCATTCTGCCCTTGAAAATGGTAAGTTACTCGGCGGGATCACTCCATCCTGAGCCAACTTGTTCCCACTGTAAGGTTGATCTATGTCTGAATTAAAAAAATCTATGCTGACCTTCCAAGTTGGTTAGCAAGTACCTTTTCACCTGCCCTCCGAACATACTATCCTCATCAGATATTTCATCATCTCTTCAGATAGAGTTGGCTAACCAGATTTCCACAATTCAGTTTCTAATAATTGTCTGCTGCTAGAAGATGAAGGAACTACAAATATGGCCCTCTGGTTTTGGCGCTAGATATCAGGAGGGTGACGTTGATGACACTGGTGATAGGCAACATAAGTCATTACACCCCAGGTGCCATAAAAGCCATAAAATTCTGCTACATGTATTAGCAACTTTTAGAATTAGTGCCAAGAAGAGAGTGGTAACCACAAAGTGTTCTTGTTGGATTCTGCTCTTACGAAAGCGGACCCATTAGAGAAGGCAAGGTGATGAAACTGTTCAGCTTTAGGTAGCCAACTAATTATCTGTGCTAATTTTGTAGTTGTGTTGTTGTTTACAATACAGTCCATAAGAAAGCTTTTGGTGCTAAGCTTGGCTCCAGCTGACCTCGTCTATGCTTGGAGTAAAGAAAAAAGTCAATAGATGACAAAATAAAATGTTGGCTACTAAGTAGATTATAGCTGACCTTGTAATGCATTGTGTGGAGTGCATAGAAAAAAATCAGTTGAAAAACCAGTATTGTTAAATTGATGCTCTAGTTATCACTAAAATAGTTCAAGAATAATAGAAGGAATAACACAAGTAAGCTAAGTATGGCTGCAACTGCTCTCATCCGTGCTTGGACCAAAGAAGAACATAAAGTTTACCTTTTAATGCATTGAGTGGAATGCAAAGTGGAAATCCAAGAATTTTTTCAAGTTGAAATGCTATTATTGTTAAATTGGTGCTCTATTCTTTATATTGCACTAAAATAGTTAAAATAGTTGAAAGAATAATATGCTTTAGTCAATGTATGCCAAACTAATATATAGCGTGGGTGTTCTTTCAATGAAATACTTTGCTGAGCATGAAAATTTAACTTCAACTTGCACATACAAAGCAAGTGTGGGAGAGCTGAGCTCTCAAGTCTTGTTAGTGTATGTTTTTCCAATTTCTGACTGGCTTGTTCTACTACCTGGTGATGATGGTGTTTTGGTGTTTCCGTGTTGTTGTGTAAGTCATCTTGTATGTAGTGTTGGTGGTTGTATAGGTTAGGGTGGGGTGGAGAGTTGGTGTCAAAATTGGCTGAACACACTGTTTATGATACATGAAGCTAGCAAGTTGAATATTGGCTGAGATATATTAATGTTGGTTTGGCTGCCATTTTAAAATTGGGTCAAACCAATATATGGTATGCACTCTCCAATAAATAGATGGATATGCCAGGCATGGCAATAACAACTTTTTTCTCGAATTTCCACATGAATTTTATCGGTCAATGTTTCGGCTAGATTTTCTATCCTAATACCTATTTAGAAGTTAGCTAGTGATCATAGAGTGGGAAGTGAAGAAAAAGAAGAAAAAACCCTGTGATACTCATGAAAGTCAACTATTAACCTAATTCCTTTGCTTGGGCAGAAAAATCTTTTTACAAAAAATGACCTCGCTCACTTTAGATGCCCACCAACAACAAGCACCTCTTTTACTTTAGCAGAACTGTCTAGAGCACAATGACTGCACAAATACCTCTCTTGGTCTAGATTAGCATGTGAGAACACAGAGACAACAACATATACAAAGATGACCCCCATTCCAGATGATCACACTAGAAAACATCAATCCATAAGTGAAGTTTCATCTGGATCTCCATTGCCTTCTATTCAGTCTTGCATATAGGTCGTACATACATAAGAGGCAGACTGAGTGAGACAGAGATAGACAGAGAGGTATATAGTCAGTCAGACAGACAGTTAAACAGCCTCTAATAATTTACATATAATAATGACCATAATAGGATGGTATTGGTGATGTGAGGGAAACCCTGAAGTTGAATGTGATTATCCTAACTGCAGGACCAGCCACATATTTTGCAGTTATAGAGAGAGATTCACTCTAACTGCACGATCTTGTCAGTGTGTTATATATCAGTTCACACAGAACTGTATAGCAGCAGCTGCAGTGTTATATATATAAGGATTGTGGTTGACACCTAATTGTCAGCATTGCATACAGCGAGTAAAAAATAATAATACAAGCAATGCTCTTAGCTCCATAGCAGGCATGAGGCAGATGAGCATATGGCATTTTGCAGAGTTTTTGGGTAGCTCTGAAGCATTAATAAAGTGAATAAAGTCTTAGCCTCGTCTTCCAAACCCAGTTTTGCAGTGCTTATGACATGCCATCAGTACATTGTAGTATTTTGTGGGTGTGTGTTAATTAACCACAGCTTATTCAGTGCACTTTAATGATACAGACAATATTGAACTTTGGTTGTGTTACTTCACACTTCTGACTTGTCTCTTTGAAAATCTATATGGAATAAAGATTGTTGCAACTATTATTGAGTGTTGAAGCTAACTAGCTACATCTACTCGCATGCACATAGTGCTTGGGAACACGAACACTACATACATGAATATTGTTTTGTTAATCACAAATAGTGAAGAGCCAGTTGCAATAAAAACAAAAGGCTGATTGTAAGTGAAATCTACACTACATTTGAATATGTCAGCTGAAAATAATCGTACAATTCCATCCAACCTAAAGAATTATGAAACTGCTACTGTATATAAATGCTTGTTTATCTGGACAATAGTGAGTAAGTTAGTTTATATAATAATTTAGTTATAAATTCATTGTTTGGAAGAATTTGCAGATTTTAATAGCAATAATCTATTATAGAGGTTCGAGTCCAAGTATTCTCTTTAAACCAGTTTTTGGTCTTTTTAGAGAACCTGTAGCATATTTGCATCAGATGAAAGTAATCGTACGTACTGAATTTGTTTATAGTATTGTTGAATAAATATTATGTGAATTTACAATAAAATTATTGGGGTAAATGTTGATAAAGTTTAATAAATATTCATTTCTAATAATATATGATATTAGAAGTAATGTAGGTTAATAAAATTATGTTAAAAATATTGTTGAAGATAATAATTGACATATATGCCAAAAGTGAAGGTGGGAGTTTTGATTAAATATGTTTCTTTCGTGAGGTGCTTCTTAAATGAAATCTTCTTTCATCTTGTCTGACTCTGTTCTTTTTTGATATTTTGTTATCAAACCTGCAGCAAATAATAATAAGGTATTATCATTAACCCAGCTAATATATGCCATGTGAACATTAGCTAGCTGGACAGTGTATTTAAAATGTACACAATCATGGCCATAGTTTTTAATTAAAGTTCACTATGATGATCCTCCAAATTAAACTATCAATTCACTACAACCTTGGCTTTGCCTATGACCAAGTAGTGTATCTATCATTTTAATTTAGTGCAGATAGACAAGCTGAATTAAAAAAAAATCTATTGTTATAACTAGTGAAAAATATTGTAGCTGGCCATGAACTGAATATAGCTACTCGATGAGTGTTTCAGTAATAATTATGGACAAGGGAAATAAACTAATTCTACATAATTACCTTGTCGTGGTCTTAACAGACTTCACAGAAGAGAAACTCTAAAGATAACACACAAAAAATATATAAGTCAATGTGTAATTACACCAGCTTGTTATCTGATGTACATGCCATTAACCTTCTCACCAGAAACACAATGCAAGTGAAAATGTCTCTATTAGCAACATAACATATGTGATAGTTTTTAGATTAACCAATGTTGTGGTTAGTATTTATTCCGATAGATAAAACCATAGTGACATTTTCAAACGAAATACTTCTGCTTCATGCCTCAAACATAAAGATAAAAAATTAATTTTCTGGACGAATAAAACATCAATACATGCTCTGCTTACACACAGCAAATCTTTGCTACCTATCAGCGTGTTCTTCATCACTGGTAAATTTGTCTCTGTCCAAATCAACAGCACGAGTTAGAGCTTTAAGGTTGCTCAAAAGTAAGTCAGGACGAATATTCAATCAATAGTAGAGCTTTAGGATGAATATGGCCTTGCCAAGGTAATAATAGAAATGACCTGCTTCTTCGCCACCACTTTTACCTTCAGACAAATTTAAGTCGTTTTCCAGAAGATTAGGACATACGTACTCCTAGTCAGTCAAATGGAACATGTTGACCACTTTCAACTAATTCTGAATATATATTTTTAATATTTCCCCCAAGTTTCAAATATTGATGGTCTTCATCTTAAGTAGATACATAGCGGCTATTTTTAAACTTTACTGGATATTTTAGAACCAACACTCATTTTTTATGTTTTTATTACATAATAACTTTTGTTATATATAGCTTAAAGCCACACCGGTGAGTGTGTTAATGCATAACTATGTAATTGTTTACCTTATCAAATTTTGCAAAGATAATTGCCTTCATATTATCATTCTCATGAGAACTTTCTGGAATAAACAAAAGAAGGTGCAACGTAAATGTGAGGCATAGCAGCTATATACTATTCTGTGAGAGAGAGTAAAACTGGCTTCCTAAACCTTACCTTGCTCTTTCCTGAAAAGCACTTGTTCTTCTGGTTTTTCCTCAAGGTGAGCAGTGCAAACATAGAGAATCAAGATGATGAGCATAAATCCCATCCACAGAATGACATTGTATGAGATCTAAAATAATAGTAAAAATATAAGTATAAATGGAGTTGTACTGCACTGTTATTTCTTACAAATACACAGACCATGCAGGTCAGTCTTGCATATGCTTAGAGTGTGCTTCATCAACTTCATACAATTATTATAATACTTGAATGCTATATTCTGTTTAACATTAGATTTTAGCTGATCTCTTAAAATGTACTGATGATTTATCCTCTAATATACTCATGTTTTTTCCCCCTTTTCACAAATTATTACTGTAAGCTGACCTAGTTGTAAGCTGCTGTAAAAAATTCACACCGAATTCAAGAAGATTATCTCAGGTAATCTTTTTGGGTCACAATTATATAATGTTCCTGTAAGTCATAGTTCAAACTAGGCATGGTGGCAGGAACACATCTAAAGTTATACCACTGAGTATTCCAAGGGTGGCTACAGAATAGTTGGCACAATTAAAGTAATGACCACATGATTAAGTAAAATTCTTACCACATATATCATTGAAAATAACACATGGTATTTTTTTTTTAATTGGGCATGAAACTCTCCAGATGAATGCTACTATAAAACTTCTGGCATTATCCAACGTTTGGGTAAAGACAAATTCACAGATCACAAAATTGTGGTGTACACACATGCATACTGGTTATTAAGCCCATACTATTTTTTTTCTGTATAAAATTGTAAAGTTTACTTATAAACAGGCCCAGCCAGTTAGATTACTTCATCACAAGTCATATACCTTTCGAAAATCGGGAAAAATTGTTTCTCGTGTTAGAAATCTAACCTTTGAATTGTTTCATCATAGAATACTACAAATTTGAACTAAATGAAGTTAGGTCACAAAAACTCTTGAAGTTCATCGATCAAACAGGAAAATGCCAAAAAATAATGGTAAAGATCTTAATTCAGAATGGCAAAATTCTATCTTTGCTATTATGTTTGTGACAGCTTTTTGTTTTCCAAAGAGCAAAAACATTACATTGTGTGCAGACACAATGCAGAAAAAAAGCGAGCAAACTGAAAATGAAAGAATATAAATTTCTCTGTTGGACTGACCTAAGCTATTCTTACATAGAAGAGTGCATTGTAATCAACAGTTTTATGTTGATTTGAACAATTCATCACAAACAAATTACCTGATTCTTCAAAGCCTTTTCCCTGTTGGAAACAGCCGTTGAATATGCTCCTTCCTCCAAGTTAATGTCTATGGGGGATCCTGTTGTTCGCATAAACTAAGTCTTTTGCAACAATCACAAGTGACGCTAAATACTGAGCATGAGCAAATAAATAGACGCAGCCTCAGGCCAGGGACTTCACCTGGACTGAAATAAGCACGTGATTAGCGCGTGGAGTCAACTCGCCGGCTAATAATAAATTATCACCGCCTATTCTATAATATCCCCAATTTAAGGCACATCCCTTCTTCCGTGGTAAAATTATTATATACCCGCCTGGGTGCTAACCAGCGAAGTTCTCGTTGCGCTTCTTGCCCCTCTATGTAGCGGAACCTTCACAGAAGGTAGAATGGTCTAGATTGCTAACCGATAAAAGTAAGCCAAAAACTGCTCAAACAATTATTTCCTAATTGATGGGTGTCCTAAGTTACCATACCTTTCTAGACATATGTGATAGGATCTGAGAAAAGGGGTCTAATGTAGAGTAAAATGGTTTTGTGGTATGACCAAAATAAGCTCAAAGTTATAGTTTGACTATTTTCCTTTTTTACTACAGGCATCTACTAACTTTCCTTTACATTTGTGTGAAGTCTGAAGGCTCCTGCTTGCTTCTTTGTAGGCAAGAGTGAGGTTAGAAGATTGGTGGTCAAGAAGCTGCGTTGCCATGTAACGCGGAGAAATAAACTCCCACAAAATGGTGGGATTTCCTATAGTGGCCGCGTGGTTAACAAACTAACAGAGGAATGGCTTCATCAAGTGCACAGGAAGCTGCAAAAGCCATTAATTTAAAATGCGTTTTTCTCAAAATGAATGCTTCAGCGTCTAGCATTCAGACTTTCATAACTTTTCTTATAATGGAAATAAGTGTTGATTTAAGTTCCAAAATATAGGCATTGCTTTGATCTTTCATCTGGTATCAATAACTCAGTTTTTTTAAATTTTGTAAGACCTCTTTTCTCAGATCCTATCACATATTATTATCATGATCATAAGCTAACTAAATACAACACTAGCTATCACTAACTGGTGCAGGTATGGTAATAATAGATTATGCTAGAATACAGAAGTTAGAATGGTTCAGTTACATCATATTCCAGAAGATATCTGACAGCCTATGCATTCTACACCACAATCTACACCCCAATAGCATGTCTATAGCCATTAGCACTACGTAGGCTTGCTGTAGAAAGTGTTAGAAATTGCTAGCTTAGTCAGTGACTCACAAATAGCAGAGTTAAATTGGACTTCTAGGCTTTAGCTACTTACACTAGCATTCTGCCCTTGAAAATGGTAAGTTACTCGGCGGGATCACTCCATCCTGAGCCAACTTGTTCCCACTGTAAGGTTGATCTATGTCTGAATTAAAAAAATCTATGCTGACCTTCCAAGTTGGTTAGCAAGTACCTTTTCACCTGCCCTCCGAACATACTATCCTCATCAGATATTTCATCATCTCTTCAGATAGAGTTGGCTAACCAGATTTCCACAATTCAGTTTCTAATAATTGTCTGCTGCTAGAAGATGAAGGAACTACAAATATGGCCCTCTGGTTTTGGCGCTAGATATCAGGAGGGTGACATTGATGACACTGGTGATAGGCAACATAAGTCATTACACCCCAGGTGCCATAAAAATTCTGCTACATGTATTAGCAACTTTTAGAATTAGAGCCAAGAAGAGAGTGGTAACCACAAATGTTCTTGTTGGATTCTGCTCTTACGAAAGCGGACCCATTAGAGAAGGCAAGGTGATGAAACTGTTCAGCTTTAGGTAGCCAACTAATTATCTGTGCTAATTTTGTAGTTGTGTTGTTGTTTACAATACAGTCCATAAGAAAGCTTTTGGTGCTAAGCTTGGCTCCAGCTGACCTCGTCTATGCTTGGAGTAAAGAAAAAAGTCAATAGATGACAAAATAAAATGTTGGCTACTAAGTAGATTATAGCTGACCTTGTAATGCATTGTGTGGAGTGCATAGAAAAAAATCAGTTGAAAAACCAGTATTGTTAAATTGATGCTCTAGTTATCACTAAAATAGTTCAAGAATAATAGAAGGAATAACACAAGTAAGCTAAGTATGGCTGCAACTGCTCTCATCCGTGCTTGGACCAAAGAAGAACATAAAGTTTACCTTTTAATGCATTGAGTGGAATGCAAAGTGGAAAGCCAAGAATTTTTTCAAGTTGAAACGCTATTATTGTTAAATTGGTGCTCTATTCTTTATATTGCACTAAAATAGTTAATAGTTGAAAGAATAATAGATATAATACAACATTGCTTTAGTCAATGTATGCCAAACTAATATATAGCGTGGGTGTTCTTTCAATGAAATACTTTGCTGAGCATGAAAATTTAACTTCAACTTGCACATACAAAGCAAGTGTGGGAGAGCTGAGCTCTCAAGTCTTGTTAGTGTATGTTTTTCCAATTTCTGACTGGCTTGTTCTACTACCTGGTGATGATGGTGTTTTGGTGTTTCCGTGTTGTTGTGTAAGTCATCTTGTATGTAGTGTTGGTGGTTGTATAGGTTAGGGTGGGGTGGAGAGTTGGTGTCAAAATTGGCTGAACACACTGTTTATGATACATGAAGCTAGCAAGTTGAATATTGGCTGAGATATATTAATGTTGGTTTGGCTGCCATTTTAAAATTGGGTCAAACCAATATATGGTATGCACTCTCCAATAAATAGATGGATATGCCAGGCATGGCAATAACAACTTTTTTCTCGAATTTCCACATGAATTTTATCGGTCAATGTTTCGGCTAGATTTTCTATCCTAATGCCTATTTAGAAGTTAGCTAGTGATCATAGAGTGGGAAGTGAAGAAAAAGAAGAAAAAACCCTGTGATACTCATGAAAGTCAACTATTAAACTTATAAACCTAATTCCTTTGCTTGGGCAGAAAAATCTTTTTACAAAAAATGACCTCGCTCACTTTAGATGCCCACCAACAACAAGCACCTCTTTTACTTTAGCAGAACTGTCTAGAGCACAATGACTGCAACAAATACCTCTCTTGGTCTAGATTAGCATGTGAGAACACAGAGACAACAACATATACAAAGATGACCCCCATTCCAGATGATCACACTAGAAAACATCAATCCATAAGTGAAGTTTCATCTGGATCTCCATTGCCTTCTATTCAGTCTTGCATATAGGTCGTACATACATAAGAGGCAAACTGAGTGAGACAGAGATAGACAGAGAGGTATATAGTCAGTCAGACAGACAGTTAAACAGCCTCTAATAATTTACATATAATAATATGACCATAATAGGATGGTATTGGTGATGTGAGGGAAACCCTGAAGTTGAATGTGATTATCCTAACTGCAGGACCAGCCACACATTTTGCAGTTATAGAGAGATTCACTCTAACTGCACGATCTTGTCAGTGTGTTATATATCAGTTCACACAGAACTGTATAGCAGCAGCTGCAGTGTTATATATATTATAAGGATTGTGGTCGACACCTAAATTGTCAGCATTGCATACAGCGAGTAAAAAATAATAATACAAGCAATCCTCTTAGCACCATAGCAGGCATGAGGCATATGGCATTTTGCAGAGTTTTTGGGTAGCTCTGAAGCATTAATAAAGTGAATAAAGTCTTAGCCTCGTCTTCCAAACCCAGTTTTGCAGTGCTTATGACATGCCATCAGTACATTGTAGTATTTTGTGGGTGGGTGTTAATTAACCACAGCTTATTCAGTGCACTTCAATGATACAGACAATATTGAACTTTTGATTGTGTTACTTCACACTTCTGACTTGTCTCTTTGAAAATCTATATGGAATAAAGATTGTTGCAACTATTATTGAGTGTTGAAGCTAACTAGCTACATCTACTCGCATGCACATAGTGCTTGGGAACACGAACACTACATACATGAATATTGTTTTGTTAATCACAAATAGTGAAGAGCCAGTTGCAATAAAAACAAAAGGCTGATTGTAAGTGAAATCTACACTACATTTGAATATGTCAGCTGAAAATAATCGTACAATTCCATCCAACCTAAAGAATTATGAAACTGCTACTGTATATAAATGCTTGTTTATCTGGACAATAGTGAGTAAGTTAGTTTATATAATAATTTAGTTATAAATTCATTGTTTGGAAGAATTTGCAGATTTTAATAGCAATAATCTATATAGAGGTTCGAGTCCAAGTATTCTCTTTAAACCAGTTTTTGGTCTTTTTAGAGAACCTGTAGCATATTTGCATCAGATGAAAGTAATCGTACGTACTGAATTTGTTTATAGTATTGTTGAATAAATATTATGTGAATTTACAATAAAATTATTGGAGTAAATGTTGATAAAGTTTAATAAATATTCATTTCTAATAATATATGATATTAGAAGTAATGTAGGCTAATAAAATTATGTTAAAAATATTGTTGAAGATAATAATTGACATATATGCCAAAAGTGAAGGTGGGAGTTTTGATTAAATATGTTTCTTTCGTGAGGTGCTTCTTAAATGAAATCTTCTTTCATCTTGTCTGACTCTGTTCTTTTTTGATATTTTGTTATCAAACCTGCAGCAAATAATAAGGTATTATCATTAACCCAGCTAATATAAACCATGTGAACATTAGCTAGCTGGACAGTGTATTTAAAATGTACACAATCATGGCCATAGTTTTTAATTAAAGTTCACTATGATGATCCTCCACATTAAACTATCAATTCACTACAACCTTGGCTTTGCCTATGACCAAGTAGTGTATCTATCATTTTAATTTAGTGCAGATAGACAAGCTGAATGAAAAAAAATCTATTGTTATAACTAGTGAAAAATATTGTAGCTGGCCATGAACTGAATATAGCTACTCGATGAGTGTTTCAGTAATAATTATGGACAAGGGAAATAAACTAATTCTACATAATTACCTTGTCGTGGTCTTAACAGACTTCACAGAAGAGAAACTCTAAAGATAACACACAAAAAATATAAAAGTCAATGTGTAATTACACCAGCTTGTTATCTGATGTACATGCCATTAACCTTCTCACCAGAAACACAATGCAAGTGAAAATGTCTCTATTAGCAACATAACATATGTGATAGTTTTTAGATTAACCAATGTTGTGGTTAGTATTTATTCCGATAGATAAAACCATAGTGACATTTTCAAACGAAATACTTCTGCTTCATGCCTCAAACATAAAGATAAAAAATTAATTTTCTGGACGAATAAAACATCAATACATGCTCTGCTTACACACAGCAAATCTTTGCTACCTATCAGCGTGTTCTTCATCACTGGTAAATTTGTCTCTGTCCAAATCAACAGCACGAGTTAGAGCTTTAAGGTTGCTCAAAAGTAAGTCAGGACGAATATTCAATCAATAGTAGAGCTTTAGGATGAATATGGCCTTGCCAAGGTAATAATAGAAATGACCTGCTTCTTCGCCACCACTTTTACCTTCAGACAAATTTAAGTCGTTTTCCAGAAGATTAGGACATACGTACTCCTAGTCAGTCAAATGGAACGTGTTGACCACTTTGAACTAATTCTGAATATATATTTTTAATATTTCCCCCAAGTTTCAAATATTGATGGTCTTCATCTTAAGTAGATACATAGCGGCTATTTTTAAACTTTACTGGATATTTTAGAACCAACACTCATTTTTTATGTTTTTATTACATAATAACTTTTGTTATATATAGCTTAAAGCCACACCGGTGAGTGTGTTAATGCATAATTATGTAATTGTTTACCTTATCAAATTTTGCAAAGATAATTGCCTTCATATTATCATTCTCATGAGAACTTTCTGGAATAAACAAAAGAAGGTGCAACGTAAATGTGAGGCATAGCAGCTATATACTATTCTGTGAGAGAGAGTAAAACTGGCCTTACCTTGCTCTTTCCTGAAAAGCACTTGTTCTTCTGGTTTTTCCTCAAGGTGAGCAGTGCAAACATAGAGAATCAAGATGATGAGCATAAATCCCATCCACAGAATGACATTGTATGAGATCTAAAATAATAGTAAAAATATAAGTATAAATGGAGTTGTACTGCACTGTTATTTCTTACAAATACACAGACCATGCAGGTCAGTCTTGCATATGCTTAGAGTGTGCTTCATCAACTTCATACAATTATTATAATACTTGAATGCTATATTCTGTTTAACATTAGATTTTAGCTGATCTCTTAAAATGTACTGATGATTTATCCTCTAATATACTCATGTTTTTTCCCCCTTTTCACAAATTATTACTGTAAGCTGACCTAGTTGTAAGCTACTGTAAAAAATTTACACTGAATTCAAGAAGATTATCTCAGGTAATCTTTTTGGGTCACAATTATATAATGTTCCTGTAAGTCATAGTTCAAACTAGGCATGGTGGCAGGAACACATCTAAAGTTATACCACTGAGTATTCCAAGGGTGGCTACAGAATAGTTGGCACAATTAAAGTAATGACCACATGATTAAGTAAAATTCTTACCACATATATCATTGAAAATAACACATGGTATTTTTTTTAAATTGGGCATGAAACTCTCCAGATGAATGCTACTATAAAACTTCTGGCATTATCCAACGTTTGGGTAAAGACAAATACACAGATCACAAAATTGTGGTGTACACACATGCATACTGGTTATTAAGCCTATACACTATTTTTTTTCTGTATAAAATTGTATAAAGTTTACTTATAAACAGGCCCAGCCAGTTAGATTACTTCATCACAAGTCATATACCTTTCGAAAATCGGAAAACATTGTTTCTCATGTTAGAAATCTAACCTTTGAATTGTTTCATCATAGAATACCACAAATTTGAACTAAATGAAGTTAGGTCACAAAAACTCTCATCTTCAAACAGGAAAATGCCAAAAAATAATGGTAAAGATCTTAATTCAGAATGGCAAAATTCTATCTTTGCTATTATGTTTGTGGCAGCTTTTTGTTTTCCAAAGAGCAAAAACATTACATTGTGTGCAGACACCATGCAGGAAAAAAAGCGAGCAAACTGAAAATGAAAGAATATAAATTTCTCTGTTGGACTGACCTAAGCATAGAAGAGTGCATTGTAATCAACAGTTTTATGTTGATTTGAACAATTCATCACAAACAAATTACCTGATTCTTCAAAGCCTTTTCCCTGTTGGAAACAGCCGTTGAATATGCTCCTTCCTCCAAGTTAATGTCTATGGGGGATCCTGTTGTTCGATGAAGTGAAAATTGAAAAGAAACACGGCTATAAAAGTCAGTGTGTTGAATTTGGTATTCCTGACGTTCTTTGAAATATTCTTCGTAAAATGTAGAATTGCGGCGAATATTCACTGATTTGGAAGTGATAAGATGCAGTAGTGGAACATTACTAAACTAAAGGAAACATAAAATCAACTCTTCAGATAATGCACTGAATCAAGTCACTATTTTCATACCTGAGCGTTGCAGTAGTACTTGGTGTTTCTTGCACTACTGTATGAAATCATACTTCCATTGGTCTCGGAATTCTATAAAGGGTATAGATTTGGAAAGAGAAGGAGCAGCCAAAAGAGGAGGAAGTGATATAAATGAACATATGAAGGATGGAGGAGAAAGAGTTGAAAGTGAAAGAATAAGGACGAGGCAAAGGAGAAGTTGATAAATCAAAAGTAAGCAGAAGAAGTGGAAGATGTTTAAAGCCACACCGGTGAGTGTGTTAATGCATAACTATGTAATTGTTTACCTTATCAAATTTTGCAAAGATAATTGCCTTCATATTATCATTCTCATGAGAACTTTCTGGAATAAACAAAAGAAGGTGCAACGTAAATGTGAGGCATAGCAGCTATATACTATTCTGTGAGAGAGAGTAAAACTGGCTTCCTAAACCTTACCTTGCTCTTTCCTGAAAAGCACTTGTTCTTCTGGTTTTTCCTCAAGGTGAGCAGTGCAAACATAGAGAATCAAGATGATGAGCATAAATCCCATCCACAGAATGACATTGTATGAGATCTAAAATAATAGTAAAAATATAAGTATAAATGGAGTTGTACTGCACTGTTATTTCTTACAAATACACAGACCATGCAGGTCAGTCTTGCATATGCTTAGAGTGTGCTTCATCAACTTCATACAATTATTATAATACTTGAATGCTATATTCTGTTTAACATTAGATTTTAGCTGATCTCTTAAAATGTACTGATGATTTATCCTCTAATATACTCATGTTTTTCCCCCCTTTTCACAAATTATTACTGTAAGCTGACCTAGTTGTAAGCTGCTGTAAAAAATTCACACCGAATTCAAGAAGATTATCTCAGGTAATCTTTTTGGGTCACAATTATATAATGTTCCTGTAAGTCATAGTTCAAACTAGGCATGGTGGCAGGAACACATCTAAAGTTATACCACTGAGTATTCCAAGGGTGGCTACAGAATAGTTGGCACAATTAAAGTAATGACCACATGATTAAGTAAAATTCTTACCACATATATCATTGAAAATAACACATGGTATTTTTTTTTAAATTGGGCATGAAACTCTCCAGATGAATGCTACTATAAAACTTCTGGCATTATCCAACGTTTGGGTAAAGACAAATTCACAGATCACAAAATTGTGGTGTACACACATGCATACTGGTTATTAAGCCCATACTATTTTTTTTCTGTATAAAATTGTAAAGTTTACTTATAAACAGGCCCAGCCAGTTAGATTACTTCATCACAAGTCATATACCTTTCGAAAATCGGGAAAAATTGTTTCTCGTGTTAGAAATCTAACCTTTGAATTGTTTCATCATAGAATACTACAAATTTGAACTAAATGAAGTTAGGTCACAAAAACTCTTGAAGTTCATCGATCAAACAGGAAAATGCCAAAAAATAATGGTAAAGATCTTAATTCAGAATGGCAAAATTCTATCTTTGCTATTATGTTTGTGACAGCTTTTTGTTTTCCAAAGAGCAAAAACATTACATTGTGTGCAGACACAATGCAGAAAAAAAGCGAGCAAACTGAAAATGAAAGAATATAAATTTCTCTGTTGGACTGACCTAAGCTATTCTTACATAGAAGAGTGCATTGTAATCAACAGTTTTATGTTGATTTGAACAATTCATCACAAACAAATTACCTGATTCTTCAAAGCCTTTTCCCTGTTGGAAACAGCCGTTGAATATGCTCCTTCCTCCAAGTTAATGTCTATGGGGGATCCTGTTGTTCGCATAAACTAAGTCTTTTGCAACAATCACAAGTGACGCTAAATACTGAGCATGAGCAAATAAATAGACGCAGCCTCAGGCCAGGGACTTCACCTGGACTGAAATAAGCACGTGATTAGCGCGTGGAGTCAACTCGCCGGCTAATAATAAATTATCACCGCCTATTCTATAATATCCCCAATTTAAGGCACATCCCTTCTTCCGTGGTAAAATTATTATATACCCGCCTGGGTGCTAACCAGCGAAGTTCTCGTTGCGCTTCTTGCCCCTCTATGTAGCGGAACCTTCACAGAAGGTAGAATGGTCTAGATTGCTAACCGATAAAAGTAAGCCAAAAACTGCTCAAACAATTATTTCCTAATTGATGGGTGTCCTAAGTTACCATACCTTTCTAGACATATGTGATAGGATCTGAGAAAAGGGGTCTAATGTAGAGTAAAATGGTTTTGTGGTATGACCAAAATAAGCTCAAAGTTATAGTTTGACTATTTTCCTTTTTTACTACAGGCATCTACTAACTTTCCTTTACATTTGTGTGAAGTCTGAAGGCTCCTGCTTGCTTCTTTGTAGGCAAGAGTGAGGTTAGAAGATTGGTGGTCAAGAAGCTGCGTTGCCATGTAACGCGGAGAAATAAACTCCCACAAAATGGTGGGATTTCCTATAGTGGCCGCGTGGTTAACAAACTAACAGAGGAATGGCTTCATCAAGTGCACAGGAAGCTGCAAAAGCCATTAATTTAAAATGCGTTTTTCTCAAAATGAATGCTTCAGCGTCTAGCATTCAGACTTTCATAACTTTTCTTATAATGGAAATAAGTGTTGATTTAAGTTCCAAAATATAGGCATTGCTTTGATCTTTCATCTGGTATCAATAACTCAGTTTTTTTAAATTTTGTAAGACCTCTTTTCTCAGATCCTATCACATATTATTATCATGATCATAAGCTAACTAAATACAACACTAGCTATCACTAACTGGTGCAGGTATGGTAATAATAGATTATGCTAGAATACAGAAGTTAGAATGGTTCAGTTACATCATATTCCAGAAGATATCTGACAGCCTATGCATTCTACACCACAATCTACACCCCAATAGCATGTCTATAGCCATTAGCACTACGTAGGCTTGCTGTAGAAAGTGTTAGAAATTGCTAGCTTAGTCAGTGACTCACAAATAGCAGAGTTAAATTGGACTTCTAGGCTTTAGCTACTTACACTAGCATTCTGCCCTTGAAAATGGTAAGTTACTCGGCGGGATCACTCCATCCTGAGCCAACTTGTTCCCACTGTAAGGTTGATCTATGTCTGAATTAAAAAAATCTATGCTGACCTTCCAAGTTGGTTAGCAAGTACCTTTTCACCTGCCCTCCGAACATACTATCCTCATCAGATATTTCATCATCTCTTCAGATAGAGTTGGCTAACCAGATTTCCACAATTCAGTTTCTAATAATTGTCTGCTGCTAGAAGATGAAGGAACTACAAATATGGCCCTCTGGTTTTGGCGCTAGATATCAGGAGGGTGACATTGATGACACTGGTGATAGGCAACATAAGTCATTACACCCCAGGTGCCATAAAAATTCTGCTACATGTATTAGCAACTTTTAGAATTAGAGCCAAGAAGAGAGTGGTAACCACAAATGTTCTTGTTGGATTCTGCTCTTACGAAAGCGGACCCATTAGAGAAGGCAAGGTGATGAAACTGTTCAGCTTTAGGTAGCCAACTAATTATCTGTGCTAATTTTGTAGTTGTGTTGTTGTTTACAATACAGTCCATAAGAAAGCTTTTGGTGCTAAGCTTGGCTCCAGCTGACCTCGTCTATGCTTGGAGTAAAGAAAAAAGTCAATAGATGACAAAATAAAATGTTGGCTACTAAGTAGATTATAGCTGACCTTGTAATGCATTGTGTGGAGTGCATAGAAAAAAATCAGTTGAAAAACCAGTATTGTTAAATTGATGCTCTAGTTATCACTAAAATAGTTCAAGAATAATAGAAGGAATAACACAAGTAAGCTAAGTATGGCTGCAACTGCTCTCATCCGTGCTTGGACCAAAGAAGAACATAAAGTTTACCTTTTAATGCATTGAGTGGAATGCAAAGTGGAAAGCCAAGAATTTTTTCAAGTTGAAATGCTATTATTGTTAAATTGGTGCTCTATTCTTTATATTGCACTAAAATAGTTAAAATAGTTGAAAGAATAATATGCTTTAGTCAATGTATGCCAAACTAATATATAGCGTGGGTGTTCTTTCAATGAAATACTTTGCTGAGCATGAAAATTTAACTTCAACTTGCACATACAAAGCAAGTGTGGGAGAGCTGAGCTCTCAAGTCTTGTTAGTGTATGTTTTTCCAATTTCTGACTGGCTTGTTCTACTACCTGGTGATGATGGTGTTTTGGTGTTTCCGTGTTGTTGTGTAAGTCATCTTGTATGTAGTGTTGGTGGTTGTATAGGTTAGGGTGGGGTGGAGAGTTGGTGTCAAAATTGGCTGAACACACTGTTTATGATACATGAAGCTAGCAAGTTGAATATTGGCTGAGATATATTAATGTTGGTTTGGCTGCCATTTTAAAATTGGGTCAAACCAATATATGGTATGCACTCTCCAATAAATAGATGGATATGCCAGGCATGGCAATAACAACTTTTTTCTCGAATTTCCACATGAATTTTATCGGTCAATGTTTCGGCTAGATTTTCTATCCTAATGCCTATTTAGAAGTTAGCTAGTGATCATAGAGTGGGAAGTGAAGAAAAAGAAGAAAAAACCCTGTGATACTCATGAAAGTCAACTATTAAACTTATAAACCTAATTCCTTTGCTTGGGCAGAAAAATCTTTTTACAAAAAATGACCTCGCTCACTTTAGATGCCCACCAACAACAAGCACCTCTTTTACTTTAGCAGAACTGTCTAGAGCACAATGACTGCAACAAATACCTCTCTTGGTCTAGATTAGCATGTGAGAACACAGAGACAACAACATATACAAAGATGACCCCCATTCCAGATGATCACACTAGAAAACATCAATCCATAAGTGAAGTTTCATCTGGATCTCCATTGCCTTCTATTCAGTCTTGCATATAGGTCGTACATACATAAGAGGCAAACTGAGTGAGACAGAGATAGACAGAGAGGTATATAGTCAGTCAGACAGACAGTTAAACAGCCTCTAATAATTTACATATAATAATATGACCATAATAGGATGGTATTGGTGATGTGAGGGAAACCCTGAAGTTGAATGTGATTATCCTAACTGCAGGACCAGCCACACATTTTGCAGTTATAGAGAGATTCACTCTAACTGCACGATCTTGTCAGTGTGTTATATATCAGTTCACACAGAACTGTATAGCAGCAGCTGCAGTGTTATATATATTATAAGGATTGTGGTCGACACCTAAATTGTCAGCATTGCATACAGCGAGTAAAAAATAATAATACAAGCAATCCTCTTAGCACCATAGCAGGCATGAGGCATATGGCATTTTGCAGAGTTTTTGGGTAGCTCTGAAGCATTAATAAAGTGAATAAAGTCTTAGCCTCGTCTTCCAAACCCAGTTTTGCAGTGCTTATGACATGCCATCAGTACATTGTAGTATTTTGTGGGTGGGTGTTAATTAACCACAGCTTATTCAGTGCACTTCAATGATACAGACAATATTGAACTTTTGATTGTGTTACTTCACACTTCTGACTTGTCTCTTTGAAAATCTATATGGAATAAAGATTGTTGCAACTATTATTGAGTGTTGAAGCTAACTAGCTACATCTACTCGCATGCACATAGTGCTTGGGAACACGAACACTACATACATGAATATTGTTTTGTTAATCACAAATAGTGAAGAGCCAGTTGCAATAAAAACAAAAGGCTGATTGTAAGTGAAATCTACACTACATTTGAATATGTCAGCTGAAAATAATCGTACAATTCCATCCAACCTAAAGAATTATGAAACTGCTACTGTATATAAATGCTTGTTTATCTGGACAATAGTGAGTAAGTTAGTTTATATAATAATTTAGTTATAAATTCATTGTTTGGAAGAATTTGCAGATTTTAATAGCAATAATCTATTATAGAGGTTCGAGTCCAAGTATTCTCTTTAAACCAGTTTTTGGTCTTTTTAGAGAACCTGTAGCATATTTGCATCAGATGAAAGTAATTGTACGTACTGAATTTGTTTATAGTATTGTTGAATAAATATTATGTGAATTTACAATAAAATTATTGGGGTAAATGTTGATAAAGTTTAATAAATATTCATTTCTAATAATATATGATATTAGAAGTAATGTAGGTTAATAAAATTATGTTAAAAATATTGTTGAAGATAATAATTGACATATATGCCAAAAGTGAAGGTGGGAGTTTTGATTAAATATGTTTCTTTCGTGAGGTGCTTCTTAAATGAAATCTTCTTTCATCTTGTCTGACTCTGTTCTTTTTTGATATTTTGTTATCAAACCTGCAGCAAATAATAAGGTATTATCATTAACCCAGCTAATATAAACCATGTGAACATTAGCTAGCTGGACAGTGTATTTAAAATGTACACAATCATGGCCATAGTTTTTAATTAAAGTTCACTATGATGATCCTCCACATTAAACTATCAATTCACTACAACCTTGGCTTTGCCTATGACCAAGTAGTGTATCTATCATTTTAATTTAGTGCAGATAGACAAGCTGAATGAAAAAAAATCTATTGTTATAACTAGTGAAAAATATTGTAGCTGGCCATGAACTGAATATAGCTACTCGATGAGTGTTTCAGTAATAATTATGGACAAGGGAAATAAACTAATTCTACATAATTACCTTGTCGTGGTCTTAACAGACTTCACAGAAGAGAAACTCTAAAGATAACACACAAAAAATATAAAAGTCAATGTGTAATTACACCAGCTTGTTATCTGATGTACATGCCATTAACCTTCTCACCAGAAACACAATGCAAGTGAAAATGTCTCTATTAGCAACATAACATATGTGATAGTTTTTAGATTAACCAATGTTGTGGTTAGTATTTATTCCGATAGATAAAACCATAGTGACATTTTCAAACGAAATACTTCTGCTTCATGCCTCAAACATAAAGATAAAAAATTAATTTTCTGGACGAATAAAACATCAATACATGCTCTGCTTACACACAGCAAATCTTTGCTACCTATCAGCGTGTTCTTCATCACTGGTAAATTTGTCTCTGTCCAAATCAACAGCACGAGTTAGAGCTTTAAGGTTGCTCAAAAGTAAGTCAGGACGAATATTCAATCAATAGTAGAGCTTTAGGATGAATATGGCCTTGCCAAGGTAATAATAGAAATGACCTGCTTCTTCGCCACCACTTTTACCTTCAGACAAATTTAAGTCGTTTTCCAGAAGATTAGGACATACGTACTCCTAGTCAGTCAAATGGAACATGTTGACCACTTTGAACTAATTCTGAATATATATTTTTAATATTTCCCCCAAGTTTCAAATATTGATGGTCTTCATCTTAAGTAGATACATAGCGGCTATTTTTAAACTTTACTGGATATTTTAGAACCAACACTCATTTTTTATGTTTTTATTACATAATAACTTTTGTTATATATAGCTTAAAGCCACACCGGTGAGTGTGTTAATGCATAATTATGTAATTGTTTACCTTATCAAATTTTGCAAAGATAATTGCCTTCATATTATCATTCTCATGAGAACTTTCTGGAATAAACAAAAGAAGGTGCAACGTAAATGTGAGGCATAGCAGCTATATACTATTCTGTGAGAGAGAGTAAAACTGGCCTTACCTTGCTCTTTCCTGAAAAGCACTTGTTCTTCTGGTTTTTCCTCAAGGTGAGCAGTGCAAACATAGAGAATCAAGATGATGAGCATAAATCCCATCCACAGAATGACATTGTATGAGATCTAAAATAATAGTAAAAATATAAGTATAAATGGAGTTGTACTGCACTGTTATTTCTTACAAATACACAGACCATGCAGGTCAGTCTTGCATATGCTTAGAGTGTGCTTCATCAACTTCATACAATTATTATAATACTTGAATGCTATATTCTGTTTAACATTAGATTTTAGCTGATCTCTTAAAATGTACTGATGATTTATCCTCTAATATACTCATGTTTTTTCCCCCTTTTCACAAATTATTACTGTAAGCTGACCTAGTTGTAAGCTACTGTAAAAAATTTACACTGAATTCAAGAAGATTATCTCAGGTAATCTTTTTGGGTCACAATTATATAATGTTCCTGTAAGTCATAGTTCAAACTAGGCATGGTGGCAGGAACACATCTAAAGTTATACCACTGAGTATTCCAAGGGTGGCTACAGAATAGTTGGCACAATTAAAGTAATGACCACATGATTAAGTAAAATTCTTACCACATATATCATTGAAAATAACACATGGTATTTTTTTTAAATTGGGCATGAAACTCTCCAGATGAATGCTACTATAAAACTTCTGGCATTATCCAACGTTTGGGTAAAGACAAATACACAGATCACAAAATTGTGGTGTACACACATGCATACTGGTTATTAAGCCTATACACTTTTTTTTTTCTGTATAAAATTGTATAAAGTTTACTTATAAACAGGCCCAGCCAGTTAGATTACTTCATCACAAGTCATATACCTTTCGAAAATCGGAAAACATTGTTTCTCATGTTAGAAATCTAACCTTTGAATTGTTTCATCATAGAATACCACAAATTTGAACTAAATGAAGTTAGGTCACAAAAACTCTCATCTTCAAACAGGAAAATGCCAAAAAATAATGGTAAAGATCTTAATTCAGAATGGCAAAATTCTATCTTTGCTATTATGTTTGTGGCAGCTTTTTGTTTTCCAAAGAGCAAAAACATTACATTGTGTGCAGACACCATGCAGGAAAAAAAGCGAGCAAACTGAAAATGAAAGAATATAAATTTCTCTGTTGGACTGACCTAAGCATAGAAGAGTGCATTGTAATCAACAGTTTTATGTTGATTTGAACAATTCATCACAAACAAATTACCTGATTCTTCAAAGCCTTTTCCCTGTTGGAAACAGCCGTTGAATATGCTCCTTCCTCCAAGTTAATGTCTATGGGGGATCCTGTTGTTCGATGAAGTGAAAATTGAAAAGAAACACGGCTATAAAAGTCAGTGTGTTGAATTTGGTATTCCTGACGTTCTTTGAAATATTCTTCGTAAAATGTAGAATTGCGGCGAATATTCACTGATTTGGAAGTGATAAGATGCAGTAGTGGAACATTACTAAACTAAAGGAAACATAAAATCAACTCTTCAGATAATGCACTGAATCAAGTCACTATTTTCATACCTGAGCGTTGCAGTAGTACTTGGTGTTTCTTGCACTACTGTATGAAATCATACTTCCATTGGTCTCGGAATTCTATAAAGGGTATAGATTTGGAAAGAGAAGGAGCAGCCAAAAGAGGAGGAAGTGATATAAATGAACATATGAAGGATGGAGGAGAAAGAGTTGAAAGTGAAAGAATAAGGACGAGGCAAAGGAGAAGTTGATAAATCAAAAGTAAGCAGAAGAAGTGGAAGATGTTCAAGAGGACAAGATTTAAAGACGAATTTAAATAAAATTGTTAATCTTATGAATTGCAATAGTCAACTTACAACAGCACCCAAATTTGTCCACCTTCAATAGCTGGAAAACAATCCAAACTTTAGGAGCAGTATCTGAAGAGGACATGCTGCAACATTATGCCAGCTACATCATGAGCTAAAACAACTCTTACCTTCATCATATGCTGTCAGGCGGCTGTAGTGCACCATTGAAAAGTCCAGCTTGAGCAACTGGAAATAAAGAGTGGTACTTATATAAAGCAGCGACAAGGCTGACCAGAGCAGTGTACACGAAGAAATTATCATCACTAAATCGGCAGATCAATAAGAGTCAGCATAAACTAAGTCTTTTGCAACAATCACAAGTGACGCTAAATACTGAGCATGAGCAAATAAATAGACGCAGCCTCAGGCCAGGGACTTCACGGACTGAAATAAGCACGTGATTAGCGCGTGGAGTCAACTCGCCGGTTTACGGGCTAATAATAAATTATCACCGTGTTAAGACTTCAAGGCCTATTCCAATTTAAACAGTATCGTAGGAGATGTAGTGCTTATTAAGGCACATCCTTTCTTCCGTGGTAAAATTATTATATACCCGCCTGGGTGCTAACTAGCGAAGTTCTCGTTTCGCTTCTTGCCCCGTATGTAGCGGAACCGTCACAGAAGGTAGAATGGTCTATATAGCTGTTTGCTGTCTAGATTGCTAACCGATAAAAGTAAGCTAAAAACTGCTCAAACAATTATTTCCTAATTGATGGGTGTCCTAAGTTACCATACCTTTCTAGACATATGTGATAGGATCTGAGAAAAGGGGTCTAATGTAGAGTAAAGTGGTTTTGTGGTATGACCAAAATAAGCTCAAAGTTATAGTTTGACTATTTTCCTTTTTTACTACAGGCATCTACTAACTTTCCTTTACATTTGTGTGAAGTCTGAAGGCTCTTGCTTGCTTCTTTGTAGGCAAGAGTGAGGTTATAAGATTGGTGGTCAAGAAGCTTGCGGAACTGCGTTGCCATGTAACGCGGAGAAAAATTGCCACAAAATGGGGGGATTTCCTATAGTGGCCGCGTGGTTAACAAACTAACAGAGGAATGGCTTCATCAAGTGCACAGGAAGCTGCAAAAGCCATTAATTTAAAATGCGTTTTTCTCAAAATGAATGCTTCAGCGTCTAGCATTCAGACTTTCATAACTTTTCTTATAATGGAAATAAGTGTTGATTTAAGTTCCAAAATATAGGCATTGCTTTGATCTTTCATCTGGTATCAATAACTCAGTTTTTTTAAATTTTGTAAGACCTCTTTTCTCAGATCCTATCACATATTATTATCATGATCATAAGCTAACTAAATACAACACTAGCTATCACTAACTGGTGCAGGTATGGTAATAATAGATTATGCTAGAATACAGAAGTTAGAATGGTTCAGTTACATCATATTCCAGAAGATATCTGACAGCCTATGCATTCTACACCACAATCTACACCCCAATAGCATGTCTATAGCCATTAGCACTACGTAGGCTTGCTGTAGAAAGTGTTAGAAATTGCTAGCTTAGTCAGTGACTCACAAATAGCAGAGTTAAATTGGACTTCTAGGCTTTAGCTACTTACACTAGCATTCTGCCCTTGAAAATGGTAAGTTACTCGGCGGGATCACTCCATCCTGAGCCAACTTGTTCCCACTGTAAGGTTGATCTATGTCTGAATTAAAAAAATCTATGCTGACCTTCCAAGTTGGTTAGCAAGTACCTTTTCACCTGCCCTCCGAACATACTATCCTCATCAGATATTTCATCATCTCTTCAGATAGAGTTGGCTAACCAGATTTCCACAATTCAGTTTCTAATAATTGTCTGCTGCTAGAAGATGAAGGAACTACAAATATGGCCCTCTGGTTTTGGCGCTAGATATCAGGAGGGTCTTGCTGGTGACGTTGATGACACTGGTGATAGGCAACATAAGTCATTACACCCCAGGTGCCATAAAAATTCTGCTACATGTATTAGCAACTTTTAGAATTAGTGCCAAGAAGAGAGTGGTAACCACAAAGTGTTCTAGTTGCATTCTGCTCTTACGAAAGCGGACCCATTAGAGAAGGTAAGGTGATCAAACTGTTCAGCTTTAGGTAGCCAACTAATTATCTGTGCTAATTTTGTAGTTGTGTTGTTGTTTACAATACAGTCCATAAGAAAGCTTTTGGTGCTAAGCTTGGCTCCAGCTGACCTCGTCTATGCTTGGAGCAAAGAAAAAAGTCAATAGATGACAAAATAAAATGTTGGCTACTAAGTAGATTATAGCTGACCTTGTAATGCATTGTGTGGAGTGCATAGAAAAAAATTAGTTGAAACACCAGTATTGTTAAATTGATGCTCTAGTTATCACTAAAATAGTTCAAGAATAATAGAAGGAATAACACAAGAAAGCTTTTGCTGCTAAGTATGGCTGCAGCTGCTCTCATCCATGCTTGGACCAAAGAAGAAAGTCTATAGATGAAAAACTAGAATGAATATTTTTCTAGTAGCTTAAAGTTTATCTTTTAATGCATTTGAGTGGAATGCAAAGAATTTTTAATGCTATTATTGTTAAATTGGTGCTCTATTCTTTAATTGCACTAAAATAGTTAAAATAGTTGAAAATAGAAAGTATATAATATAATACAACATTGCTTTAGTCAATGTATGCCAAACTAATTTATAGCGTGTGTGTTCTTTCAATGAAATACTTTGCTGAGCATGAAAATTTAACTACAACTTCCAAAGTGTGGGAGAGCTTAGCTCTCAAGTCTTGTTATATGGTTTTCCTATTTCTGACTGTCTTGTTCTACTACCTGGTGATGATGGTGTTTTGGTGTTTCCGTGTTGTCATCTTGTATGTAGTGTTGGGGTATTGTATAGGTGTAGGGTGGGGTGGAGAGTTGGTGTCAAAATTGGCTGAACACACTGTTTATGATACATGAAGCTAGCAAGTTGAATTTTGGCTGAGATATATTAATGTTGGTTTGGCTGCCATTTTAAAATTGCGTCATACCAATATATGGAATGCACTCTCCAATAAATAGATGGATATGCCAGGCATGACAATAAGAACTTTTTGCTCGAATTTCCACATGAATTTTATCGGTCAATGTTTCGGCTAGATTTTCTATCCTAATGCCTATTTAGAAGTTAGCTAGTGATCATAGAGTGGGAAGTGAAGAAAAAGAAGAAAAAACCCTGTGATACTCAACTATTAACTAATTCCTTTGCTTAGGCAGAAAAATCTTTTTATTACAAAAATTACCTCGCTCACTTTAGATGCCCACCAACAACAAGCATCTCTTCTACTCTAGCAGAACCATCTAGAGCACAATGACTGCAACAAGTACCTCTCTTGGTCTAGATTAGCATGTGAGAACACAGAGACAACAACATATACAAAGATGACTCCCACTCCAGATGATCACACTAGAAAACATCAATCCATTAAGTCCCATAAGTGAAGTTTCATCTGGATCTCGATTGCCTTCTATTCAGTCTTGCTGCATATAGGTCGTACATAAAGAGGCAGACTGACACACAGAGTGACAGAGATAGACAGAGAGGTAGTCAATGAGACGGACAGTTAAACAGCCTCTAATAATTTACATATAATAATGATGATGTGGAGAGGTAAACCCTGAAGTTGAATGTGATTATCCTAACTGCAGGACGAGCCACACATTTTGCAGTTATAGAGAGATTCACTATAACTGCACGATCTTGTCAGTGTGTTACCAGTTCACACAGAACTGTACAGCAGCAGCTGCAGTGTTAAATATATATATATATATATATATATAGATTGTGGTCGACACCTAAATTGTCAGCATTGCATACAGCGAGATAAAAAAACATAATCAAAAACAAACAAATACAAGCAATGCTCTTAGCTCCATAGCAGGCATGAGGCAGATGAGCATGTGACATTTGACAGAGTTTTTGAAGGCTTTGAACATTGATAAAGTGAATAAAGTCTTCCAAACCCAGTTTTGCAGTGCTTATAACATGCCATCAGTACATTGTAGTATTTTGTGGGTGGGTGTTAATTCACAGCTTATTCAGTGCACTTTAATGATACAGACAATATATTGAACTTTGGTTGTGTTACTTCACACTTCTGACTTGTCTCTTTGAAAATCTATATGGAATAAGATTGCTGCAACTATTATTGAGTGTTGAAGTTAACTAGCTACATCTACTCGCATGCACATAGTGTTTGGGAACACGAACACTACATACATGATTATTGTTTTGTTAATCACAAATAGTGAAGAGCCAGTGGAAAACATGGCAATAAAAACAAAAGGCTGATTGTAAGTGAAATCTACACTACATTTGAATATGTCAGCTGAAAATAATCGTACAATTCCATCCAACCTAAAGAATTATGAAACTGCTACTGTATATAAATGCTTGTTTATCTGGACAATAAGTGAGTATGTTAGTTTATATAATAATTTAGACAGTTAAACAGCCTCTAATAATTTAGACAGTTAAACAGCCTCTAATAATTGTTTGGAAGAATTTGCAGATTTTAATAGCAATAATCTATATAGAGGTTCGAGTCCAAGTATTCTCTTTAAACCAGTTTTTGGTCTTTTTAGAGAACCTGTAGCATATTTGCAGTAATCGTACAGTACAGAATTTGTTTATAATATTGTTGAATAAATATTATGTGAATTTACAATAAAATTATTGGAGTAAATGTTGATAAAGTTTAATAAATATTCATTTCTGATATTAGAAGTAATGTAGGTTAATATATGTTTAAAATATTGTTGAAGATAATAATTGAGTGAAGGTGGGAGTTTTGATTAAATATGTTTCTTTCGTGAGGTGCTTCTTAAATGAAATCTTCTTTCATCTTGTCTGACTCTGTTCTTTTTTGATATTTTGTTATCAAACCTGCAGCAAATAATAAGGTATTATCATTAACCCAGCTACCATGTGAACATTAGCTAGCTGGACAGTGTATTTAAAATGTACAATGGCCATGGTTTTTAATTAGAGTTTACTATGATCCTCCACGTTAAACTATCAATTCACTACAACCCTATGACCAAGTAGTGTATCTATCATTTTAATTTAGTGCAGATAGACAAGCTGAATGAAAAAAATCTATTGTTATAACTAGTGAAAAATATTGTAGCGGGCCATGAACTGAATATAGCTACTCGATGAGTGTTTCAGTAATAATTATGGGCAAGGGAAATAAACTAATTCTACATAATTACCTTGTCGTGGTCTTAACAGACTTCGCAGAAGAGAAACTCTAAAGATAACACACAAAAAATATAAAAGTCAATGTGTAATTACACCAGCTTGTTATCTGATGTACATGCTATTGACCTTCTCACCAGAAACACAACGCAAGTGAAAATGTCTCTTGATATCTCAGCAAAACGTTATTGGCAACATAATTAACATATGTGATAGTTTTTAGATTAACCAATGTTGTGGTAGGTATTTATTCCCATAGAAGTGAACCATAAAACCATAGTGACATTTTCAAATGAAATACTTCTGCTTCATGCCTCAAACATAAAGATAAAAAATAATCTGGTAGGCTATTGACGAATAAAACGTCAATACATGCTCTGCTTACACACAGCAAATCTTTGCTACCTATCAGCGTGTTCTTCATCACTGGTAAATTTGTCTCTGTCCAAATCAACAGCAAGTCAGGACGAATATTCAATCAATAGTAGAGCTTTAGGATGAATATGGCCTTGCCAAGGTAATAATAGCTTCTTCGCCACCACTTTTACCTTCAGACAAATTTAAGTCGTTTTCCAGAAGATTAGGACATACATACTCCTAGTCAGTCAAATGGAACATGTTGACCACTTTGAACTAATTCTGAATATAATATATAATATATTTAATATTTTCCCCAGGTTTCAAATATTTATGGTCTTATCTTTAAGTAGATACATAGCGGCTATTTTTAAACTTTACAGGATATTTTAGAACCTACACTCATTTTTTATGTTTTTATTACATAATAACTTTTGTTATATATAGCTTAAAGCCACACCGGTGAGTGTGTTAATTATGTAATTGTTTACCTTATCAAATTTTCAGAAGATAATTGCCTTCATATTATCATTCTCATGAGAACTTTCTGGAATAAACAAAAGAAGGTGCAACGTAAATGTGAGGCATAGCAGCTATATACTATTCTGTGAGAGAGAGTAAAACTGGCTTCCTAAACCTTACCTTGCTCTTTCCTGAAAAGCACTTGTTCTTCTGGTTTTTCCTCAAGGTGAGCAATGCAAACATAGAGAATCAAGATGATGAGCATAAATCCCATCCACAGAATGACATTGTATGAGATCTAAAATAATAGTAAAAATATAAGTATAAATGGAGTTGTACTGCACTGTTATTTCTTAGAAAGATTAAGTTCACACAGACCATGCAGGTCAGTCTTGCATATGCTTAGAGTGTGCTTCATCAACTTCATACAATTATTATAATACTTGAATGCTCTATTCTGTTTAACATTAGATTTTAGCTGATCTCTTAAAATGCTGATGATTTATCCTCATGTTGTTTTTTCCTTTTCACAAATTATTACTGTAAGCTACTGACCTAGTTGTAAGCTGCTGTAAAAAATTTACACTGAATTCAAGAAGATTATCTCAGGTAATCTTTTTGGGTCACAATTACATAATGTTCCTGTAAGTCATAGTTCAAACTAGGCATGGTGGCAGGAACACATCTAAAGTTATACCACTGAGTATTCCAAGGGTGGCTACAGAATAGTTGGCACAATTAAAGAGTATACAGCTAATGACCATTGTAATTAACAGTTTTATGTTGATTTGAACAATTCATCACAAACAAATTACCTGATTCTTCAAAGCCTTTTCCCTGTTGGAAACAGCCGTTGAATATGCTCCTTCTTCCAAGTTAATGTCTATGGGGGATCCTGTTGTTGGATGAAGTGAAAATTGAAAAGAAACACGGGAAGTAGGACTATAAAAGTCAGTGTGTTGAATTTGGTATTCCTGACGTTCTTTGAAATATTCTTTGTAAAATGTAGAATTGTGGCGAATATTCACTGATTTGGAAGTGATAAGATGCAGTAGTGGAACATTATTAAACTAAAGGAAACATAAAATCAACTCTTCAGATAATGCACTGAATCAAGTCACTATTTTCATACCTGCTTAACTTGAGCGTTGCAGTTAGTACTTGGTGTGTTTCTTGCACTACTGTATGAAATCATACTTCCATTGGTCTCGGAATTCTATAAAGGGTTTAGATTTGGAAAGAGAAGGAGCAGCCAAAAGAGGAGGAAGTGATAAATGAACATATGAAGGATGGAGGAGAAAGAGTTGAAAGTGAAAAGATGGAAAGAATAAGGACGAGGCAAAGGAGAAGTTGATAAATCAAAAGTAAGCAGAAGAAGTGGAAGATGTTTAAGAGGACAAGATTTAAAGACGAATTTAAATAAAATTGTTAATCTTATAGTCAACTTACAACAGCATCCCAAATTTGTCCACCTTCAATAGCAATCCTAACTTTAGGAGCAGTATCTGAAGAGATAAAATAGACATGCTGCAACATTGCCAGTTACATCATGAGCTAAAACAACTCTTACCTTCATCATATGCTGTCAGGCGGCTGTAGTGCACCATTGAAAAGTCCAGCTTGAGCAACTGGAAATAAAGAGTGGTACTTATATAAAGCAGCGACAAGGCTGACCAGAGCAGTGTACACGAAGAAATTATCATCACTAAATCAGCAGATCAATAAGAGTCAGCATAAACTAACAAAATCAGTCTTTTGCAACAATCACAAGTGACGCTTAATACTGAGCATGAGCAAATAAATAGACGCAGCCTCACACCTGGAATAAGCACGTGATTAGCGCGTGGAGTCAACTCGGGGCTAATAATTATTAATTTTTGTCGCCGTGTGGTAAGACCTATTCTATAGTGAATCTGACAGTCTAAGTCCAATTTAAACAGTATCGTAGGAGATGTGGTGCTTATTAAGGCACATCCGTTCTTCCGCGGTAAAATTATTATATACCCGCCTGGGTGCAAGAGGTGGCGAAGTTCTCGTTGCGCACGGAACCGTCACAGAAGGTTAGCTGTTTACTGTCTAGATTGCTAACCGATAAAAGTGAGCTAAAAACTGCTCAAACAATTATTTCCTAATTGATGGGTGTCCTAAGTTACCATACCTTTCTAGACATATGTGATGGGATCTGAGAAAAGGGGTGTAAAATTGTTTTGTATGACCAAAATAAGCTCAAAGTTATAGTTTGACTATTTTTCTTTTTTTGTACTACAGGCATCTACTAACTTTCCTTTACATTTGTGTGAAGTCTGAAGGCTCCTGCTTGCTTCTTTGTAGGCAAGAGTGAGGTTAGAAGATTGGTGGTCAAGAAGCTTGCCGGTGTCATAACGGATAACGTCCCCTATCGGTATACGTCCTAGGTACGTAATATTTCGTCCGTTAGGACGTTAACCGATGAGCATAAGCGTCCCAGGGCGAGGAATTACGTCCCAGCAGACAAATTTATGTTGTAAAGATGGCAGAAAAATTCTCTTTCTCTGAAGTATTTGAATTTATTCATTCTGGAAACTATCCTATAGATAGCACACACAACTATAAAAGAAGCTTGAGAAGAAAGGCAAATAACTTCAATGTCCATGAAGGTCGGTTATATTATATCGGTAACCAAGAGAAAATGCTTGTGGTAGAGCGGAAGAAAAGCAGAGACTATTGAAAGCAATACATGAAGATGGACACCTAGGTTGGTGTAGCTAACTGTAACATAGCTATATCCTGTATAATTTTCATAATTGTAATTTTAACATAATTCTATTGTCTTCATATTATATACTAGTTGATTTGTAATAATTTTAGCTGTGCAGGCAAAAGGACCTCTGAAGAGAAGTGGTAAGCAGTATGCCAACCTACACAAAAAAAGTCTGAATGCCATTACATATCCTTCATAGAATTGGTAAAGGGATTGAGGAACAAACTGCCATCACAGAAGCATGCGAGGTCAGGAGACTGCCACTTCACCCAGCCCAGGAAAAGAAGCAAGACCCTCAAAAAGCATTAGGGAAGACCTCAAGAGAGGGAAACAGCTCACTGATGAACATGTGAACCTTGCGCAAAGAATCCCCAAAGACAATTTCGATCCCTGGGTGGTTTGCAAAATTGTCTTTTTTCACAGAATTATGGATTTGTCAAAACCAAGAATCCATACAGATACATTATGTGGATGGAAACCACTGGTGTGTTACATCATCGAAGGGAGATCAAGTCAGGATCTATGACAGCCATATGACTGGCCATCTTAGCTCTTCATTGAGTCACCAAATTGCCCAAATATACCGTCCCTTGGTAGACACTGGTAACGACGATGAGATGATTGTCTTTATGGCCGATGTGCAACAGCAAAGTTATTATATTATTACACTTATATGGATGCAAATGAAAGTCTATTCAATTTGCATATTATATGGATATATCTACACTTATAATGGATGCAAATGAAAGTCTATTGGCACTGAAAATGAAAGTCTTGCTGGGCGGACGCTATTCGATAGGGTAGGACGCTTTCCAACGCGCATTTACTTTGTCTGTATACGTCCCCCGGACGCTTTTTCTAAATAATAACGTCCGGGTAGGACGTAAATCTACTAGGACGCAATTCGATATGACACCGGAACTGCGTTGCCATGTGTAACGCGGAGAAAATATTGCCCGCATCCCATTTTGTGGGAGTTTCCCTTCATTCCGGGGGATTTCTGCTATAGTGGCTGCGTGGTTAACAAACTAACAGAGGAATGGAAGTGCTGAAATGCGTTTTTCTCAAAATGAATGCTTCAGCGTCTAGCATTCAGGCTTTCATAACTTTTCTTATGAATGGAAATAAGTGTTGGCATTGCTTTGATTTTTCATCTGGTATCAATAACTCAGTTTTTTTTAAATTTTGTAAGACCTCTTTTCTCAGATCCTATCACATATTATTATCACGATCATAAGCTAACTAAATACAACACTAGCTCTATCGCTAACTGGTGCAGGTATGGTAATATAGATTATGCTAGAATACAGAAGTTAGAATGGTTCAGTTACATCATATTCCAGAAGATATCTGACAGCCTATGTGCTGTACGCCACAATCTACACCCCAATAGCATGTCTATAGCCTTTAGCACTGCATAGGCTTGCTGTAGAAAGTGTTAGAAATTGCTAGCTTAGTCAGTGACTCACAAATAGCAGAGTTAAATTGGACTTCTAGGCTTTAGCTACTTACACTAGCATTCTGCCCTTGAAAATGGTCAGTTACTCGGCGGGATCACTCCATCCTGAGCCAACTTGTTCCCACTATAAGGTTGATCTACGTCTGAATAAAAAAATCTATGCTGACCTTCCCCAAGTTGGTTAGCAAGTACCTTTTCACCTGCCACTCTATCTCTGAACTTACTATCCTCATCAGATATTTCATCATCTCTTCAGATAGAGTTGGCTAACCAGATTTCCACAATTCAGTTTCTAATAATTGTCTGCTGCTAGAAGATGAAGGAACTTCAAATATGGCCCTCTGGTTTTGGCGCTATAGATCAGGAGGTCTTGCTGGTGACGTTGATGACACTGGTGATAGGCAACATAAGTCATTACACCCCAGGTGCCATAAAAGCCTTAAAAATTCTGCTATTAGCAAATTTTAGAATTAGTGCCAAGAAGAGAGTGGTAACCCACAAAGTGTTTTTGTTGCATTCTGCTCTTACGAAAGCAGACCCATTAGAAGGTAAGGTGATCAAACTGTTCAGCTTTAGGTATATAGCCAACTAATTATCTGTGCTAATTTTGTAGTTGTGTTGCTGTTTACAATACAGTCCATAAGAAAGCTTTTGGTGCTAAGCTCAGCTCCAGCTGACCTCGTCTATGCTTGGAGCAAAGAAAAAAGTCAATAGATGACAAAATAAAATGTTGGCAACTAAGTAGATTATAGCTGACCTTGTAATGCATTGTGTGGAGTGCATGGAGTTGAAAAACCAGTATTGTTAAATTGATGCTCTAGTTATCACTAAAATAGGTCAAGAATAATAGAAGGAATAACACAAGAAAGCTTTTGCTGCTAAGTATGGCTGCAGCTGCTCTCATCCGTGCTTGGACCAAAGAAGAAAGTCTATAGATGAAAAACTAGAATGTTAGATAGTATTATTTTTCTAGTAGCATAAAGTTTACATTGAGTGGAATGCAAAGTGGAATGCCAAGAATTTTTTCAAGTTGACACGCTATTATTGTTAAATTGGTGCTCTATTCTTTATATTGCACTAAAATAGTTAAAATAGTTGAAAGAATAATAGATAATGTATGCCAAACTAATGTATAGCGTTGGTGTTCTTTCAATGAAATACTTTGCTGAGCATGAAAATTTAACTACAACTTCCACATACAAAACAAGTGTGGGAGAGCTGAGCTCTCAAGTCTTGTTAGTATATGTTTTTCCTATTTCTGACTGGCTTGTTCTACTACCTGGTGATGATGGTGTTTTGGTGTTTCCGTGTTGTTGTGTAAGTCATCTTGTATGTAGTGTTGGGGGTTGTATAGGTTAGGGTGGGGTGGAGAGTTGGTGTCAAAATTGGCTGAACACACTGTTTATGATACATGAAGCTAGCAAGTTGAATATTGGCTGAGTGTTGGTTTGGCTGCCATTTTAAAATTGGGTCAAACCAATATATGGTATGCACTCTCCAATAAATAGATGGATATGCCAGGCATGGCAATAACAACTTTTTTCTCGAATTTCCACATGAATTTTATCGGTCAATGTTTCGGCTAGATTTTCTATCCTAATGCCTATTTAGAAGTTAGCTAGTAATCATAGAGTGGGAAGTGAAGAAAAAGAAGAAAAAAACCCTGTGATACTCATGAAAGTCAACTATTAAACTTTAAACCTAATTCCTTTGCTTGGGCAGAAAAATCTTTTTACAAAAAATGACCTCGCTCACTTTAGATGCCCACCAACAACAAGCACCTCTTTTACTTTAGCAGAACTGTCTAGAACACAATGACTGCAACAAATACCTCTCTTGGTCTAGATTAGCATGTGAGAACACAGAGACAACAACATATACAAAGATGACCCCCATTCCAGATGATCACACTAGAAAACATCAATCCATAAGTGAAGTTTCATCTGGATCTCCATTGCCTTCTATTCAGTCTTGCATATAGGTCGTACATACATAAGAGGCAGACTGACACACAGAGTGAGACAGAGATAGACAGAGAGGTATATAGTCAGTCAGACAGACAGTTAAACAGCCTCTAATAATTTACATATAATAATGACCATAATAGGATGGTATTGGTGATGTGAGGGAAACCCTGAAGTTGAATGTGATTATCCTAACTGCAGGACCAGCCACACATTTTGCAGTTATAGAGAGATTCACTCTAACTGCACGATCTTGTCAGTGTGTTATATATCAGTTCACACAGAACTGTATAGCAGCAGCTGCAGTGTTATATATATAAGGATTGTGGTCGACACCTAAATTGTCAGCATTGCATACAGCGAGTAAAAAATAATAATACAAGCAATGCTCTTAGCTCCATAGCAGGCATGAGGCAGATGAGCATATGTCATTTTGCAGAGTTTTTGGGTAGCTCTGAAGCATTAATAAAGTGAATAAAGTCTTAGCCTCGTCTTCCAAACCCAGTTTTGCAGTGCTTATGACATGCCATCAGTACATTGTAGTATTTTGTGGGTGTGTGTTAATTAACCACAGCTTATTCAGTGCACTTTAATGATACAGACAATACTTTGGTTGCGTTACTTCACACTTCTGACTTGTCTCTTTGAAAATCTATATGGAATAAGATTGTTGCAACTATTATTGAGTGTTGAAGCTAACTAGCTACATCTACTCGCATGCACATAGTGCTTGGGAACACGAACACTACATACATGAATATTGTTTTGTTAATCACAAATAGTGAAGAGCCAGTTGCAATAAAAACAAAAGGCTGATTGTAAGTGAAATCTACACTACATTTGAATATGTCAGCTGAAAATAATCGTACAATTCCATCCAACCTAAAGAATTATGAAACTGCTACTGTATATAAATGCTTGTTTATCTGGACAATAGTGAGTAAGTTAGTTTATATAATAATTTAGTTATAAATTCATTGTTTGGAAGAATTTGCAGATTTTAATAGCAATAATCTATTATAGAGGTTCGAGTCCAAGTATTCTCTTTAAACCAGTTTTTGGTCTTTTTAGAGAACCTGTAGCATATTTGCATCAGATGAAAGTAATCGTACGTACTGAATTTGTTTATAGTATTGTTGAATAAATATTATGTGAATTTACAATAAAATTATTGGAGTAAATGTTGATAAAGTTTAATAAATATTCATTTCTAATAATATATGATATTAGAAGTAATGTAGGTTAATAAAATTATGTTTAAAATATTGTTGAAGATAATAATTGACATATATGCCAAAAGTGAAGGTGGGAGTTTTGATTAAATATGTTTCTTTCGTGAGGTGCTTCTTAAATGAAATCTTCTTTCATCTTGTCTGACTCTGTTCTTTTTTGATATTTTGTTATCAAACCTGCAGCAAATAATAAGGTATTATCATTAACCCAGCTAATATTGCCATGTGAACATTAGCTAGCTGGACAGTGTATTTAAAATGTACACAATCATGGCCATAGTTTTTAATTAAAGTTCACTATGATGATCCTCCAAATTAAACTATCAATTCACTACAACCTTGGCTTTGCCTATGACCAAGTAGTGTATCTATCATTTTAATTTAGTGCAGATAGACAAGCTGAATTTAAAAAAATCTATTATTATAACTAGTGAAAAATATTGTAGCTGGCCATGAACTGAATATAGCTACTCGATGAGTGTTTCAGTAATAATTATGGACAAGGGAAATAAAATAATTCTACATAATTACCTTGTCATGGTCTTAACAGACTTCACAGAAGAGAAACTCTAAAGATAACACACAAAAAATATAAAAGTCAATGTGTAATTACACCAGCTTGTTATCTGATGTACATGCCATTAACCTTCTCACCAGAAACACAATGCAAGTGAAAATGGCTCTATTAGCAACATAACATATGTGATAGTTTTTAGATTAACCAATGTTGTGGTTAGTATTTATTCCGATAGATAAAACCATAGTGACATTTTCAAACGAAATACTTCTGCTTCATGCCTCAAACATAAAGATAAAAAATTAATTTTCTGGACGAATAAAATATCAATACATGCTCTTCTTACACACAGCAAATCTTTGCTACCTTATCAGCGTGATCTTCATCACTGGTAAATTTGTCTCTGTCCAAATCAACAGCACGAGTTAGAGCTTTAAGCTTGCTCAAAAGTAAGTCAGGACGAATATTCAATCAATAGTAGAGCTTTAGGATGAATATGGCCTTGCCAAGGTAATAATACCACCACTTTTACCTTCAGACAAATTTAAGTCATTTTCCAGAATATTAGGACATACGTACTCCTAGTCAGTCAAATGGAACATGTTGACCACTTTGAACTAATTTTGAATATATATTTTTAATATTTTCCCCAAGTTTCTCCAAGTTTCAAATATTTATGGTCTTCATCTTAAGTAGATACATAGCGGCTATTTTTAAACTTTACAGGATATTTTAGAACCTACACTCATTTTTTATGTTTTTATTACATAATAACCTTTGTTATATATATATAGCTTAAAGCCACACCGGTGAGTGTGTTAATGCATAATTATGTAATTGTTTACCTTATCAAATTTTGCAAAGATAATTGCCTTCATATTATCATTCTCATGAGAACTTTCTGGAATAAACAAAAGAAGGTGCAACGTAAATGTGAGGCATAGCAGCTATATACTATTCTGTGAGAGAGAGTAAAACTGGCTTCCTAAACCTTACCTTGCTCTTTCCTGAAAAGCACTTGTTCTTCTGTTTTTCCCTCAAGGTGAGCAGTGCAAACATAGAGAATCAAGATGATGAGCATAAATCCCATCCACAGAATGACATTGTATGAGATCTAAAATAATAGTAAAAATATAAGTATAAATGGAGTTGTACTGCACTGTTATTTCTTACAAAGATTAAGTTTACACAGACCATGCAGGTCAGTCTTGCATATGCTTAGAGTGTGCTTCATCAACTTCATACAATTATTATAATACTTGAATGCTCTATTCTGTTTAACATTAGATTTTAGCTGATCTCTTAAAATGCTGATAATTTATCCTCATGTTGTTTTTTCCTTTTCACAAATTATTACTGTAAGCTGGCCTAGTTGTAAGCTGCTGTAAAAAATTCACACTGAATTCAAGAAGGTAATCTTTTTGGGTCACAATTACATAATGTTCCTGTAAGTCATAGTTCAAACTAGGCATCGTGGCAGGAACACATCTAAAGTTATACCACTGAGTATTCCAAGGGTGGCTACAGAATAGTTGGCACAATTAAAGAGTATACAGCTAATGACCACATGATTAAGTAAAATTCTTACCACATATATCATTGAAAATAACACATGGTAATTTTTTTAAATTGGGCATGAAACTCTCCAGATGAATGCTACTATAACACTTCTGGCATTATCCAACGTTTGGGTAAAGACAAATACACAGATCACAAAATTGTGGTGTACACACATGCATACTGGTTATTAAGCCCATACACTATTTTTTCCTGTGTATATAAAATTGTATAAAGTTTACTTATAAACAGGACCAGCCAGTTAGATTACTTCATCACAAGTCATATACCTTTCGAAAATCGGAAATAATTGTTTCTCATGTTAGAAATCTAACCTTTGAATTGTTTCATCATAGAATATATACCACAAATTTGAACTAAATGAAGTTAGGTCACAAAAACTCTATTGAAGTTCATCGATCAAACAGGAAAATGCCAAAAAATAATGTAATTCAGAATGGCAAAATTCTATCTTTGCTATTATGTTTGTGACAGCTTTTTGTTTTCCAAAGAGCAAAAACATTACACTGTGTGCAGACACAATGCAGGAAAAAAAGCGAGCAAAATGAAAATGAAAGAATATAAATATCTCTGTTGAAGCTATTCTTACATAGAAGAGTGCATTGTAATCAACAGTTTTATGTTAATTTGAACAATTCATCACAAACAAATTACCTGATTCTTCAAAGCCTTTTCCCTGTTGGAAACAGCCGTTGAATATGCTCCTTCCTCCAAGTTAATGTCTATGGGGGATCCTGTTGTTCGATGAAGTGAAAATTGAAAAGAAATACGGGAAGTAGGACTATAAAAGTCAGTGTGTTGAATTTGGTATTCCTGACGTTCTTTGAAATATTCTTCGTAAAATGTAGAATTGTGGCGAATATTCACTGATTTGGAAGTGATAAGATGCAGTAGTGGAACATTACTAAACTAAAGGAAACATAAAATCAACTCTTCAGATAATGCACTGAATCAAGTCACTATTTTCATACCTGCTTAACTTGAGCATTACAGTAGTACTTGGTGTTTCTTGCACTACTGTATGAAATCATACTTCCATTGGTCTCGGAATTCTATAAAGGGTTAAAGAGTAGGAGCAGCCAAAAGAGGAGGAAGTGATATAAATGAACATATGAAGGATGGAGGAGAAAGTGAAAAGATGGAAAAAGAACAAGGACGAGGCAAAGGAGAAGTTGATAAATCAAAAGCAAGCAGAAGAAGTGGAAGATGTTTAAGACGACAAGATTTAAAGACGAATTTAAATAAAATTGTTAATCTTATGAATTGCAATAGTCAACTTACAACAGCATCCCAAATTTGTCCACCTATCCAAACTTTAGCAGTATCTGAAGAGATAAAAATAGACATGCTGCAACATTATGCCAGCTACATCATGAGCTAAAACAATTCTTACCTTCATCATATGCTGTCAGGCGACTGTAGTGCACCATTGAAAAGTCCAGCTTGAGCAACTGGAAATAAAGAGTGGTACTTATATAAAGCAGCGACAAGGCTGACCAGAGCAGTGTACACGAAGAAATTATCATCACTAAATCGGCAGATCAATAAGAGTCAGCATAAACTAACAAAATCAGTATTTTGCAAAAATCACAAGTGACGCTTAATACTGAGCATGAGCAAATAAATAGACGCGGCCTCAGGCCAGGGACTTCACTGGACTGAAATAAGCACGTGATTAGCGCGTGGAGTCAACTCGATGGTTTACGCGCTAATAATTATTAATTTTCGTCACCGTGGTAAGACTTCAAGGCCTATTCTATAGTGAATTTCATTCTGAAAGTCTAACTCCAATTTAAACAGTATCGTAGGAGATGTAGTGCCATATCCCTTCTTCCGCGGTAAAATTATTATATACCCGCCTGGGTGCTAACCAGCAAGAGGTGGTCTTGCCCCGGAACCGTCACAGAAGTCTATATAGCTGTTTACTGTCTAGATTGCTAACCGATAAAACTAAGCTAAAAACTGCTCAAACAATTATTTCCTAATTGATGGGTGTCCTAAGTTACCATACCTTTCTAGACATATGTGATAGGATCTGAGAAAAGGGGTCTAATGTAGAGTAAAATGGTTTTGTGGTGGTAAGATCAAAGTGACTATTTTTCTTTTTTTGTACTACAGGCATCTACTAACTTTCCTTTACATTTGTGTGAAGTCTGAAGGCTCCTGCTTGCTTCTTTGTAGGCAAGAGTGAGGTTAGAAGATTGGGTCAAGAAGCTTGCCGCATGTAACGGAACTGCGTTGCCATGTAACGCGGAGAAAATATTGCCATTTTGTGGGAGTTTCCCATCATTCCGGGGGATTTCCTAATAGCTGCTATAGTGGCCGCGTGGTTAACAAACTAACAGAGGAATGGCTTCATCAAGTGCTGCAAAAGCCATTAATTTAAAATGCGTTTTTCTCATCCAGCGTCTAGCATTCAGGCTTTCATAACTTTTCTTATGAATGGAAATAAGTGTTGGCATTGCTTTGATCTTTCATCTGGTATCAGTTTTATTTTATTTTGTAAGACCTCTTTTCTCAGATCCTATTATCATGATCATAAGCTAACTAAATACAACACTAGCTATCACTAACTGGTGCAGGTATGGTAATAATAGATTATGCTAGAATACAGAAGTTAGAATGGTTCAGTTACATCATATTCTAGAAGATATCTGACAGCCTATGCATTCTACACCACAATCTACACCCCAATAGCATGTCTATAGCCTTTAGCACTGCGTAGGCTTGCTGTAGAAAGTGTTAGAAATTGCTAGCTTAGTCAGTGACTCACAAATAGCAGAGTTAAATTGGACGTCTAGGCTTTAGCTATTTACACTAGCTTGAAAATGCTCAGTTACTCGGTGGGATCACTCCATCCTGAGCCAACTTGTTCCCACTGTAAGGTTGATCTATATACGTCTGAATAAAAAAATCTATGCTGACCTTCCAAGTTGGTTAGCAAGTACCTTTTCACCTGCCACTCTATCTCCGAACATACTATCCTCACCAGATATTTCATCATCTCTTCAGATAGAGTTGGCTAACCAGATTTCCACAATTCAGTTTCTAATAATTGTCTGCTGCTAGAAGATGAAGGAACTACAAATATGGCCCTCTGGTTTTGGCACTAGATATCAGGAGTGTCTTGCTGGTGACGTTGATGACACTGGTGATAGGCAACTTAAGTCATTACACCCCAGGTGCCATGCTATATTAGAAATTTTTAGAATTAGTGCCAAGAAGAGAGTGGTAACCACAAAGTGCATTCAGCTATTACGAAAGTGTAGCCATGATTAGAGAAGGTAAGGTGATCAAACTGTTCAGCTTTAGGTTGCCAACTAATTATCTGTGCTAATTTTGTAGTTGTGTTATTCAGTCCATAAGAAAGCTAAGCTCGGCTCCAGCTGAACTCGTCTATGCTTGGAGCAAAGAAAAAAGTCAATAGATGACAAAATAAAATGTTGGCTAATAAGTAGATTATAGCTGACCTTGTAATGCATTGTGTGGAGTGCATAGAAAAAAATCAGTTGAAAAACCAGTGTTGTTAAATTGATGCTCTAGTTATCACTAAAATAGTTCAAGAATAATAGAAGGAATAACACAAGAAAGCTTTTGCTGCTAAGTATGGCTGCAGCTGCTCTCATCCGTGCTTGGACCAAAGAAGAAAGTCTATAATTGAAAAACTAGAATGTTAGATAGTATTATTTTTCTAGTAGCATAAAGTTTACATTGAGTGGAATGCAAAGTGGAATGCTAAGAATTTTTTCAAGTTGACACGCTATTATTGTTAAATTGGTGCTCTATTCTTTATATTGCACTAAAATAGTTAAAATAGTTGAAAGAATAATAGATATAATACAACATTGCTTTAGGCTATATAGCGCGGGTGTTCTTTCAATGAAATACTTTGCTGAGGATGAACATTTAACTACAACTTCCACATACAAAGCAAGTGTGGGAGAGCTGAGCTCTCAAGTCTTATTAGTATATGTTTTTCCTATTTCTGACTGGCTTGTTCTACTACCTGGTGATGATGGTGTTTTGGTATTTCCGTGTTGTTGTGTAAGTCATCTTGTATGTAGTGTTGGGGATTGTATTGGTGTAGGGTGGGGTGGAGAGTTGGTGTCAAAATTGGCTGAACACACTGTTTATGATACATGAAGCTAGCAAGTTGAATTTTGGCTGAGATATATTAATGTTGGTTTGGCTGCCATTTTAAAATTGGTTCAAGCCAATATATGGTATGCACTCTCCAATAAATAGATGGCATGGCAATAACAACTTTTTTCTCGAATTTCCACATGAATTTTATCGGTCAATGTTTCGGCTATTTTCTATCCTAATGCCTATTTAGAAGTTAGCTAGTGATCATAGAGTGGGAAGTGAAGAAAAAGAAGAAAAAACCCTGTGATACTTATGAAAGTCAATTATTAACTTATAAACCTAATTCCTTTGAGAAATCTTTTTACAAAAAATGACCTCGCTCACTTTAGATGCCCACCAACAACAAGCACCTCTTTTACTTTAGCAGAACTGTCTAGAGCACAATGACTGCAACAAATACCTCTCTTGGTCTAGATTAGCATGTGAGAACAACAGAGACAACAACATATACAAAGATGACCCCCATTCCAGATGATCACACTAGAAAACATCAATCCATAAGTGAAGTTTCATCTGGATCTCCATTGCCTTCTATTCAGTCTTGCATGTAGGTCGTACATACATAAGAGGGCCACAGGTGTGCACAGCATTACTATGTTGGGGGGGAGAAACATAAAAATAGCTAGGGATGGTCTGCATTCTACAAGTTTATCACCTCCAGGTAATTTTATGTCATACAGAAATTAACATCAAGGCCATTGATTTATATATATTAAATGTATTAAATGTATTAAAATTAAATGTATTAAATGTTATATTTTTTGGAATCATAATTGCATTCGTCGAGGTCCCATGGACGCAAAGGTGTCAATAATAGAGTCATAATTTAGCTTAGCAGTGATATCATTTTCAACAAAAAGAATCATTAAGTTCTCAACTCTATCTTGAGCTGTCGTGGATCGAAGCTTGTTTTTAACAATGGTGAGTTTACTAAAGCTTCTCTCACAGGATGCTGTGGCCACAGGAAGTGTGACAAACAAACGATAAATTTGGTATAGTTCTCCATACACTCTGTGCAGACCAGTCTGATGCAAAACTTGTAATACATCCAGAACTGTTTTGCAATTTTGAAGAAGGTCTCTCCTAGATTCCTTAAACAGGGAATACTCTGTTTTCAGAGCTGATTCATTCATTCCATAGAACTCAGCTAGGTACTGCAAGTTGCTGTCAGTTTCTTGCTCCTCACCCCGCTTCAGCAATTTTTCAGGCTGGAGGTAGCTGAAAGAAACTAAGAGGTTTTGTGTTTCTTGTGAGAATCGCCTTTCTATTTGTTGAATCAATACGTCCAATACCTGGTAGTAAAATTCTGCTCTGTACTTACTTTCAACCGTTTCGTGATGATGCTCAGTATGCCACATATGATCAAGTCGCAGTGAGACTCTCTTCCTCCGTGCAGAGAGCATTGTGGGAATATCAGCACCAATTGTGTTAGCAAGAGAAGTAGCTGTCTCAAAGAACTCCTGAAACTTGTCTTCAGTTCTCTGTCTCCTTAAAACAGTGAGTGTGGCCTTGAGATGGATCCAACTGCTGCTCCTAAGTCAATCTGCCTAGATTGAAGATACTGACTTATGGTATTGGTAAGCTCCAGGAGCTGCTTTAGCACAGTCATGGCCAGGAGAAACTCAAAGCTCTGAAATTGGTGCAATAAGCCTCTAGCATCAGCTGCAGCCTTTGCCTGTGATGTTTCATCTTCGATAGTACAAAGTAGTTCAAAAATGACTTGGAAATTTGCCTCGATTGCCTTTATGGCTTCATATCTGCATGCCCACCTAGTTTCGCAAAGCTTTTTGATAGCAAGCTTTCCAGTTTCATCAGTAGTTGTCTCAAACTCACACTGCAGTGTCTGAAACAAGCTGTGTCGACAAGTACTCTGGCGAATGAAACAATACAATGCTTCAAGAGTTCCAAAGAAGTTCCTTGCTATCTTGTTACTCTTCATTGCATCTACTATATAACACCAAGTTGAGGCAATGTGCATACATAAAGAGCTTTGGGTGCCTCAACTTTGACTCTTGCCTGAAGACCATGATGTTGTCCACTCATATTGCTGGCCCCATCATAGCACTGGCCTCTTACTTGTGACCAGCTCAGACAACAACTACTCAAAGTATCACTGAGAAGCTTGAATAGTGTTTCTGAGTCTGTTTTTGCAACAGCACTGAAGCCAATTATACGCTCTTGGATGACTTCTTCACTATCCACAAGTCTAACCATGACAGACACTTGCTCCTTTCCAGATATGTCAGTAGTTTCATCCATCATGACAGTGAAATATTTGGCCAGTTTTACATCTTCCACTATCTGCCTCAGTACAAGATCTCCCATAGCTTTAATAAGGTCATTTTGAGCCCTGTTAGAAAGGTATGTACAGTTTCTTGCTCCACTTTCCATGTATTCAGCAAAGACTGGGTCCCATCGACTTAACAAACCAACTATTTCCAAAATGTTTCCCCTTTGTAATGAATCTTTTTTCTCATTGTGACCTCTAAATGGCATTCCACACTTTGCTAATGTTTTTGCTATATCTACCAATCGTGCTAGGTAGCGTCTATTTATCTCAATTTCTTGTTGCCTTCTTGTAATTTCTTCCTCTCGGCCTTTGTCTAACATGACATCTACGCGCCTGTTGATCTGAAGGAAATGTTCACGAGCACTTTCCGCGCACTTATGCTGAGTACTTTTATAATGCTTTTTTATTTTTTCCAGGCCTTCTTCCAGTTACAAACTCCTACCGACATCCAATTTGGCTCATTTTTCTCTCCGAGATCATTTTCAAATAAACGACATGCAAAACAGTACATTTTGTCACTTTTTGCAGAATACTCCAACCAACCACTTGCTTCTTTGACATCATACCAGGCTGGGTTGAATGATAAATTACTATTGCTGAACTTTTTCTTTGGAAAATTATACTTGCGTGGTTGGGTGGGGCCTTTGACTACCATATCTCTTTTGAAAATTACGTTTCCAGGTGTTGGGACAGGGAGATCATCAGGTAATGAACTGTTTGTTACTAAATCAGTACAAGTAGCCCTCACCTCCAGTACGCTTGGGCCAGCAGACTGAGAGTCTAGATCCAAAGCGGGCTCTGTGGTAGAAGCGGAAGATTGATCCTTTTCTTTTGGGGTGCTAGTGCTGACGCTGAAATATTTTCGGATATCCATATTTCACATTGAACTAGCTCTCTACAGCTTCACTAGGTCTCTACGAGTCTACGACACAAGCACATTCACTAGCTGCTAGCTCAAAGCTACAATTTGCGATAGCAGGCAAGCAAGTCCTCGACTCAATCTTATTCTCGTGATAGTGGACGTGTCGTGCGATCTCACAAACGGCGCCAGCAAAATTATTGACTCGTCAAATTCCGTGTGACTGATTCGTGTGTGAATGGTAGAACCTGTTGGTTGGGGGGGCGGACGCCCCCTCCGCCCCCCCCCCCCCCCCCCCCCGCTTGGTACTGCCGGTGGGCCACATACAGCTGAATCTGAAAGAATGGCGTACGAAGAAAGCTACGAGAAAGAGAAATATAGCAGCAAAGATATATAGATATATACCAATATCTCGTTCATATCTCTTAGCCTGCAGGTGTGGACAAGCATGGGCTTAGAAAGCAAAGTAAATTTTTTACCCACGATCGAGGTCAACTCTATTATGTCGGTGGAAAATCTAAGGCAAGAGGGAAACCTGCATGTAGATTAGTCATAAACAGTTCTGAAGATAAAATAGGAAGTATCCATGACCAAGCTCATTTTGGTAGAGATAAAACTGTGGCTCAAGTCAGCTCCAAATACTACTGGGCTAACTTATACAATGATGTTACTTCTTATGTAAGTTGGTTTTGTTTGGTTTTGTTTTGGATGATATAATTTAAATGCCAAAGAAATTGTCTGGTATTGGTGATCACTGGCCATTTCACCAGATCGAATTGTTTTGTACATGTTTAATGCCAGAAGACTATGTTAACATGATTTGTTGTGATGTATGTGGAAAATGGCTTCATCTTAAATGTGTTGGACTACTGCGTGCTCCGACACAGGAGAAATGGCTCTGCCAAATGTGCATAAAAATATCTTCTTGATTTAATTTTTCCTTGACTATAATATAATTATTGTATTGACTATTGCTGTTGACTATTGTGTATAATGGATCGCTATGCTATGCCTACAATGGCAGTGCTTGTAGTTGGTAGGAGACCATTCTTTATGAGGATCCCTATAACAGATCCCCACATCTCTAGTGTTGTAGAGATATACAAGTTATCACTAGAAGACTACACTACAAGGCGGGGGGCGCCCCACAAAATTTCTGGGGAAAAACAAATCGATGCAATAAGCTGCTATTGGTGTAAATGTATTTTGGTGTATCTCTCCAAAGCTTCAGAGACACCCATTTAAATTTTTTGAGGTTTGAAATGTGTCGAACATCCCCCTCCCACACCCTCCAGAGACACTCATTTTAATTTTTTGAGGTTTGAAATGTGTTTAATATCCCCCTCCCGCACCCTCCCCCTTGCTCTGGCTACATGATCCATCAATCCCCTAACTGGATCCCCCCCCCCCCCCCAAATATATCTTTTTATATCTACAGCGGACAGCCTTGCACTAAAGCAGACCTCTCAACTTATATTGCTACTTAGTGTGAGATTTTATGCTAAAGTGGAGTGAGAAATGCTCTGGTTGGTGTGAGACATGGGAGTTGCACATTTGTATTGATCATTCAGAGCTGATACTGCAGCTTCAATAACCATTACTTGGCCTACTGAATTCACCAATTCTAATTGATATGTAATGTCTATCATTTATCGGCAGATGTGTGGACCAGAGAGCAAGCATCTGCAAATAACCTTCCATAATCAAACTTTTATTTCTCTCAGTCATAACTATACTAATATGTTTGTTCTTTTCTGCTCCATCATTTCCACTTTTGTCAATCATAATCCCCTGGGTATATAGCACACACTAGATTAGCAGTTATATATTATAAGGAATTATGTATCCTCTGCTATATATATATAAGAAAGAGGTATAAAAAAGCAATACATTCATTTTGTCACTCATCAATCCCCTGGGAGTGTTGGTATTATATTACATTGACTTGTCATTGAACTACTTATATTATACTGTAAGGTAAAGAAAGAAGTTTTTAATATAGTTACATTCATATATTGCATGCAAGATGCACAGTTTATTGTCTATTAGCAGTTTTTATGCTGCTGGTTATAAAAAGTTGTAGCCTTCTTATATAGCTCTTCTCCCGGTGAGTTTATTTGGAAAAAAATTAAAAATTGACCATTAAGTACAAATAATTTGGTATTAAATCAGAGGTTAACAATAGTCCCTAGCAACCATATACCACAAGATAGCTCTACTGTTGGACATTATTGTGGTCAATTCATGTTGCTAGGTAACCAAACCATGCATGTATGAATATCATTATGTTTAATAATTTTTAAGAAAATTAAAATTGTATATTATTGTATTGTAGATTATAAATATCCTTCTATTTTCAGCCAACTTTAGGAACAACTGAGATATGCTGTGTTATGACAGATGTTTGCCTGACTAACAGAGAGGACATAGTTTCTACTGTATAGAATTCCCACCAATATTATTGATACAATTCCCATAACCAATAATATTGATACAATGTACACAGAATCAAAGAGCAATTATACAATACAATACTCTGTAATGACATACTCATAGTCTGATATACAAGTGTCCTCGTGCAGTAAGACCAGCACTGGATGAAGGTAAGGGGGAGAGTTGGAGTGTCCAACTTCTGAGAAAAGTACGTCCTCATGTAGGTCTACAAGACGAGCATCCTCGTGCAGTATGGATGAAGAGAGTGGGGTAGGTGTGTTTGCATCGCTATCTTTATCAGAACTCATCTGAACGTGGGGAAGCTGTGCCATGGTATTATCTCCGTCGTGGTCCATCACTTGCTCCATCAAACCTGAACATGATAGAGTTGTTATTCGTCAACTTATCAAGTCAAGGAATCAAGTACAGCTAGAACTATAAAGGAAAGTAGGCTATTACACAGGTGTAGCTAACACCATAATTTAGCCAGCTCCTCAGACTATCAGGCTTTATATATAGCTAGCAAAGTTCATTGACTTACCAGGAGGACTGCCAGGATCAATGCCTTCGCCTCCAACAGCCATAGCTTTGTCCATACTTCGATTGGAAAAGTCTCTGCCGAGTAGCTCTACTTGGTCACGATCCAAACTGGGCTGTCCACGGTAGGCATAGATAGCTTCACTCTCTCCTTCCTCAGATTCATCGTCAGATAATCCGAAGTCGTCGAAGTTGTCGTCCAGGACCGCTGTGAGCACCTCATCAAAAGATAGCCTTTCGACCATTTTAAATTCTATGGCAGAATTGACCCCTTGAACTTTACGGCGGGATTTCCCTAGTTACCATGGCGCTATTGCCTTGAATGTAGCTGCAGCGCTATTTTTGTTTTGCCAATGATTGATTTATTATGATTTTTCAAAAGCAATTACGCCATATGGCGCACCGGGAAAAGAGTTAAGAACTTCTGATGGAATCCAGCAAAGTGGGTTCTCAATATGCGTCTTCACTGTAATAAGGGATGAAAGTGTACCATCCAGACTCAGGGAACTTCTACTTGGTGTCTTGTTCTTGTTGATAAGGGAAAAAATCCGTTTCCCCCCTGCATTTTAATGCTGTATGGTCAATACAACATTTGCAACTTTAAACAAAAGATCATATTCAAAACAGCTCAAACCAGGTTTCTTCATTTCTCTCAGATGCCCCCAAAACATGTCCACACGATACTGTTCTTCAGCATTGAAGCCAACTGTGTCTTTTAGAGTTTGAGGAAGATCTTCTTCTGTCATTGTTTGGTAGGTTAAAAATTGTTCATTGAGTTTATCCATGTCAAACCCTTGAAACATTAGAGGGTAGCTACCTATAAACAAAGTATTCCACTGAAGAAAATGTCCTATCTAATCTCTGTTTAAAGTCTATCCAAGCAGCATTTGTCAGCAAGTTATCCTGTAGAGGACACCACTTTAAGAGATAAGATGTAGCACGCTCAAGAAAATTCCTGGCCGCACCATAGAATGATGAATAACATCTTTCAGATATTGAGCCATCATCAAATAGTTGACTAAGCTTTTGCTTTGTTATAAATCCTATGACCATGTCAGAATTACAAACTTGGTTATCAAGTTCATCATACTTTAGAGAGAACAAGGCATCCTGCTCCTTCAGAGTGTCAACCAGTATCGAATGAGGTAGAGTCTCAGAATGTTCAGTTTCAGTGTCTTCAAAATTATCCACGATAACTTGAGAAGATACTACAGCTTTCCACATCCATACTGCTACTTTCCACACCGCTATCATTAGTCTCGCGTAGCCAGACCCTTTACCCACTAAGCATGCCCAGTCGACGTCAACGGTCATGTCAGCTCTCATAGTCTTGACACAAATCTCGGGCGTGAGAAATAGGTAGGCGGTCGTGAGAGCGTGAGAAAAGTCCTGAAATCGTGTGACACACGACCAAATCGTGTGACTTGAGAGGTCTGCTAAAGGATCCCTAAATCCCTAAGAGATCCCCATATCACTAGTGTTATAGGGCCCAGGGATCCCCATATCCCTAGAGAAATGGGGATGGGGGTCCCCAATAAAAGGGATCCCCATTTCCAGGTCACAACGGTTCCGCTACATAGAGGGGCAAGAAGCGCAACGAGAACTTCGCTGGTTAGCGGGTATATAATAATTTTACCGCGGAAGAAGGGATGTGGGATGTGCACTACATCTCCTACGATGCTGTTTAAACTACGATGCTGTTTAAATTGGACTTAGACTGTCAGATTCACTATAGAACAGGCTTACCACGGTGACGAAGATTAATAATTATTAGCCCGCGAGTTGACTCCACGCGCTAATCACGTGCTTATTTCAGTCAGGGTGAAGTCCCTGGCCTGAGGCTGCGTCTATTTATTTGCTCATGCTCAGTATTAAGCGTCACTTGTGATTGTTGCAAAAGACTGATTTTTTTAGTTTATGCTGACTCTTATTGATCTGCCGATTTAGTAATGATAATTTCTTCGTGTACACTGCTCTGGTCAGCCTTGTCGCTGCTTTATATAAGTACCACTCTTTATTTCCAGTTGCTTGAGCTGGACTTTTCAATGGTGCACTACAGCCGCCTGACAGCATATGATGAAGGTAAGAGTTGTTTTAGCTCATGATGTAGCTGGCATAATGTTGCAGCATGTCTATTTTTATCTCTTCAGATACTGCTCCTAAAGTTTGGATTGCTTTTCCAGCTATTGAAGGTGGACAAATTTGGGATGCTGTTGTAAGTTGACTATTGCAATTCATAAGATTAACAATTTTATTTAAATTCGTCTTTAAATCTTGTCCTCTTAAACATCTTCTGCTTACTTTTGATTTATCAACTTCTCCTTTGACTCGTCCTTATTCTTTCCATCTTTTCACTTTCTCCTCCATCCTTCATATGTTCATTTATATCACTTCCTCCTCTTTTGGCTGCTCCTTCTCTTTCCAAATCTAAACGCTTTATAGAATTCCGAGACCAATGGAAGTATGATTTCATACAGTAGTGCAAGAAACACCAAGTACTACTGCAACGCTCAAGTTAAGCAGGTATGAAAATAGAGACTTGATTCAGTGCATTATCTGAAGAGTTGATTTTATGTTTCCTTTAGTTTAGTAATGTTCCACTACTGCATCTTATCACTTCCAAATCAGTGAATATTCGCCGCAATTCTACATTTTACGAAGAATATTTCAAAGAACGTCAGGAATACCAAATTCAACACACTGACTTTTATAGTCCTACTTCCCGTGTTTCTTTTCAATTTTCACTTCATCGAACAACAGGATCCCCCATAGACATTAACTTGGAGGAAGGAGCATATTCAACGGCTATTTCCAACAGGAAAAAGGCTTTGAAGAATCAGGTAATTTGTTTGTGATGAATTGTTCAAATCAACATAAAACTGTTGATTACAATGCACTCTTCTATGTAAGAATAGCTTAGGTCAGTCCAACAGAGATATTTATATTCTTTCATTTTCATTTTGCTCGCTTTTTTTCCTGCATTGTGTCTGCACACAGTGTAATGTTTTTGCTCTTTGGAAAACAAAAAGCTGTCACAAACATAATAGCAAAGATAGAATTTTGCCATTCTGAATTACATTATTTTTTGGCATTTTCCTGTTTGATCGATGAACTTCAATAGAGTTTTTGTGACCGAACTTCATTTAGTTCAAATTTGTGGTATTCTATGATGAAACAATTCAAAGGTTAGATTTCTAACATGAGAAACAATTATTTCCGATTTTCGAAAGGTATATGACTTGTGATGAAGTAATCTAACTGGCTGGTCCTGTTTATAAGTAAACTTTATACAATTTTATATACACAGAAAAAAAATAGTATGGGCTTAATAACCAGTATGCATGTGTGTACACCACAATTTTGTGATCTGTGTATTTGTCTTTACCCAAACGTTGGATAATGCCAGAAGTTTTATAGTAGCATTCATCTGGAGAGTTTCATGCCCAATTAAAAAAAAATTACCATGTGTTATTTTCAATGATATATGTGGTAAGAATTTTACTTAATCATGTGGTCATTAGCTGTATATATACTCTTTAATTGTGCCAACTATTCTGTAGCCACCCTTGGAATACTCAGTGGTATAACTTTAGATGTGTTCCTGCAACCATGCCTAGTTTGAACTATGACTTACAGGAACATTATGTAATTGTGACCCAAAAAGATTACCTGAGATAATCTTCTTGAATTCAGTGTTGCATATGCTTAGAGTGTGCTTCATCAACTTCATACAATTATTATAATACTTGAATGCTCTATTCTGTTTAACATTAGATTTTAGCTGATCTCTTAAAATGCTGATGATTTATCCTCAGTTTGTTTTTTCCTTTTCACAAATTATTACTGTAAGCTACTGACCTAGTTGTAAGCTGCTGTAAAAAATTCAGACTGACCTGCATGGTCTGTGTGAACTTAATCTTTCTAAGAAATAACAGTGCAGTACAACTCCATTTATACTTATATTTTTACTATTATTTTAGATCTCATACAATGTCATTCTGTGGATGGGATTTATGCTCATCATCTTGATTCTCTATGTTTGCACTGCTCACCTTGAGGAAAAACCAGAAGAACAAGTGCTTTTCAGGAAAGAGCAAGGTAAGGTTTAGGAAGCCAGTTTTACTCTCTCTCACAGAATAGTATATAGCTGCTTTGCCTCACATTTACGTTGCACCTTCTTTTGTTTATTCCAGAAAGTTCTCATGAGAATGATAATATGAAGGCAATTATCTTCTGAAAATTTGATAAGGTAAACAATTACATAATTATGCATTAACACACTCACCGGTGTGGCTTTAAGCTATATATAACAAAGGTTATTATGTAATAAAAACATAAAAAATGAGTGTAGGTTCTAAAATATCCTGTAAAGTTTAAAAATAGCCGCTATGTATCTACTTAAGATGAAGACCATAAATATTTGAAACTTGGGGAAACTTGGGGAAAATATTAAAAATATATATTCAAAATTAGTTCAAAGTGGTCAACATGTTCCATTTGACTGACTAGGAGTACGTATGTCCTAATCTTCTGGAAAACGACTTAAATTTGTCTGAAGGTAAAAGTGGTGGCGAAGAAGCTATTATTACCTTGGCAAGGCCATATTCATCCTAAAGCTCTACTATTGATTGAATATTCGTCCTGACTTACTTTTGAGCAAGCTTAAAGCTCTAACTCGTGCTGTTGATTTGGAAAGAGACAAATTTACCAGTGATGAAGAACACGCTGATAGGTAGCAAAGATTTGCTGTGTGTAAGCAGAGCATGTATTGACGTTTTATTCGTCAATAGCCTACCAGAAAATTTATTTTTTATCTTTATGTTTGAGGCATGAAGCAGAAGTATTTCGTTTGAAAATGTCACTATGGTTTTATGTGTTCACTTCTATGGGAATAAATACTAACCACAACATTGGTTAATCTAAAAACTATCACATATGTTATGTTGCTAATAACATTTAGAGACATTTTCACTTGCATTGTGTTTCTGGTGAGAAGGTTAATAGCATGTACATCAGATAACAAGCTGGTGTAATTACACATGGACTTTTATATTTTTTGTGTGTTATCTTTAGAGTTGCTCTTCTGTGAAGTCTGTTAAGACCACGACAAGGTAATTATGTAGAATTAGTTTATTTCCCTTGTCCATAATTATTACTGAACCACTCATCGAGTAGCTATATTCAGTTCATGGCCAGCTACAATATTTTTCACTAGTTATAACAATAGATTTTTTTCCATTCAGCTTGTTTATCTGCACTAAATTAAAATGATAGATACACTACTTGGTTATAGGCAAAGCCAAGGTTGTAGTGAATTGATAGTTTAATGTGGAGGATCATAGTGAACTTTAATTAAAAACCATGGCCATGATTGTGTACATTTTAAATACACTGTCCAGCTAGCTAATGTTCACATGGTGTATATTAGCTGGGTTAATTGTAATACCTTATTATTTGCTGCAGGTTTGATAACAAAATATCAAAAAAGAACAGATTCAGACAAGATGAAAGAAGATTTCATTTTAAGAAGCACCTCACGAAAGAAACATATTTAATCAAAACTCCCACCTTCACTTTTGTCAATTATTATCTTCAACAATATTTTAAACGTATATTAACCTACATTACTTCTAATATCATATATTATCAGAAATGAATATTTATTAAACTTTATCAACATTTACTCCAATAATTTGATTGTAGATTCACATAATATTTATTCAACAATATTATAAACAAATTCTGTACTGTACGATTACTTTCATCTGATGCAAATATGCTACAGGTTCTCTAAAAAGACCAAAAACTGGTTTAAAGAGAATACTTGGACTCGAACCTCTATATAGATTATTGCTATATATTAAAATCTGCAAATTCTTCCAAACAATGACTAAATTATTATATAAACTAAATATTGTCCAGATAAACAAGAATTTATATACAGTAGCAGTTTCATAATTCTTTAGGTTGGATGGAATTGTACGATTATTTTCAGCTGACATATTCAAATGTAGTGTAGATTTCACTTACAATCAGCCTTTGTTTTTATTGCCATGTTTTCCACTGGCTCTTCACTATTTGTGATTAACAAAACAATATTCAGTGTTCGTGTTCCCAAACACTATGTGCACACGAGTAGATGTAGCTAGTTAGCAATAATAGTTGCAACAATCTTATTCCATATAAGAAGTGTGAAGTAACACAACCAAAGTTCAATATTGTCTGTATCATTAAAGTGCACTGAATAAGCTGTGGTTAATTAACACACACCCACAAAATACTACAATGTACGGCATGTCATAAGCACTGCAAAACTGGGTTTGGAAGACGAGGCTAAGACTTTATTCACTTTATTAATGCACCCAAAAACTCTGCAAAATGCCATATGCTCATCTGCTATATATGGAGCTAAGAGCATTGCTTGTATTATTTTTTTTTACTCGCTGTATGCAATGCCAACAATTTAGGTGTCGACCACAATCCTTATATATATAACACTGCAGCTGCTGCTATACAGTTCTGTGTGAACTGGTATATAACACACTGACAAGATCGTGCAGTTAGAGTGAATCTCTCTATAACTGCAAAATGTGTGGCTGGTCCTGCAGTTAGGATAATCACATTCAACTTCAGGGTTTCCCTCACATCACCAATACCATCCTATTATGGTCATTATTATATGTAAATTATTAGAGGCTGTTTAACTGTCTGTCTGACTGACTACCTCTCTGTCTATCTCTGTCACTCTGTGTGTCAGTCTGCCTCTTATGTATGTACGATCCTATATGCAAGACTGAATAGAAGGCAATGGAGATCCAGATGAAATTTCACTTATGGATTGATGTTTTCTAGTGTGATCATCTGGAATGGGGGTCATCTTTGTATATGTTGTTGTCTCTGTTGTTCTCACATGCTAATCTAGACCAAGAGAGGTATTTGTTGCAGTCATTGTGCTCTAGACAGTTCTGCTAAAGTAAAAGAGGTGCTTGTTGTTGGTGGGCATCTAAAGTGACTTAAGTGAGCGAGGTCATTTTTTGTAAAAAGATTTTTCTGCCCAAGCAAAGGAATTAGGTTTATAAGTTTAATAGTTGACTTTCATGAGTATCACAGGGTTTTTTCATCTTTTTCTTCACTTCCCACTCTATGATCACTAGCTAACTTCTAAATAGGCATTAGGATAGAAAATCTAGCCGAAACATTGACCGATAAAATTCATGTGGAAATTCGAGAAAAAAGTTGTTATTGCCATACCTGGCATATCCATCTATTTATTGGAGAGTGCATACCATAATTATATTGGTTTGACCCAATTTTAAAATGGCAGCCAAACCAACATTAATATATCTCAGCCAAAATTCAACTTGCTAGCTTCATGTATCATAAACAGTGTGTTCAGCCACCAACTCTCCACCCCACCCTACACCTATACAATCCCCAACACTACATACAAGATGACTTACACAACAACATGGAAACACCAAAACACCATCACCACCCAGTAGTAGAACAAGCCAGTCAGAAATAGGAAAAACATATACTAACAAGACTTGAGAGCTCAGCTCTCCCACACTTGTGGAAGTTGTAGTTAAATTTTCATGCTCAGCAAAGTATTTCATTGAAAGAACACCCACGCTATATATTAGTTTGGCATACATTGACTAAAGCAATGTTGTATTATATTATTCTTTCAACTATTTTAGTGCAATATAAAGAATAGATAACATTAATAGCATTCCAATAATAGCATTTCAACTTAAAAAAAATCTTTGCATTCCACTCAATGCATTAAAAGGTCAACTTTATGCTACTAGAAAAATAAGAGTATCTAACATATCTAACATTCTAGTTTTTCATCTATAGATTTTCTTCTTTGGTCCAAGCATGGATGAGAGCAACTGACAGCCATACTTAGCAGCAAAAGCTTTCTTGTGTTATTTCTTCTATTATTCTCTGTGTGAACTTACTCATTGTAAGAAATAACAGTGCAGTACAACTCCATTTATACTTATATTTCTACTATTATTTTAGATCTCATTCTGTGGATGGGATTTATGCTCATCATCTTGATTCTCTATGTTTGCACTGCTCACCTTGAGGAAAATTCAGAAGAAGAAGTGCTTTTCAGGAAAGAGCATGGTAAGGTTTAGGAAGCCAGTTTTACTCTAATAGTATATAGCTGCTATGTCTCACATTTACGTTGCACCTTCTTTTGTTTATTCCAGAAAGTTCTCATGAGAATGATAATATGAAGGCAAGTATCTTGGCAAAATTTGATAAGGTAAACAATTGCATTAACACACTCACTGGTGTGGCTAAAAGGATTTTTTAATACTTGTGGTTACAACTTTAGAGATCCATAGATTCTGCAAACTTCATGGTATGGACTTGATATATAGTTCAAAAGATAGGTCTCTCTGTGTGATCTCTTTTGATACTAAAATATGTTTCATAGGTATAACTATAGGCAAGTTACTAAACCCTAAAGTGGAGGGACCTCAAAAACCTGAATCACTCCAACCTCCACAAAAATAACTCAAGATTGCTAAGTGCAAAATGGTACGAGTGGCTAGAGGAAGCTCTTCGGGACGCAATCAACTTTTTGAATAGGCGTTAAAAATTTAGTACCTGGTCGGACACGTGGGTGCAAAATTGAAGGCGTTGATTTTCAACGCCCTCAATTTTCCACCCGCGCGCCTGACCAGGTAATAAATTTTTAATGTGCGTAAGAGCTTCTTCAGGTAGTATTAGTTCTGCATACTCCACCAATCACTCTTTGACAAACTCCCCCTCCGAGAATGGCTTACTGTTTTTAGCGATTTTGTGGGATATCACAAAGCTAGTCTTGGTTGCTGCATCCCTGGATGTTTGAAGCTTGGTAAAAATGCCTTGCTGTGTAGCTAAGCTAGCAAAGCTTCCGATGTCCCCGCCCTTTCAGCATCAGTCAAGTTTTTGTATTTTTCCACGTGTTTCGTCTCGTAATGCCGACTCAAATTGTAATCCTTAAACACGACGATCTGCTCTCCGCAAACTAAACACACGGCTTTACCTCCGACTTTAGTAAATAAATACTTAGCAGTCCATTTTTTGGTTGAAAACCCTGCATTCAGCATCTACCTTTCTTTTTTTAGCATGAGCGGACATTTTGAGGCATGTTGTGACAATGATTCAATCACGTGCACGTCTTGATTTACGTATTGCGTCATTTTGTACGTGAATAAAAAAACACCTTCAAAATAAAAGCTTACACGGGCCGGTCAGAGTCAACCAAAGGGCCATATGTAGCCCAGGCGCCGTAAAATGCCCAGGTCTAGTATGGATTTGTGGATTTGTGTTAGCTGCTAGTCTCTGGATTTTTAAAAATCGGGAGAATTTTATGAAAATCTGGAGGTCGGGAGATTCCAAATTCGGGAGACTCCCGAAAAAATCGGAAGGGCTGGAATGTTTGCAGAGGCCTCAGGCTCAGCCACTGAAGACAATGTTGACCTATCTTACCAAGACTCTGATCTGAACTGTCCGAATCAGGTAGAGCAGGATCGCTATGTGGAGGACAATCTTCTCCAGAACATTCATGAGGATCTGCACATTTCATTCATCAAAGAAGGTGGTGATTCACCGCCAGGAACCTGCGAAAATGTGATTATGGCTAGCTAGCTACACTGTTTGTCTGTGCTACAGTATAGCAATTGTAGCAATTTTCATATTTTAGCTAATTTAACAACAGCAAACATAATATTTCCATGTCTAGTTGCTTAATACAGAATGTTTGCAACAGGAAGTTCATTGCTTTCCTATAATTTTATACAAATAGCTACTACAGAGGAGTTAATAGCACTATTTAATTTTAGTTAAGTGCAAACATTCTGCAATATCCTGTACGTTATAGAAACCACAAATGCAATGTGAACTATTGTGTTAATTGCATGCATGCTTTTGGCTTTATTGGGTCGGGTGAGTGTTTGAAGTTACTGTACATTGACAAGTAGCACCAAAATGATTAGTTTAGGGGACTCTACAAATATATCTTTCAGGTTGGGTTTCATGTGTTGAAGTGTGGACCGATTATAATGAGGCAGACTCTAACTCCGAAGAAAATCATGAGCTAGAATCACCACCAAGATCTCCAACTACGGAACACGTGGATACATCATTGAAACCATTCGTTCGACTGTTACTAGCATTCTTCCTTTCACTTCAGGCTCACTTTGACTTATCAGATCGACTGTTAAATATAATATCAATTTCTTAATTTGTGGTCCTTGGGAAACTGCATGCTCCATGTGCTTTTATTGGAGCTGAGCTTCCAACGTCATTTGATATGGCTCAAAAACTGTACACCAAGTTACAGAAGAAGGTCTTTCTGAGATTTTCAGTTTGTAAACATTGTACAGTTTGGAAGTATAGTGATTGTATTGAATATCACGATGCACATCAAAAGGCTAAACAGTGTTCATACATACCCAAATTTCGATGTGGTATTTAAAACAGTCGAACAGGCTACTAATCGTAGAATATTTTAACCACTAATGACATACTGTTATATGGATCTCCAAACATCTTTAGAACATGTTCTTTCAAGTGCCGAGTTTACAAGGAAATGTCCACTTTGGAAATCACGAAACATGCCTGATGGCTTTCTGGAAGATGTGTATATATGATGGTCGCGCTTTTTGAATTATGGTGGGAAGCCATTTTTGTCTGAAGATAATTAATATGCTTTCATGATCAATCTCTATTGGTTTCAGCCGTACAAGCACCTCACTTACTCAGTGGGTGCAATATACTTGTCTTTTTTCAATCTTCCTAGAAAACTACGCTATAAGCTAGAAAACATTTGCCTAGTTGGAATTCTTCCAGGGCCTCATGGAACCTAAGCTCACTGTCAATTCATACATTGACCCCGCAATACAAGATCTTTTAAAGTTTTGGGAAGGAGGGGAACTTAGTGTTCATGGTGAGAGAAAGATACGCTGTGCCATAATTTGCTGTTCATGTGACCTTCCAGCAGGAAGAAACCTTTGTGGTTTTTTAGGGCACAGTGCTCACCTAGGTTGTTCAAAGTGTACCAAATTCTTCCCATCAAGTTTAAATGGTCTTGACTTCCCGGGGTTTCAGAGAGAAACTAGGATTCCTCGCACAAATCAATCTCACAGACATAAGAATGTTAAAACGTTATCTCACTGCCAATCTAAGACTGAACTCAGCCTAAGACGTTTCCAGAGTGAAGTTAGCATATGCATGCCAAATTTGGGGTCATTTCGTCCAGTAGTTTAGGAGTAGGGGCACATACACATGCAAACCACACTGTTGATTGTTGAAATGAACATGTGCTCAATGGGTTTAAAAAAAGTGGGCCTGACATCCCTCATGATATACCATGCCCACCAAAACTATGTCCAAGACGTGTCCGAGTCAAAGTGCTTTCCAAAAGTGTCATTCAATACTAACATATTATACAGGAGAGGAGCCTAGCTATTGAGTACGCACACACAAACTTTTGAAAGATATATTGAGATATATAATTATATCTATTGATACTAAAATCATATGCATGGGGGTGGTGGGGGGAAAGTTGTGTCTTTAAAAAACAAAAAAGTGGTTTTGACCTTTAGCTCCCCCTTAAATGCCCCAAAAAGGCAATTTTAAGAAATACAAGAGTGCCGTTACACCCCCAGTTGGGCCATGATGCCCCCTGAAAATTTGTAGTGACTGTAAGGAAATAGATGAACAGAACATTATATTATACATAATTAAAATATGCTGCATGTGCATTATAATTATTTCATGTGACATAAATAATATAATGAATGACTCAACCATACTAAGATACTAAAGCTAATATTTATAAGATTTGGAAGGCAGTTCAAAATATCCCTTCGTGTTTCTGTTGTAGGAAAGATGGAGAACACATGTACAGTTCAAATTTCCATTACTTTAACATATGAACTGTCTTCCATAAATACCTCATGATATATAGTTCATATTTATTTTGTAGGACAGATGAAGGACATCACTGGTATGTCCTTCACGAATCCTATATACAGGATAGTTCAATTTTTGCCCAGTGTCACTTGCAGCTCTTTCTGTCTTCTGGCCTGGTCAAGAGGATCTAGTCGAAACATCGAGAGAATAAAATTCAAGTTGATTATTGACGTCATTGTAATTATATAGCAGTATTAAAATAACCTTCTCAATAATCAACTTCAAATTTTATTCCAGTGATTGTTGAGAAGATAATTTTAATAATATGTCAACTGAGGAGTATATTATAGTAGTAGAACATAATAATAATATGATGATGATGATGATGATGAGATGATGATGATGATGATGATGATGATGATGATGATGATGATGATGATGATGATGATGATGATGATATTAAAAATATATATAATAATAATAATAATAATAATAATAATAATAATAATAATAATAATAATAATAATAATAATAATAATAATAATAATAATAATAATAATAATAATAATAATAATAATAATAGTAATAGTAATAGTAATAGTAGTAATAATAATAATAATAATAATAATAATAATAATAATAATAATAATAATAATAATAATAATAATAATAATAATAATAATAATAATAATAATAATAATAATAATAATAATAATAATAATAATAGTAATAGTAATAGTAATAGTAGTAATAATAATAATAATAATAATAATAATAATAATAATAATAATAATAATAATAATAATAATAATAATAATAATAATAATAATAATATATTATTATTATATATATATATTAGGAATGATAATGATGATAATAATAATAATAATAATAATAATAATAATAATAATAATAATAATAATAATAATAATAATAATAATAATAATATATTATTATATATATTAGGAATGATAATGATGATAATAATAATAATAATAATAATAATAATAATAATAATAATAATAATAATAATAATAATAATAATAGTAGTAGTAGTTGTAGTTGTAGTAGTAGTAGTAGTAATAATAATAGTAATAATAATAATAATAATAATAATAATAATAATAATAATAATAATAATAATAATAATAATAATAATAGTAGTTGTAGTTGTAGTAGTAGTAATAATAATAATAATAGTAATAATAATAATAATAATAATAATAATAATAATAATAATAATAATAATAATAATAATAATAATAATAATAATAATAATAATATATATTTTTAGTAATGTTAATAATAATAATAATAATAATAATAATAATAATAATAATAATAATAATAATAATAATAATAATAATAATAATAATAATAATAATAATAATAATAATAATAATAATAATAAAATAAAAAATACAACAATAACAACAATAATAGTTAGTAATAATGTCAATAATAATAATAATAGATATAACAAAAATAGTAATGTCAATAATAATAATAATAATAATAATAATAATAAGTAACAATAGGCTTGAGAGAGGTCTCCCCCCCCCCCCATTTCAAGTGGAGCTCTATGCAAGATACTCTTTGTTTGTGTCAGTCTGCCAGGCCCTTTGGAATGCAGTGATTGGGTAGTTAAAATAAAACAAGGGAATTCAACCTTTGACCTGTGAGATCATATGTCAATATCATTTTGATTGATTATTATTATTTTATCCAGCTTGCTAGTGTTTGAGGGTCTGTCTAGCAAGACTGGCCCTGTCCCACACCTCACCTATGTAGTCCAATCTCAGCACTAGTCTTGTACCCAGAACCTTCACCAATTTACAGAATTTCTATATAGACAGATCTACAGGGGCAAAATGCTCACCCTTCAGATCCAATTTAGAGATCTCCAATCAGAACATGTGTAAGTTCTTATGTTGCATTAAGACATATATGGTACCTGCTTCTTTCGAGGTTCTGCCAGATAGTCTGAACCATCTTTATTATATTAAAGGACCTGCTTCACTCTCCAGACATGTCTTTGTAATTGTCATCAAGACCCTTAGTTACATCAGTGAGAGGAATGAAGAAAGAAGAAAAAAATTATGAATAAACTATGTTGGAACTATGTTGGTAAAAAGATAAAGGAAACGACACTTACAACAACGCAATGAGTTTGACCATTTAGCCAGGTGTTCATGAGTTAAATGGTAAAGGGTCGTCATTTACCTAGCATGTTTCCTTTCCTTTTTCAAGATATATAGCTGTTGTTTGTTTGTTGTTGTTTGTGTATGTTGCAGATGTCGTTTGGAGGAGTACCCCTAAATTATAACAGCACAAAGTTAACTCAGAGCTTCAGAGACGTCAAGCACCAGTTTGGGTGTTTGGGATGGTCGACACATCCCACACACCTGCACTTGGCATCATGGAAGTGGTGGCTACAAGGGATGCTGCTACCTTGCTTCCTATAATACAGCGTCATGTCAGGCCAGGCAGTGAATGTGGAGTGACGAGTGGAGAGCATACAACAGAGTGGGAACTATGCCTGGAATTTCAGCACATCGCACTGTGAATCATTCGCTGTTTTTCAAAGATCCGTTAACAGGTGTGCACACTGAGAACATTGGAACAGGGTTAAAAAGTTTAGGATCAATTCACATATACGGCCAGTAGACCCTTGAAAATCGTGCGCGTATAATTAACTGGAAAAAAATAATCAACTAAAAGCATAGCATAAACTGGCGTTAATGAACCTAATTATAATTGCTATAATTCAATTGCTATATATTTTATAATTGTTATTCTTTCTATAAATCAAATTCTCAATTCTTATTGTTATTTTATACATACATTTCATTATCATATCATTCATACAGGGTGTTGTTGACTTATATTTAACATTATATTATTAAATGCAATGTGTTTGGACTGTCCATGTCTCTCTCGCCACATAAATTCATCCAGGTAGCTTCCGGTCTGATGTGCATGGCATCCTTTCATCCTCTTCAGTTTGGTCTTTACCCTATTCCAATACGACTCAATGTTTTGTGTATGGGTACCCGACCCAGGGTCTACAAAATTCAATGAATGGTTGACAGTTGGTGGCTAGAGACACCAGCCAGTGATCCAACTTGGTTATAAGCCCTCCACTGGTCGGAGTGGATGACTGTGTTGGGTTCAATATAATGGGCAGTAGGGTGGCCGCATATCTTTTGGCCACTTCCTGCATGTATCCCAAGGCTGGTGAGGTCGTGATGGCGACCATTCCAAACACCCAGACTTCTTGGGCTGGAGGTCTGCCTCTGTGGTGCTGTATGTTAGATTAGGTAAAGTAAGATAATGTGATCCAGATAAGGTAAATAAGATAAGGTAGGTTTCTAAATATACTATATCTGTCTATAAACCGATTTGCACCACTCCTCCAAGCACAATTGGCGCTTGCAATAACTTGGTCGAACAGACTTCCCTCAGCCACTGGTAGATATCCACCCCTCTTTGTGGACTGATGCCAGCATCTCGGCTTGCCTCGCATACCGGATACTCCCTAGCCCACAGATACATTATCAGGACCCATTGCCTGAGCGTTAATCTATGTAAAACCAAGAAACAGCATATAGCAAGGGCATTGACAGTGGGTATATAATTGCTAACTTTGATTTCGAAAAAAATATTCCTGCATTGATACTGGTCCTGGTTGAACATGCCGGGCATCTCCAGCAATAGCCATCTGAAACATCCTCTCTTCTGACCTCCCTCATGGCAACCCTGGCAGTACACCTTTAGACAAAAATGGTGATGTAGATAGAAGTCCTTTGCCCCTAAGGTAGGTCATCAACGTTTCCACATCCCGAAATACAATCTCTCCTATTTCCAACAGTGACATGCTTTCAGAAGTGATTCTATCTGCAATACTCAGAAGTGATTCTATCTGCAATAGTCAGAAGTGATTCTATCTGCAATACCCTCATTACCCTCATTAATGTCTTCAAAGGATAGTAATACTCTCATTAATGTCTTCAAAGGATGATAGTCCATTAACACCATGCTTTTAGTTGATTATTTTTTCCCAGTTAATTATACGCGCACGATTTTCAAGGGTCTACTGGCCGTATATGTGAATTGATCCCCCAAAACAATTGGAAGCTGAGGGAGTGTGCATCCATAAGTTCAGGTGAGATATCTATGAACCAACTGAACTCTCGGTTGACATCACGATATTACAATAAATCAACTTGAAATTTAATCTCTGGTGAGAAGGTCATTGTAATAAGATATCTATGGTTGACTTGACTTAGTATAGCCAGATAGCTTGGTTGCTATAGTCATATGTTCTCAATGAACTCTCAGTTGACATAAAACATTACAATAACCAACTTACAATTTCACTTTGGTTATTGAGAAGGTTATACTGTAAAGTCATAGGTTGTTGTTAGTTTTTGACAGTGGTTAGAGAGACAGTGGTTAGAGAACTTGTAGAGACCTAATTCTAACAGCAGTGCTTGCCCACACTTCCTTCACTCCTCAAGTTTCAGTCATGGAAGTGACTGCCTCTCATTCATTATTGTTTGGTTCTGCTTCTGTTTAGCACTTTTATATCATCAATAATTGTGTTAGGTTTGGTATGTATGGGCCTCGTACAGAGGAAAGGGGAATGGTGGGAGATCCTCTAAGAACCACCCTCCCCCTTCACTCCACCCAATCTAATTATAATTATAAGCACGAAAGTTTAAAGGTCATTTTTAAAGGTCATTGCAGCTTAAGGTGCCCATGCTTTTATTATATTTTCCATTATAAGATTTCTTCAAAGGATCATCTCTCAATTCTGCTCCTCCCACTGTGTTGTCTTTGTGGGAGCAAAAGTTTAAATTACAACTGATATTTGAGAAGTTCTTGCTATTATAATTGTGTGGCCTTCAAGTAGATCATTATTGAAGCACACAGTGCACTCTGCCAGTATTTCAACATGCAGGCTACAAAAATGAAAAATAAATCACATTTGTATGGTCTAAACTCACTGGTAGCTGCTAACTTTGTTTTCAGCCATTTTTAGCTTTCCAGTCTTCGTTGGCCAACCTAAAGAAAAGGGAAGCCAAAAAAGTGTTCTTCCCAGCACTTTCCTCTTCCTCCCCCAGCCACACCTGCTGCAGCTCAGCTGCAATAATGCATTAAATAATACCAGCATTTTATAATGCCAGTGTCAGCTGAGGCATCAACTTTGTTGCTTGTCTGCCACTTTAACACGAGAGTCACACCAATATAGGGACCACACCTCCAATATATGTTGTTATTATTATTATTATTATTATTATTATTATTATTATTATTATTATTATTATTATTATTATTATTATTATTATTATTATTATTATATTATTATTTTATATTATTATTATTGTTATTATTATTATCATTATTATTATTGTTGCTGCTGTTGTTATTATTATGATTATGATTATTAATAATATTATTATCGTCATTATTATTATTATTATTATTATTATTATTATTATTATTATTATTTTTTTATTATTATTATTATTATTATTATCACGACTACTATTGCTATTATCGTTATCATTATCATTACTTTTGTCATGATTATCAATAGTTAGTATATTATTATTATTATCATTATTATTATCATTATTATTATTGTTGTTGTTGTTGTTATCACCACTACTAAGTACTGCTACTACTACTATTATTATTACTCCTATTACTATAACTATTATTATTATTGTTGTTGTTGTTACTATCTCTATTACTATTATTACTGTTATTATTTATCATTTATTATTATTATTATTATTATTATTATTATTATTATTATTATTATTATTATTATTATTATTATTATTATTATTATTGTTATAGTTAACAGAAATTTTCCTCAAGGTTATGCTTATGACAATAGTTGATACCACAGACCTTCAGCAAAACTAGATAACTGATTATGATGCATGTATCTATGTGTGTGTATATGGGACATATGATGCATGTATCTATATTAAATACATAGGGACATATGATGCATGTATCTATGTGTGTGTATATGGGACATATGATGCATGTATCTATGTGTGTGTATATTAAATACATAGGGACATATGATGCATGTATCTATGTGTTTGTATTAAATACATAGGGACATATGATGCATGTATCTATGTGTGTATATATTAAATACATAGGGTCATATGATGCATGTATCTATGTGTGTGTATATTAAATACAGGGACATATGATGCAAGCATCTATGTGTGTGTGTATATACATAGGGACATATGATGCATGTATATACATAGGGACATATGATGCATGTATCTATGTGTGTGTATATGGGACATATGATGCTGTATCTATGTGTGTGTATATTAAATACATAGGGACATATGATGCATGTATCTATGTGTTTGTATTAAATACATAGGGACATATGATGCATGTATCTATGTGTGTATATATTAAATACATAGGGTCATATGATGCATGTATCTATGTGTGTGTATATTAAATACAGGGACATATGATGCAAGCATCTATGTGTGTGTGTATATACATAGGGACATATGATGCATGTATCTATGTGTGTGTATATTAAATTAAATACAGGGACATATGATGCATGTATCTATGTGTGTGTGTATTAAATACATAGGGACATATGATGCATGTATCTATGTGTGTATATATTAAATACAGGGACATATGATGCATGTATCTATGTGTGTGTATTAAATACATAGGGACATATGATGCATGTATCTATGTGTGTGTGTATTAAATACATAGGGACATATGATGCATGTATCTATGTGTGTGTATATTAAATACATAGGGACATATGATGCATGTATCTATGTGTGTGTGTATTAAATACAGGGACATATGATGCATGTATCTATGTGTGTGTGTATTAAATACAGGGACATATGATGCATGTACCTATGTGTGTGTGTATTAAATACATAGGGACATATGATGCATGTATCTATGTGTGTGTGTATTAAATACATAGGGACATATGATGCATGTATCTATGTGTGTGTGTATTAAATACAGGGACATATGATGCATTAATTATGCATGGTAAAGTGTGACATCTATGATTTGGTAATTCTGGAGTTACACTGAGTAACTTCTTGTAAGTAACTTCTTGTAAGAAGCTGCTTGACTATTGAATAGAAACAAGACAGAAAAGTGTTAGTAGACCACAGCCACTTATAAGACTCTTTATAATGAGCACCACTATTATACTGCCTGTGCAATTAATGTTGCTATCATTACTGTATGGAGGATACTTTCCTTGGGGCAATATAATCATTGTGGGGGAAGACTCGTGGTTTTATAATGCACTTGCTAATTGCGCATGTGTGTCTGATATCTGCACCTCTTTGCCGTTCGGGATGGGGAGCAATAACAAATTCTTGCGAAGCAGGGTGTGTGTGGTTCAAGGTGATCACACCCCTAATCTTATTTTTTATCAGCAATAGCAAATTCTTCCGAAGTAAGCTAATTTGGGATAGTGTCTCTGGTGAGCAACTGCAGTACTTGCCAGAGACTCATAATCAGCAGGTGTATTTTGTTGTGGGAGGTGCTGAAGTCTGGGCATATAATATAGCTGATTATGTTCTCGGGAAGATGTCTTCAGTCTGTGCTTTACTATTGCTATGAGGTGGAGTGATTCATTGCATAGTTGCAGGTGCTGGATGCAAGTTGTCCTTTTATCCTTATTAAAGTAGGGAGACATGGAACGGGAATAGAAATCACTAGCTAGCTAACGGTCCAGCACAATTCACAATACTAGGAGTGATCTCTCTATAGCCATGCTGAGAGGGGGTGTTCATATGTGTGTTCCATATATCATGTGAGATTACCCTTTACCAACTCAGTGAGGGTGGGGCTCACAGTACTACAGTAATCCTTAGATGGAAATGGGGTTTTCCCTCACCACGAAAGGCATGAACTGGATGGTGTCTCAGTAGGTAAAGGGTCCTACAGATGTTTGTGGTCTACACTTGTTATTAATAAAATTGTTATCTAGTGAATATGTGGTGTATGTATGTGTGTGTAAGGGGGGAGAGGGTTTGACTGTGCTATGCAAAGGTGTGGAGGGTTTTATATTGGGGGGTGGGGTTGAGTGAAAAAGGGGGACACTGGCATACCTACCATCGTTAATTCTTCAATATTTATTTGTTATCTCCAGCTAAAACCCTGTACCACTTTAGGGTTGCTTCACTCACTCATAGCAAGATGATGGCTGGCTCCTGCCGCACCAAAGCAGACCATTAACATAGTCATCTGCAAGTGTGCTGCACTCAATCACCAGCACCTCCTCCACTCACTCACCAGCACCTCCTGCACTCACTCACTCACCAGCACCTCCTGCACTCACTCACTCACCAGCACCTCCTCCACTCACTCACTCACCAGCACCTCCTGCACTCATTCACTCATCAGCACCTCCTGCACTCACTCACTCACCAGCACCTCCTGCACTCACTCACTCACCAGCACCTCCTACACTCACTCACTCACCAGCACCTCCTGCACTCACTTACTCACCAGCACCTCCTCCACTCACTCACCAGCACCTCCTCCACTCACTCACTCACCAGCACTTCCTGCACTCACTCACTCACCAGCACCTCCTCCACTCACTCACTCACCAGCACCTCCTCCACTCACTCACTCACCAGCACCTCCTGCACTCACTCACTCACCAGCACCTCCTCCACTCACTCACTCACCAGCACCTCCTCCACTCACTCACTCACCAGCACCTCCTCCACTCACTCACTCACCAGCACCTCCTCCACTCACTCACTCACCAGCACCTCCTACACTCACTCACTCACCAGCACCTCCTGCACTCACTCACTCACCAGCACCTCCTCCACTCACTCACTCACTCACCAGCACCTCCTCCACTCACTCACTCACCAGCACCTCCTCCACTCACTCACTCACCAGCACCTCCTGCACTCACCAGCACCTCCTGCACTCACTCACTCACCAGCACCTCCTCCACTCACTCACTCACCAGCACCTCCTGCACTCACCAGCACCTCCTGCACTCACTCACTCACCAGCACCTCCTCCACTCACTCACTCACCAGCACCTCCTCCACTCACTCACTCACCAGCACCTCCTCCACTCACTCACTCACCAGCACCTCCTGCACTCACTCACTCACCAGCACCTCCTTCACTCACTCACTCACCAGCACCTCCTTCACTCACTCACTCACCAGCACCTCCTGCACTCACTCACTCACCAGCACCTCCTCCACTCACTCACTCACCAGCACCTCCTGCACTCACTCACTCACCAGCACCTCCTGCACTCACTCACTCACCAGCACCTCCTGCACTCACTCACTCACCAGCACCTCCTGCACTCACTCACTCACCAGCACCTCCTGCACTCACTCACTCACCAGCACCTCCTCCACTCACTCACTCACCAGCACCTCCTCCACTCACTCACTCACCAGCACCTCCTGCACTCACTCACTCACCAGCACCTCCTACACTCACTCACTCACCAGCACCTCCTGCACTCACTCACTCACCAGCACCTACTCCACTCACTCACTCACCAGCACCTCCTGCACTCACTCACTCACCAGCACCTCCTCCACTCACTCACTCACCAGCACCTCCTCCACTCACTCACTCACCAGCACCTCCTGCACTCACTCACTCACCAGCACCTCCTGCACTCACTCACTCACCAGCACCTCCTGCACTCACTCACCAGCACCTCCTGCACTCACTCACCAGCACCTCCTGCACTCACTCACTCACCAGCACCTCCTACACTCACTCACTCACCAGCACCTCCTGCACTCACTCACTCACCAGCACCTCCTGGACTCACTCACTCACCAGCACCTCCTCCACTCACTCACTCACCAGCACCTCCTGCACTCACCCACTCACCAGCACCTCCTCCACTCACTCACTCACCAGCACCTCCTGCACTCACTCACTCACCAGCACCTCCTGCACTCACTCACTCACCAGCACCTCCTGCACTCACTCACCAGCACCTCCTGCACTCACTCACTCACCAGCACCTCCTCCACTCACTCACTCACCAGCACCTCCTGCACTCACTCACTCACCAGCACCTCCTCCACTCACTCACTCACCAGCACCTCCTCCACTCACTCACTCACCAGCACCTCCTGCACTCACTCACTCACCAGCACCTCCTGCACTCACTCACTCACCAGCACCTCCTCCACTCACTCACTCACCAGCACCTCCTGCACTCACTCACTCACCAGCACCTCCTGCACTCACTCACTCACCAGCACCTCCTGCACTCACTCACTCACCAGCACCTCCTCCACTCACTCACTCACCAGCACCTCCTGCACTCACTCACTCACCAGCACCTCCTCCACTCACTCACTCACCAGCACCTCCTGCACTCACTCACTCATCAGCACCTCCTCCACTCACTCACTCACCAGCACCTCCTCCACTCACTCACTCACCAGCACCTCCTACACTCACTCACTCACCAGCACCTCCTCCACTCACTCACTCACCAGCACCTCCTGCACTCACTCACTCACCAGCACCTCCTGCACTCACTCACTCACCAGCACCTCCTCCACTCACTCACTCACCAGCACCTCCTGCACTCACTCACTCACTCACCAGCACCTCCTGCACTCACTCACTCACCAGCACCTCCTCCACTCACTCACTCACCAGCACCTCCTCCACTCACTCACTCACCAGCACCTCCTCCACTCACTCACTCACCAGCACCTCCTGCACTCACTCACTCACCAGCACCTCCTGCACTCACTCACTCACTCACCAGCACCTCCTGCACTCACTCACCAGCACCTCCTCCACTCACTCACTCACAAGCACCTCCTGCACTCACTCACTCACCAGCACCTCCTCCACTCACTCACTCACCAGCACCTCCTCCACTCACTCACTCACCAGCACCTCCTGCACTCACTCACTCACCAGCTCCTCCTGCACTCACTCACTCACCAGCACCTCCTCCACTCACTCACTCACCAGCACCTCCTGCACTCACTCACTCACCAGCACCTCCTCCACTCACTCACTCACCAGCACCTCCTGCACTCACTCACTCACCAGCACCTCCTGCACTCACTCACTCACCAGCACCTCCTCCACTCACTCACTCACCAGCACCTCCTGCACTCACTCACTCACCAGCACCTCCTCCACTCACTCACTCACCAGCACCTCCTGCACTCACTCACTCACCAGCACCTCCTCCACTCACTCACTCACCAGCACCTCCTCCACTCACTCACTCACCAGCACCTCCTGCACTCACTCACTCACCAGCACCTCCTGCACTCACTCACTCACCAGCACCTCCTCCACTCACTCACTCACCAGCACCTCCTACACTCACTCACTTACCAGCACCTCCTCCACTCACTCACTCACTCACCAGCACCTCCTACACTCACTCACTCACCAGCACCTCCTCCACTCACTCACTCACCAGCACCTCCTGCACTCACTCACTCACCAGCACCTCCTACACTCACTCACACACCAGCACCTCCTGCACTCACTCACTCACCAGCACCTCCTCCACTTACTCACTCACCAGCACCTCCTCCACTCACTCACTCACCAGCACCTCCTCCACTCACTCACTCACCAGCACCTCCTACACTCACTCACTCACCAGCACCTCCTGCACTCACTCACTCACCAGCACCTCCTCCACTCACTCACTCACCAGCACCTCCTGCACTCACTCACTCACCAGCACCTCCTCCACTCACTCACTCACCAGCACCTCCTGCACTCACTCACTCATCAGCACCTCCTCCACTCACTCACTCACCAGCACCTCCTCCACTCACTCACTCACCAGCACCTCCTACACTCACTCACTCACCAGCACCTCCTCCACTCACTCACTCACCAGCACCTCCTGCACTCACTCACTCACCAGCACCTCCTGCACTCACTCACTCACCAGCACCTCCTCCACTCACTCACTCACCAGCACCTCCTGCACTCACTCACTCACTCACCAGCACCTCCTGCACTCACTCACTCACCAGCACCTCCTCCACTCACTCACTCACCAGCACCTCCTCCACTCACTCACTCACCAGCACCTCCTCCACTCACTCACTCACCAGCACCTCCTGCACTCACTCACTCACCAGCACCTCCTGCACTCACTCACTCACTCACCAGCACCTCCTGCACTCACTCACCAGCACCTCCTCCACTCACTCACTCACAAGCACCTCCTGCACTCACTCACTCACCAGCACCTCCTCCACTCACTCACTCACCAGCACCTCCTCCACTCACTCACTCACCAGCACCTCCTGCACTCACTCACTCACCAGCACCTCCTGCACTCACTCACTCACTCACCAGCACCTCCTGCACTCACTCACCAGCACCTCCTCCACTCACTCACTCACAAGCACCTCCTGCACTCACTCACTCACCAGCACCTCCTCCACTCACTCACTCACCAGCACCTCCTCCACTCACTCACTCACCAGCACCTCCTGCACTCACTCACTCACCAGCTCCTCCTGCACTCACTCACTCACCAGCACCTCCTCCACTCACTCACTCACCAGCACCTCCTGCACTCACTCACTCACCAGCACCTCCTCCACTCACTCACTCACCAGCACCTCCTGCACTCACTCACTCACCAGCACCTCCTGCACTCACTCACTCACCAGCACCTCCTCCACTCACTCACTCACCAGCACCTCCTGCACTCACTCACTCACCAGCACCTCCTCCACTCACTCACTCACCAGCACCTCCTGCACTCACTCACTCACCAGCACCTCCTCCACTCACTCACTCACCAGCACCTCCTCCACTCACTCACTCACCAGCACCTCCTGCACTCACTCACTCACCAGCACCTCCTGCACTCACTCACTCACCAGCACCTCCTCCACTCACTCACTCACCAGCACCTCCTACACTCACTCACTTACCAGCACCTCCTCCACTCACTCACTCACTCACCAGCACCTCCTACACTCACTCACTCACCAGCACCTCCTCCACTCACTCACTCACCAGCACCTCCTCCACTCACTCACTCACCAGCACCTCCTCCACTCACTCACTCACCAGCACCTCCTACACTCACTCACTCACCAGCACCTCCTGCACTCACTCACTCACTAGCACCTCCTCACTCACTCACTCACCAGCACCTCCTCACTCACTCACTCACCAGCACCTCCTGCAGTCACTCACTCACCAGCACCTCCTGCACTCACTCACTCACCAGCACCTCCTGCACTCACCAGAACCTCCTGCACTCACTCACTCACCAGCACCTCCTCCACTCACTCACTCACCAGCACCTCCTCCACTCACTCACTCACCAGCACCTCCTATACTCACTCACTCACCAGCACCTCCTCCACTCACTCACCAGCACCTCCTGCACTCACTCACTCACCAGCACCTCCTGCACTCACTCACTCACCAGCACCTCCTCCACTCACTCACTCACCAGCACCTCCTGTACTCACTCACTCACCAGCACCTCCTCCACTCACTCACTCACCAGTACCTCCTCCACTCACTCACCAGCACCTCCTGTACTCACTCACTCACCAGCACCTCCTCCACTCACTCACTCACCAGTACCTCCTCCACTCACTCACCAGCACCTCCTGCACTCACTCACTCACCAGCACCTCCTCCACTCACTCACCAGCACCTCCTGCACTCACTCACTCACCAGCACCTCCTCCACTCACTCACTCACCAGCACCTCCTCCACTCACTCACTCACCAGCACCTCCTCCACTCACTCACTCACCAGCACCTCCTCCACTCACTCACTCACCAGCACCTCCTCCACTCACTTACTCACTCACCAGCACCTCCTGCACTCACTCACTCACCAGCACCTCCTCCACTCACTCACCAGCACCTCCTGCACTCACTCACTCACCAGCACCTCCTGCACTCACTCACTCACCAGCACCTCCTCCACTCACTCACCAGCACCTCCTGCACTCACTCACTCACCAGCACCTCCTCCACTCACTCACCAGCACCTCCTACACTCACTCACTCACCAGCACCTCCTCCACTCACTCACTCACCAGCACCTCCTACACTCACTCACTCACCAGCACCTCCTCCACTCATTCACTCACCAGCACCTCCTCCACTCACTCACTCACCAGCACCTCCTCCACTCACTCACTCACCAGCACCTCCTCCACTCACTCACTCACCAGCACCTCCTGCACTCACTCACTCACCAGCACCTCCTGCACTCACTCACTCACCAGCACCTCCTGCACTCACTCACTCACCAGCACCTCCTGCACTCACTCACTCACCAGCACCTCCTCCACTCACTCACTCACCAGCACCTCCTGCACTCACTCACTCACCAGCACCTCCTCCACTCACTCACTCACCAGCACCTCCTACACTCACTCACTCACCAGCACCTCCTCCACTCACTCACTCACCAGCACCTCCTGCACTCACTCACTCACCAGCACCTCCTGCACTCACTCACTCACCAGCACCTCCTCCACTCACTCACTCACCAGCACCTCCTCCACTCACTCACTCACCAGCACCTCCTCCACTCACTCACTCACCAGCACCTCCTCCACTCACTCACTCACCAGCACCTCCTGCACTCACTCACTCACCAGCACCTCCTGCACTCACTCACTCACCAGCACCTCCTGCACTCACTCACTCACCAGCACCTCCTCCACTCACTCACTCACCAGCACCTCCTTCACTCACTCACTCACCAGCACCTCCTGCACTCACTCACTCACCAGCACCTCCTCCACTCACTCACTCACCAGCACCTCCTGCACTCACTCACTCAACAGCACCTCCTACACTCACTCACTCACCAGCACCTCCTGCACTCACTCACTCACCAGCACCTCCTCCACTCACTCACTCACCAGCACCTCCTGCACTCACTCACTCACCAGCACCTCCTGCACTCACTCACTCACCAGCACCTCCTCCACTCACTCACTCACCAGCACCTCCTGCACTCACTCACTCACCAGCACCTCCTCCACTCACTCACTCACCAGCACCTCCTGCACTCACTCACTCACTCACCAGCACCTCCTGCACTCACTCACTCACCAGCACCTCCTCCACTCACTCACTCACCAGCACCTCCTGCACTCACTCACTCACCAGCACCTCCTCCACTCACTCACTCACCAGCACCTCCTGCACTCACTCACTCACTCACCAGCACCTCCTGCACTCACTCACCAGCACCTCCTCCACTCACTCACTCACCAGCACCTCCTGCACTCACTCACTCACCAGCACCTCCTCCACTCACTCACTCACCAGCACCTCCTGCACTCACTCACTCACCAGCACCTCCTGCACTCACTCACTCACCAGCACCTCCTCCACTCACTCACTCACCAGCACCTCCTGCACTCACTCACTCACCAGCACCTCCTCCACTCACTCACTCACCAGCACCTCCTGCACTCACTCACTCACCAGCACCTCCTCCACTCACTCACTCACCAGCACCTCCTGCACTCACTCACTCACCAGCACCTCCTCCACTCACTCACTCACCAGCACCTCCTCCACTCACTCACTCACCAGCACCTCCTGCACTCACTCACTCACCAGCACCTCCTCCACTCACTCACTCACCAGCACCTCCTACACTCACTCACTTACCAGCACCTCCTCCACTCACTCACTCACTCACCAGCACCTCCTACACTCACTCACTCACCAGCACCTCCTGCACTAACTCACTCACCAGCACCTCCTACACTCACTCACACACCAGCACCTCCTGCACTCACTCCCAGCACCTCCTCCACTTACTCACTCACCAGCACCTCCTCCACTCACTCACTCACCAGCACCTCCTCCACTCACTCACTCACCAGCACCTCCTACACTCACTCACTCACCAGCACCTCCTGCACTCACTCACTCACTAGCACCTCCTCACTCACTCACTCACCAGCACCTCCTCACTCACTCACTCACCAGCACCTCCTGCAGTCACTCACTCACCAGCACCTCCTGCACTCACTCACTCACCAGCACCTCCTCCACTCACTCACTCACCAGCACCTCCTCCACTCACTCACTCACCAGCACCTCCTGCACTCACTCACTCACCAGCACCTCCTCCACTCACTCACTCACCAGCACCTCCTGCACTCACTCACTCACCAGCACCTCCTCCACTCACTCACTCACCAGCACCTCCTCCACTCACTCACTCACCAGCACCTCCTCCACTCACTCACTCACCAGCACCTCCTGCACTCACTCACTCACCAGCACCTCCTCCACTCACTCACTCACCAGCACCTCCTGCACTCACTCACTCACCAGCACCTCCTGCACTCACTCACTCACCAGCACCTCCTCCACTCACTCACTCACCAGCACCTCCTGCACTCACTCACTCACCAGCACCTCCTCCACTCACTCACTCACCAGCACCTCCTGCACTCACTCACTCACCAGCACCTCCTGCACTCACTCACTCACCAGCACCTCCTCCACTCACTCACTCACCAGCACCTCCTGCACTCACTCACTCACCAGCACCTCCTCCACTCACTCACTCACCAGCACCTCCTCCACTCACTCACTCACCAGCACCTCCTACACTCACTCACTCACCAGCACCTCCTGCACTCACTCACTCACCAGCACCTCCTGTACTCACTCACTCACCAGCACCTCCTCCACTCACTCACTCACCAGTACCTCCTCCACTCACTCACCAACACCTCCTCCACTCACTCACTCACCAGCACCTCCTACACTCACTCACTCACCAGCACCTCCTCCACTCACTCACCAGCACCTCCTGCACTCACTCACTCACCAGCACCTCCTGCACTCACTCACTCACCAGCACCTCCTCCACTCACTCACCAGCACCTCCTGCACTCACTCACTCACCAGCACCTCCTCCACTCACTCACCAGCACCTCCTACACTCACTCACTCACCAGCACCTCCTCCACTCACTCACTCACCAGCACCTCCTCCACTCACTCACTCACCAGCACCTCCTGCACTCACTCACTCACCAGCACCTCCTCCACTCACTCACCAGCACCTCCTCCACTCACTCACTCACCAGCACCTCCTCCACTCATTCACTCACCAGCACCTCCTCCACTCACTCACTCACCAGCACCTCCTCCACTCACTCACTCACCAGCACCTCCTCCACTCACTCACTCACCAGCACCTCCTCCACTCACTCACTCACCAGCACCTCCTGCACTCACTCACTCACCAGCACCTCCTGCACTCACTCACTCACCAGCACCTCCTCCACTCACTCACTCACCAGCACCTCCTCCACTCACTCACTTACCAGCACCTCCTCCACTCACTCACTCACCAGCACCTCCTGCACTCACTCACTCACCAGCACCTCCTGCACTCACTCACTCACCAGCACCTCCTGCACTCAGTCACTCACCAGCACCTCCTCCACTCACTCACTCACAAGCACCTCCTGCACTCACTCACTCACCAGCACCTCCTGCACTCACTCACTCACCAGCACCTCCTGCACTCACTCACTCACCAGCACCTCCTCCACTCACTCACTCACCAGCACCTCCTGCACTCACTCACTCACCAGCACCTCCTCCACTCACTCACTCACCAGCACCTCCTACACTCACTCACTCACCAGCACCTCCTCCACTCACTCACTCACCAGCACCTCCTGCACTCACTCACTCACCAGCACCTCCTGCACTCACTCACTCACCAGCACCTCCTCCACTCACTCACTCACCAGCACCTCCTGCACTCACTCACTCACCAGCACCTCCTCCACTCACTCACTCACCAGCACCTCCTCCACTCACTCACTCACCAGCACCTCCTGCACTCACTCACTCACCAGCACCTCCTGCACTCACTCACTCACCAGCACCTCCTGCACTCACTCACTCACCAGCACCTCCTCCACTCACTCACTCACCAGCACCTCCTGCACTCACTCACTCACCAGCACCTCCTGCACTCACTCACTCACCAGCACCTCCTGCACTCACTCACTCACCAGCACCTCCTGCACTCACTCACTCACCAGCACCTCCTACACTCACTCACTCACCAGCACCTCCTCCACTCACTCACTCACCAGCACCTCCTCCACTCACTCACTCACCAGCACCTCCTCCACTCACTCACTCACCAGCACCTCCTACACTCACTCACTCACCAGCACCTCCTCCACTCACTCACTCACCAGCACCTCCTCCACTCACTCACTCACCAGCACCTCCTACACTCACTCACTCACCAGCACCTCCTACACTCACTCACTCACCAGCACCTCCTGCACTCACTCACTCACCAGCACCTCCTGCACTCACTCACTCACCAGCACCTCCTCACTCACTCACTCACCAGCACCTCCTGCAGTCACTCACTCACCAGCACCTCCTGCACTCACTCACTCACCAGCACCTCCTGCACTCACCAGAACCTCCTGCACTCACTCACTCACCAGCACCTCCTCCACTCACTCACTCACCAGCACCTCCTCCACTCACTCACTCACCAGCACCTCCTATACTCACTCACTCACCAGCACCTCCTCCACTCACTCACCAGCACCTCCTGCACTCACTCACTCACCAGCACCTCCTCCACTCACTTACTCACCAGCACCTCCTCCACTCACTCACTCACCAGCACCTCCTGCACTCACTCACTCACCAGCACCTCCTCCACTCACTCACTCACCAGCACCTCCTGTACTCACTCACTCACCAGCACCTCCTCCACTCACTCACTCACCAGTACCTCCTCCACTCACTCACCAGCACCTCCTGTACTCACTCACTCACCAGCACCTCCTCCACTCACTCACTCACCAGTACCTCCTCCACTCACTCACCAGCACCTCCTGCACTCACTCACTCACCAGCACCTCCTCCACTCACTCACCAGCACCTCCTGCACTCACTCACTCACCAGCACCTCCTCCACTCACTCACTCACCAGCACCTCCTCCACTCACTCACTCACCAGCACCTCCTCCACTCACTTACTCACTCACCAGCACCTCCTGCACTCACTCACTCACCAGCACCTCCTCCACTCACTCACCAGCACCTCCTGCACTCACTCACTCACCAGCACCTCCTGCACTCACTCACTCACCAGCACCTCCTCCACTCACTCACCAGCACCTCCTGCACTCACTCACTCACCAGCACCTCCTCCACTCACTCACCAGCACCTCCTACACTCACTCACTCACCAGCACCTCCTCCACTCACTCACTCACCAGCACCTCCTACACTCACTCACTCACCAGCACCTCCTCCACTCATTCACTCACCAGCACCTCCTCCACTCACTCACTCACCAGCACCTCCTCCACTCACTCACTCACCAGCACCTCCTCCACTCACTCACTCACCAGCACCTCCTGCACTCACTCACTCACCAGCACCTCCTGCACTCACTCACTCACCAGCACCTCCTGCACTCACTCACTCACCAGCACCTCCTGCACTCACTCACTCACCAGCACCTCCTCCACTCACTCACTCACCAGCACCTCCTGCACTCACTCACTCACCAGCACCTCCTCCACTCACTCACTCACCAGCACCTCCTACACTCACTCACTCACCAGCACCTCCTCCACTCACTCACTCACCAGCACCTCCTGCACTCACTCACTCACCAGCACCTCCTGCACTCACTCACTCACCAGCACCTCCTCCACTCACTCACTCACCAGCACCTCCTCCACTCACTCACTCACCAGCACCTCCTCCACTCACTCACTCACCAGCACCTCCTCCACTCACTCACTCACCAGCACCTCCTGCACTCACTCACTCACCAGCACCTCCTGCACTCACTCACTCACCAGCACCTCCTGCACTCACTCACTCACCAGCACCTCCTCCACTCACTCACTCACCAGCACCTCCTTCACTCACTCACTCACCAGCACCTCCTGCACTCACTCACTCACCAGCACCTCCTCCACTCACTCACTCACCAGCACCTCCTGCACTCACTCACTCAACAGCACCTCCTACACTCACTCACTCACCAGCACCTCCTGCACTCACTCACTCACCAGCACCTCCTCCACTCACTCACTCACCAGCACCTCCTGCACTCACTCACTCACCAGCACCTCCTGCACTCACTCACTCACCAGCACCTCCTCCACTCACTCACTCACCAGCACCTCCTGCACTCACTCACTCACCAGCACCTCCTCCACTCACTCACTCACCAGCACCTCCTGCACTCACTCACTCACTCACCAGCACCTCCTGCACTCACTCACTCACCAGCACCTCCTCCACTCACTCACTCACCAGCACCTCCTGCACTCACTCACTCACCAGCACCTCCTCCACTCACTCACTCACCAGCACCTCCTGCACTCACTCACTCACTCACCAGCACCTCCTGCACTCACTCACCAGCACCTCCTCCACTCACTCACTCACCAGCACCTCCTGCACTCATTCACTCACCAGCACCTCTTACACTCACTCACTCACCAGCACCTCCTGCACTCACTCACTCACCAGCACCTCCTGCACTCACTCACTCACCAGCACCTCCTCCACTCACTCACTCACCAGCACCTCCTACACTCACTCACTCACCAGCACCTCCTGTACTCACTCACTCACCAGCACCTCCACCACTCACTCACTCACCAGCACCTCCTCCACTCACTCACTCACTCACCAGCACCTCCTGCACTCACTCACTCACCAGCACCTCCTCCACTCACTCACTCACCAGCACCTCCTACACTCACTCACTCACCAGCACCTCCTCCACTCACTCACTCACCAGCACCTCCTGCACTCACTCACTCACCAGCACCTCCTCCACTCACTCACTCACCAGCACCTCCTCCACTCACTCACTCACCAGCACCTCCTCCACTCACTCACTCACCAGCACCTCCTCCACTCACTCACTCACCAGCACCTCCTGCACTCACTCACTCACCAGCACCTCCTCCACTCACTTACTCACCAGCACCTCCTCCACTCACTCACTCACCAGCACCTCCTCCACTCACTCACTCACCAGCACCTCCTGCACTCACTCACTCACCAGCACCTCCTCCACTCACTCACCAGCACCTCCTCCACTCACTCACTCACCAGCACCTCCTACACTCACTCACTCACCAGCACCTCCTCCACTCACTTACTCACTCACCAGCACCTCCTGCACTCACTCACTCACCAGCACCTCCTCCACTCACTCACTCACCAGCACCTCCTGCACTCACTCACTCACCAGCACCTCCTGCACTCACTCACTCACCAGCACCTCCTGCACTCACTCACTCACCAGCACCTCCTACACTCACTCACTCAACAGCACCTCCTACACTCACTCACTCACCAGCACCTCCTACACTCACTCACTCACCAGCACCTCCTCCACTCACTCACTCACCAGCACCTCCTGCACTCACTCACTCACCAGCACCTCCTCCACTCACTCACTCACCAGCACCTCCTCCACTCACTCACTCACCAGCACCTCCTGCACTCACTCACTCACCAGCACCTCCTGCACTCACTCACTCACCAGCACCTCCTGCACTCACTCACTCACCAGCACCTCCTGCACTCACCAGCACCTCCTGCACTCACTCACTCACCAGCACCTCCTGCACTCACTCACTCACCAGCACCTCCTGCACTCACTCACTCAACAGCACCTCCTACACTCACTCACTCACCAGCACCTCCTCCACTCACTCACTCACCAGCACCTCCTACACTCACTCACTCACCAGCACCTCCTCCACTCACTCACTCACCAGCACCTCCTGCACTCACTCACTCACCAGCACCACCTGCACTCACTCACTCACCAGCACCTCCTCCACTCACTCACTCACCAGCACCTCCTCCACTCACTCACTCACCAGCACCTCCTGCACTCACTCACTCACCAGCACCTCCTGCACTCACTCACTCACCAGCACCTCCTCCACTCACTCACTCACCAGCACCTCCTACACTCACTCACTCACCAGCACCTCCTCCACTCACTCACTCACCAGCACCTCCTGCACTCACTCACTCACCAGCACCTCCTGCACTCACTCACTCACCAGCACCTCCTCCACTCACTCACCAGCACCTCCTCCACTCACTCACTCACCAGCACCTCCTCCACTCACTCACTCACCAGCACCTCCTGCACTCACTCACTCACCAGCACCTCCTGCACTCACTCACTCACCAGCACCTCCTACACTCACTCACTCACCAGCACCTCCTACACTCACTCACTCACCAGCACCTCCTGCACTCACTCACTCACCAGCACCTCCTACACTCACTCACTCACCAGCACCTCCTCCACTCACTCACTCACCAGCACCTCCTGCACTCACTCACTCACCAGCACCTCCTGCACTCACTCACTCACCAGCACCTCCTGCACTCACCAGCACCTCCTCCACTCACTCACTCACCAGCACCTCCTACACTCACTCACTCACCAGCACCTCCTGCACTCACTCACTCACCAGCACCTCCTCCACTCACTCACTCACCAGCACCTCCTGCACTTACTCACTCACCAGCACCTCCTACACTCACTCACTCACCAGCACCTCCTGCACTCACTCACTCACCAGCACCTCCTACACTCACTCACTCACCAGCACCTCCTCCACTCACTCACCAGCACCTCCTGCACTCACTCACTCACCAGCACCTCCTCCACTCACTCACTCACCAGCACCTCCTCCACTCACTCACTCACCAGCACCTCCTACACTCACTCACTCACCAGCACCTCCTCCACTCACTCACCAGCACCTCCTGCACTCACTCACTCACCAGCACCTCCTCCACTCACTCACTCACCAGCACCTCCTGCACTCACTCACTCACCAGCACCTCCTCCACTCACTCACTCACCAGCACCTCCTGCACTCACTCACTCACCAGCACCTCCTCCACTCACTCACTCACCAGCACCTCCTCCACTCACTCACTCACCAGCACCTCCTACACTCACTCACTCACCAGCACCTCCTGCACTCACTTACTCACCAGCACCTCCTCACTCACTCACTCACCAGCACCTCACTACAGGGGTATGGTCTGGTGTTATTCTCTAGCCATGTCAATGCTTTACCTCTAACCTAGGCCTAACCCTAGCTATTGCCCACCCCAAACCCTATCTATATTGACCTAGCCCTAATCCTGGCTATTGACCTAGCCCTAATCCTGGCTATTGACCTAGCCCTAATCCTGGCTATTGACCTAGCCCTAATCCTGGCTATTGACCTAGCCCTAATCCTGGCTATTGACCTAGCCCTAATCCTGGCTATTGACCTAACCCTAATCCTAGCTATTGACCTAGCCCTAATCCTGGCTATTGACCTAGCCCTAATCCTGGCTATTGACCTAGCCCTAATCCTGGCTATTGACCTAGCCCTAATCATGGCTATTGACCTAGCTCTAATCCTGGCTATTGACCTAGCCCTAATCCTGGCTATTGACCCTGTAGCCCTAATCCTGGCTATTGACCTAGCCCTAATCCTGTCTATTGACCTAGCCCTAATCCTGGCTATTGACCTAGCCCTAATCCTGGCTATTGACCTGCCCTAATCCTGGCTATTGACCTAGCCCTAATCCTGGCTATTGACCTAGACCTAATCCTGGATATTGACCTAGCCCTAATCCTGGCTATTGACCTAGCCCTAATCCTGACCTAGCCCTAATCCTGGCTATTGACCTAGCCCTAATCCTGGCTATTGACCTAGCCCTAATCCTGGCTATTGACCCTGTAGCCCTAATCCTGGCTATTGACCTAGCCCTAATCCTGGCTATTGACCTAGCCCTAATCCTGGCTATTGACCTAGCCCTAATCCTGGCTATTGACCTAGCCCTAATCCTGGCTATTGACCTAGCCCTAATCCTGGCTATTGACCTAGACCTAATCCTGGATATTGACCTAGCCCTAATCCTGGCTATTGACCTAGCCCTAATCCTGACCTAGCCCTAATCCTGGCTATTGACCTAGCCCTAATCCTGGCTATTGACCTAGCCCTAATCCTGGCTATTGACCTAGCCCTAATCATGGCTATTGACCTAGTCCTAATCCTGGCTATTGACCTAGCCCTAATCCTGGCTATTGACCTAGCCCTAATCCTGGCTATTGACCTAGCCCTAATCCTGGCTATTGACCCTGTAGCCCTAATCCTGGCTATTGACCTAGCCCTAATCCTGGCTATTGACCTAGCCCTAATCCTGGCTATTGACCTAGCCCTAATCCTGGCTATTGACCTAGCCCTAATCCTGGCTATTGACCTAGACCTAATCCTGGATATTGACCTAGCCCTAATCCTGGCTATTGACCTAGCCCTAATCCTGACCTAGCCCTAATCCTGGCTATTGACCTAGCCCTAATCCTGGCTATTGACCTAGCCCTAATCATGGCTATTGACCTAGTCCTAATCCTGGCTATTGACCTAGCCCTAATCCTGGCTATTGACCTAGCCCTAATCCTGGCTATTGACCTAGCCCTAATCCTGCTATTGACCTAGGCTTAACCCTAGTTATTGTCCTACCTAGCCCCAAGCATATATTTGTGTGTGTGTGTGCTTGTGTGTGTGTTTGGGGGGGGGGGGGGGGGGGGGGGTGTTGGGTAAAGCCTCGAGTTTGGGCAAGGAACAATGGCTGGGACATGGATGGGGCTGTAATGGTTAGGGCTACCAATATACTCGCCAGTGAATACAGCATCTGTTTGTGGTGTGCTCTACTGGCATTTACCTAATTAGCACATCCTTTATGTCTGAACAGTTGACCATCAGGTAGACCACTCACTTGTATGTTCACCTCACAAATGTCTGTGTGTGTCATGTGTGTGTTGTTAGTCTAGCTATTGCTAACCTTAGCCTGGATTAGGTCAGTAGCTAGGGTTAGGATTAGGTCAACAGCTAGGGTTAGTACTAGGTCAACAGCTAGGGTTAGTACTAGGTCAATAGACTAGGTCAATAGTTGAGGGATACATGTAGGTCAATAGTAGGGTTTTGGCTAGGTCAATAGCTAGGGTAGGACTAGGTCAATAGCTAGGGTTAGGGCTAAGTCAATAGCTTGGTGGGTTTTCATTAGCTAGTTTTGGGACTAGGTCAATTGCTAGGCTTAGGTCTAGTGTTAGTAATGCATCATTAGCTAGGGTTAAGACTATAGCCAGGGTAGGACTAGGTCAATAGCTAGGGTTAGGGCTAAGTCAATAGCTTTGCTTTGGTCAATAGCTAGGATTAGAGCTGGATAGGTCAATAGTAGGGTTTTGGCTAGGTCAATAGCTAGGGTTGGGTCTACAATAGCTAGTGTTAGTGATGCATCATTAGCTAGGGTTAGGACTATAGCTAGGGTAGGACTAGGTCAATAGCTAGGGTAGGACTAGGTCAATAGCTAGGGTAGGACTAGGTCAATAGCTAGGGTTAGGGCTAAGTCAATAGCTTGGGTTGGGTCTTCATTAGCTAGTTTTGGGACTAGGTCAATTGCTAGGCTTAGGTCTACAATAGCTAGTGTAACTGTTAGTGATGCATCATTAGCTAGGGTTAGGACTAGGTCAATAGCTAGGGTTAGGACTAGGTCAATAGCTAGGGTTAGAACTTTATCAATAGAAAGCCATTAGGTCCATAGCTAGGGTTGGGTCTACAATAGCGACTAGGTCAATAGCTAGTGTGAAGGTTCCTCTCTTTAGCTGCAGATGTGTGGGGCTGACTCAGACCTTCAAGATTTGAAGGTGCCTCTCTTTAGCTGCAGATGTATAGGGCCTGACTCAGACCTTCAAGATTTGAAGGTTCCTCTCTTTAGCTGCAGATGTGTGGGGCTGACTCAGACCTTCAAGATTTGAAGGTGCCTCTCTTTAGCTGCAGATGTATAGGGCCTGACTCAGACCTTCAAGATTTGAAGGTGCCTCTCTTTAGGCATTCACATCATTTTGTAACTATGAGCTATAGCCCACTGCCATCTGTTTGTGGTATGCTCTACTGGCATTTACTCAATTAGCACATCCATGTGTGAACTGTCGGGTAGACCACTCACTTGTATGTCCACCTCACAGGTGTGTGTGTGTGTGTGTGAGGCGTAGAGATATGGAGAAAGTGTGGGCATGGTATGTGAACACAACTAGATAGTGTTACATATTATGTTGCCAAGGTCACCATGTTTGCATGAGTAGACAGCCAGAGTCCTCATAATTAGGCGCATGATCTAATAGAATGAATAACTAATCCTAGACATAACTCCACCCACTGTGGTGTTGGTCAAGTGTGTGTCCCCAAAGGGTTAGGCAGTCAATAGCTAGCATATGTCATTCAAATATGACATCATAGTAATAATAATATTACTAATTACAATGACCCTCTCAATAATCAACTTGGAATTGAACTTAAAATCTGCAATTGCTGAGCATGCATGGGATAATGGACGTCCTATTCTGTGGGAGGAAGCCACCATCTTGGAGCAGGCCAGAACACAGAAGGAACTGCTAGTGAAGGGCATTGCACATTATTTTTTTAATTAATTTATTTATTTATTAATTATTTGTCTGTTTTATTATTTCAATGTTTTATTATTTTATGTTTTATTATTATATTATTTCGTATTTTTCCCCGTATTTTTATTTAATTTTTCTATCTCTGGTTCACGTGCTGGACGTGTGTGTCAGGGTGTGGTTTGTATCGGGTGGTGGATAGCTAGCTACTGGTATATAACAAGCTCACGCGAGTCTTAGCATCTCATTATTCCTGACGAAGGCTAGAGCGTCTAGTGAAGCATGGAGAGAGTTGATTATTGAGGGTGACATTGAAATGTCCTTGTCCACGGAGAGTTGGTCGACTGTTTACTAGTCGTCCTCAACCGGTATGCTCTTGCCTTCTCCAGGGTGAACTCTGCACCAGAGCAGCCGCAGGATCTTACAGACATGAGGCCACACCCATTCTCTGCCTCCCGAGTGGCACCATCTCAACACAAGATGACAAACTCCAAAAGAATGCATGACTCTGACCCCTACAGAATAATGTTAATTGGTAGTGCTGTGGTTGCTGCAATTAACATCATCAGAGAATCATTAGTCACCTCCAGCCAGTCAGCAGCTAGACACCTCAGTGCTGCCAGGCCCCAGTCAGCAGCTAGGCACCTCAGTGCTGCCAGGCCCCAGTCAGCAGCTAGACACCTCAGTGCTGCCAGGCCTGTCAGCAGCTAGGCACCTCAGTACTGCCAGGCCCCAGTCAGCAAGCTAGGCACCTCAGTGCTGCCAGGCCCCAGTCAGCAGCTAGGCACCTCAGTGCTGCCAGGCCCCACCCAGTCAGCAGCTAGGCACCTCAGTGCTGCCAGGCCCCAGTCAGAAGCTAGGCACCTCAGTGCTGCCAGGCCCTACCCAGTCAGCAGCTAGGCACCTCATTGCTGCCAGGCCCCAGTCAGCAGCTAGGCACCTCAGTGCTGCCAGGCCCCAGTCAGCAAGCTAGGCACCTCCAGTGCTGCCAGGCCCCACTCAGCAGCTAGACACCTCAGTGCTGCCAGGCCCCAGTCAGCAGCTAGACACCTCAGTGCTGCCAGGCCTGTCAGCAGCTAGGCACCTCAGTACTGCCAGGCCCCAGTCAGCAAGCTAGGCACCTCAGTGCTGCCAGGCCCCAGTCAGCAGCTAGGCACCTCAGTGCTGCCAGGCCCCACCCAGTCAGCAGCTAGGCACCTCAGTGCTGCCAGGCCCCAGTCAGAAGCTAGGCACCTCAGTGCTGCCAGGCCCTACCCAGTCAGCAGCTAGGCACCTCATTGCTGCCAGGCCCCACCCAGTCAGCAGCTAGGCACCTCAGTGCTGCCAGGCCCCACCCAGTCAGCAGCTAGGCACCTCAGTGCTGCCAGGCCCCACCCAGTCAGCAGCTAGGCACCTCAGTGCTGCCAGCTCCAGTCAGCAGCTAGGCACCTCAGTGCTGCCAGGCCCCAGTCAGCAGCTAGGCACCTCAGTGCTGCCAGGCCCCAGTCAGCAGCTAGGCACCTCAGTGCTGCCAGGCCCCAGTCAGCAGCTAGACACCTCAGTGCTGCCAGACCCCAGTCAGCAGCTAGGCACCTCAGTGCTGCCAGGCCCCAGTCAGCAGCTAGGCACCTCAGTGCTGCCAGGCTCCAGTCAGCAGCTAGGCACCTCAGTGCTGCCAGGCCCCAGCTAGGCACCTCAGTGCTGCCAGGCCCCACCCAGTCAGCAGATAGGCACCTCAGTGCTGCCAGGCCCCAGTCAGCAGCTAGGCACCTCAGTGCTGCCAGGCCAGTCAGCAGCTAGACACCTCAGTGCTGCCAGGCCCCAGTCAGCAGCTAGGCACCTCAGTGCTGCCAGGCCCCAGTCAGCAGCTAGACACCTCAGTGCTGCCAGCCCCAGTCAGCAGCCAGGCACCTCAGTGCTGCCAGGCCAGTCAGCAGCTAGACACCTCAGTGCTGCCAGGCCAGTCAGCAGCTAGGCACCTCAGTGCTGCCAGGCCCCAGTCAGCAGCCAGGCACCTCAGTGCTGCCAGGCCCCAGTCAGCAGCTAGGCACCTCATCACTAATCATGTGGTTCTTATCCTCTGCCTCCAATTAGTGCCTAAGCTTGATTTATGCACCCCCAGGGTAAATTAGCCAGCATGCAATTGACTGGTGTGTTCTGCTAACACTATGTAGGGTGTTCCTAAACACCATTGCAGGAATACAGCAAGTATTATGCAATGATAAACCAGGTCACATGACATATCCACATTGCACGTTACTTCCTGAAACAACTCGGGCAATGCTACAATACTGAAGAGGAGTCCGAGCCAGTGGTTAGAGTTGTCTCTGGGCAGTCATTCTAAACTTTTCAGGGACTTCAGATCTTCATCTGTCTCTCTGTCAACACAGACAAGTGCTTCAGCCAACTCGGGGAAGAGGGAGACCTGGAGTTCAAGAAGAAGGGAAGGATGTGCTCACATCATTCATTAGCTATACATCCACAGAGGTACACATCACATTATAGAGCCCATTCCAACCAGTGTGGTGTTGGTCCAGTGTGTGTCCTATTGTCAACCTACTTCAACCTGCCTCAACCCAGTGTGGTGTTGGTCCAGTGTGTGTCCCCATTGAGCTGTTGTCAACCTACTTCAACCTGAGTGTGGTGTTGATCCAGTGTGTGTCCCCATAGAGCTGTTGTCAACCTACTTCAACCTGCCTCCACCCAGTGTGGGTAATGGTCCAGTGTGTGCTCCATAGGCATTGGTATTGTTATTATAAGTGGGTGTGTGTAGGTCAGTTCAATTACTGGCAACATGATGTCATGGCAACCACCACCACAGGAAGTTTTGCTGACCTTGTAAATATTTGTTGGTTAATTAAGTAAATCAAGTTTCCTCCCAGCTGGCATCATGGAGTCAAGACATGTCCCACACACCACACACTGGAGCTGGCATAATGGAGTCAGCTCACTCAAGACATGTCCCACACACCACATACTGGAGCTGGCATCATGGAGTCAGCTCACTCAAGACATGTCCCACACACCACACACTGGAGCTGGCATCATGGAGTCAGCTCACTCAAGACATGTCCCACACACCACACACTGGAGCTGGCATCATGGAGTCAGCTCACCCAAGACATGTCCCACACACCACACACTGGAGCTGGCATCATGGAGTCAGCTCACTCAAGACATGTCCCACACACCACACACTGGAGCTGACATCATGGAGTCAGCTCACTCAAGACATGTCCCACACACCACACACTGGAGCTGACATCATGGAGTCAGCTCACTCAAGACATGTCCCACACACCACACACTGGAGCTGGCTTCATGGAGTCAGCTCACTCAAGACATGTCCCACACACCACACACTGGAGCTGGCATCATGGAGTCAGCTCACTCAAGACATGTCCCACACACCACACACTGGAGCTGGCATCTCATGGAGTCAGCTCACTCAAGACATGTCTCACACACCACACACTGGAGCTGGCATCATGGAGTCAGCTCACTCAAGACATGTCCCACACATCAGTCACACAGGAGCTGGCATCATGGAGTCAGCTCACTCAAGACATGTCCCACACACCACACACTGGAGCTGGCATCATGGAGTCAGCTCACTCAAGACATGTCCCACACACCACACACTGGAGCTGGCATCATGGAGTCAGCTCACTCAAGACATGTCCCACACACCACACACTGGAGCTGGCATCATGGAGTCAGCTCACTCAAGACATGTCCCACACACCACACACTGGAGCTGGCATCATGGAGTCAGCTCACTCAAGACATGTCCCTCACACCACACACTGGAGCTGGCATCATGGAGTCAGCTCACTCAAGACATGTCCCACACACCACACACTGGAGCTGGCATCATGGAGTCAGCTCACTCAAGACATGTCCCTCACACCACACACTGGAGCTGGCATCATGGAGTCAGCTCACTCAAGACATGTCCCACACACCACACACTGGAGCTGGCATCATGGAGTCAGCTCACTCTAGAATGAGCTCGGCCAAGATGCTTTATATAGTGGCCTCCCACACACACTAATGATTTGGGTTTGGGGGGGACGATTATCTACTGAGCTCCAAGGCCCTGCCCACAGGTGTTTTTAACATGTTGTAAAAAAGGTAGATCCCCCCCCCCCCACGCCTGCAAAAACAAATAAGCGCCCCCCCAACAAAACAAATGAGCACCCAGAGACGGGCCATTGTCTTGCCCCCAGCAGTGGTGGGTGCAATGTCTTATGACAGACAAGAACTTTGTCCTTCTGCACACCTCGTCAGGTTCTCTCAGAGGCTGCCCACACACCCACACATGGTAATTATGAGGTGCCCCAGGCAACTCCCCACCAAGGCAGGTTCCCACCTCCCAGTGGCACGTGCTTTGATGCCTCCCAGTGGCACGTGCTCTGATGCTCCTCAGTGGCCAAGTATAAAGTATCTGGCAAGGAACTCGAGTATTTTTCACTCGCCTCATTAGGCCGAGATGGGCTCTGCAGGGCCACCACACAGACCAGTACCTCACCACACTTAGTATTATTTAGACATGATTTCAGGGTCAGCCAAACAAACCCCCCTCAAGCAGGTCCCAGAAAGAAACCCTACACCACATTGTTTATTAGACCCCCACCTGAGGACTTGCACTCATTAGTGCCCATGCCAACTTCACTAAATGTTTCAGTTGTTTAGTTGTTTAGCAACCAAATATGGGGGGAGGTGTCCACACACATACCGGCTCCCCATACCGGCTCCCAGGAAGTAGCAGCCCTTAGTCCTGGCACCTGTGCCAGGAAGTGGACTACTACGGTATATCTCAAACTAGTCAAACAAGAATCTCTGTCTCTAACCTAGTTAGCAAGCATCTCTCTGCTTCACTAGTACACTGCAATTCTATCAGCCAGCCACTAAGCATGTCTTCCCAAGGACAGACTGCTCTAAGTGAGTGCCTTCATCTCACAGAAGATCATGTCAGCAAATTAATGGAGAGCCTTACTGAAGTGAGTCATTTGTGGGAGGAGCTTGGCATAGCCCTAAATCTGCCTGAACACGTTCGCAAGGGCTGCAAGAGCACAAGCAATGTCACCAGACTCTGCCACATCCTCACCGAGTGGATCCAAGGCAGGTACTCACCTGTCACTATGACAACACTCAAGCTTGCACTCGAGGGGAAGACAGTTGGAAGACCTGGCGTTGCACAAGCCATGGTCAGGAGCTTCACAGCAGCCAGCAGTCCACCGGCAGCAAAAAGGCCACGCCTAGACAAGAAGGCATTGTCAAAGAGTCAACACCTTGTTGATTTGTACTCTACACATAAGAAGAAGGAGATTCCTGCCGACACCTGGCCTCCATCACGTGCTGCCACCTTCATTAACCTCGTCCTCATCAACAACGAGAACCAAGGAAGTGCTGATTACAAATACTCCCTTCGAAAAGATGAGGACGACATTTTGGCAAGCAAGGAAGAGACCACATATGAAGCCATGTTTAGCCAGTACCAAAGCCAAGCTCTTGTGCTGGTGGAGGGGCGGCCCGGGAGTGGCAAGAGCACACTCATGCACAAGGTGACCAGGGACTGGGCCATGACAGACCAGGTGCTAAGTCATGCAAATATGGTCTTCCATATCACCCTTCGAGATCTGCCTAAACGGCACAAGGAAAGCTTGCCTGGAATCCTTGCCACCTTCTATCGGCGCAAAGCAGCAGACCTTGATAAGGTGTGCAAGGACATCGACAGCTCTGATGGAAAGGGAGTGTGCTTTATCATGGATGGCCTTGACGAGTACCAGCCTCAAGATGCAAGCAACTCAGTTATCTACGACTTGATACACAAGGACTATCTGCCCAACTCTATGGTCATCGTGGCCTCGCGCCCGGTGGCCACTGCCACACTTCACAAGAAATACCCTGTCACAAGACAGATTGAAGTGCTCGGCTTCACGGGAGAGCAAATATTCGAGTACATCAACAAGTTCCCATTCAAGACCGATGCATCAAGTCTGGTAAAGTATTTACAATCCCACCTCAACATCATGCATATGTGTTACCTGCCACTGCATGCGGCAATGATTTGCTGTCTCTATCAAGAGCATGGGAATATTCCACCGACAGAGACTAAAGTATATGAGCACTTCACCAGATATATTGTCATACGCCAGCTAAGACGCACCAACGAAAAGACGAAACTTCGCTCACTGGAAGATCTTCGTGGAGAGAACAAGAACTATTACAGAAATGTCTGCCGCCTTGCATATGACATGACCATTGAACGCAAGCAAGTCATTCAGCAGGACGAGACTGAAGTGCTCCTCTCTCATGACACTGATCCCGATGACGCACCTTCCCATCCCGATGACACACCTTCCCTTGGCTTGGTTACCATCAACAACATAGCTCAAGACTACGGATACGACAACACATACAGTTTCCTTCACCTCACACACCAGGAGTATCTCACTGCTTCATACATAGCCACACTTAATGTTGAAGAACAAGATGAGATAATCAGCTCACATGCAAGCGAGGAACACATGAAGGTGGTTTGGAAATTCTACAGCGGCATGGTGGAGTTTGAAGGCCGACTAGCTCAACTACAACTCATCATGAGCTCCAGAGATCCTATGCATAGAGCTCAGTGTGCATTGGAGTCTCAGCAAGTTATAGTCTGTGATCATGCTATACAGGGAGACACTGGTGCTCTTAGCTATAGTGGCTACACCCTCACACCTGCCGACCTGACTGCCGTGGGCTATGCCATCTCCACTACGTCAAACCCTGTTACAAGGCTAGATATGAGTGGGTGTGGCCTACATGATGATGATGTGGTAGTGCTTCTGAGGGAAACTAGCAACAACAAGCTGAAGTGCATACACACACTGGACCTCTCGGGGAACAAGATTGGTGATGATGGTGCACGTACTATAGCTGAGGGCCTAAACGCTACCACTACTCTACACACACTGCACCTCCGATGGAACGAGATTGGTGATGATGGAGCACGTGCTATAGCTGAGGCCCTAAATTCTACCACTACTCTACACACACTGCACCTCTCAAGGAACATGATTGGTGCTGATGGAGCACGTGCTATAGCTAAGGCCCTAAACTCTACCACTACTCTACACACACTGGACCTCTCATGGAACGAGATTGGTGCTGATGGAGCACGTGCTATAGCTGAGGCCCTGAACTCTACCACATTTCTACACACACTGGACCTCTCAAGAAACATGATTGGTGCTGATGGAGCATGTGCTTTAGCTGAGGCCCTAAACTCTACCAGTACTCTACACACACTGCGCCTCTCCGGGAACGAGATTGGTGCTGATGGAGCACGTGCTCTGGCTGAGGGCCTAAACTCTACCACTACTCTACACACACTGGACCTATCAGGGAATGAGATTGGTGTTGATGGAGTACGTGCTCTAGCTGAGGCCCTGAACTCTACCACTACTCTACACACACTGAACCTCTCAGACAATATGATTGGTGCTGATGGAGCACGTGCTCTAGCTGAGGGCCTAAACTCTACCACTACTCTACACACACTGCACCTCTCATGGAACATGATTGGTGATGATGGAGCATGTGCTCTAGCTGAGGCTTTAAACTCTATTCTACACACACTGGGCCTCTCAGGGAACGAGATTGGTGCTGATGGA